>JAUCMS010000095.1:16988306-17027268 GCA_032357445.1 Enteromius radiatus | reverse complement strand
TGTTATGATCGACAGTGTCAAACGCAGCACTAAGATCTAGTAGTACCAGCACTGATATTTTACCAGAATCGGAAATTAGAAAGTAGTCACTTTGTTTTTGATATCATCTTTTCATTTTGACTAGTAATTATTGCAATAGTGACTAGTATCTATTTAAATACTACTAGTAAGTATTCATTAGATACTAGTACTTATTTTTTAGATACTGTTACGTATTCATGAGATACTAGTACCTATTTAATGGATACTAGTAGTTATTCATTAGGTACTAGTACTTATTTATTAGACACTAGTGTTTTTTGTAATTACTACTAGTGACAATTCTTTTCTTACTAGTCAGATCTGCTTTTATACTTGTCTTATGTAATAACTAGTCCAAATTGCTACAGTAGAGTTCAGTTTAAAAATTTCTAGTAAAATAAAAATCTCATTAGTAACATTTCAAATAAATACTAGTATCTAATAAATAAGAACTAGTACCTAATGAATAAGTACTAGTATCTAATAAATAAATACTAATATCTAAAAATTAAGTACTAGTACAGTATCTAATGAATAAGAGCTAGTATCTAAAAAATATTTACTAGTACCTAATAAATAACTACTAGTACATAAAATGTACTAGTCAGAAGTGGAATACTGTACGTACTAGTCAAAACTGAGTAGCTGGTATCTCAATGACAGATCTCCATCAAAGTCAATAAGCAATTTATTTTCATTTGTTAAGAATATAATTGCTACTAGTCACTATTGAAATAAGTACTAGTATTTGATCAATAAGTACTAGTATCTAATGAATAAGTACTAGTAACTTAACAAAGGACACTAGTACCCAAAGAATAAGAACTAGTACTTAATGGAAAAGATACTAGTATCTAAAAAATAAGTACTAGTAATATGAAAATAGATACTAGAGCGTTTTTTAGATTAAATGTTAAAACGGCTTGCCATAATAATTTAGCTTTTGCTGCATTACATGCTTTTGTCCTCTCAGCTGCAGAGGGCTGTTGATAGTCACACAAGCATCTCAGCAGATGGCGCTGCAGGCTTATGCAATAAACCAGTAATAAAACAGCCTTTGATATGCTCATGTAAGTTTGGGTCATGCTGTAAATTATTTATATATATATATATATATATATATATAGTCTTCACCAGTGTATGTTTTTAGCTGCTTTGACATCAGTTGAAGTTTGTAATAAGTTTGGTAAGTAAGTAAGACAGGCCATGAAGAAAGTGTTAATTACAGACTTAATTTTAATACACATTGGTATCTTTTATTAATCAAAGAAACTTGTACAAACAGTAGAACTGACAGAAAATATCCTGCATGTAAACTACACATTTGCAGGTAACATTAACAGACAATATATATACTCAGTGCTGTTCAAATCTGATGAACTCGGAAGTACTGATGGCTTACATGAAATCTATGACACCACCACGTCCCTTTATGGGGACCTTTTAACTTAATTTGTGATTGTGTGGAAAACTATTTGTAGTCAATAAATAGTGAGTCATAAATCATCTAATTATGTTATTCTGAATATCATATCCTCTAATCATTTGTGTGTATACATTTCTTATACTGTATTTTTCTCTACCCCAGTGATACTGAGAAAAAATATATGTTCTGCGTATGATAGAAAACATAACTACGGTAGCATTAAAATATTTCAAATTTCCATGGCACACTTAAGATTTCTGAAACAAAATCCTGTTTACATGACAAACGCATACAATATATCTATTTACATTAGCCATAGGCTCAAACAAAGTTACAAAACTGAAGTACAGTAAAGAGCAGTTCAATTTGAAACACCTCCATAAAACCCCATACACTTTTGGCCACATGACCAGTTCTACAAAATTGGAGGAAAAAGATACAGAGCACTTGATACTGGAACCTGTTTTACACAAGTCAATACCAAGTATTTCCTGTAAGAAGCTCAGATCCTCGCTTTTACATCCACACTCACAGTGGACGTTTAGAAATCTGCTTATGCAGGAATTTAATATACAAGAAAGGAAAAAAGAGAAAGCAAATCACTTTGAACTATACAAATGTTCAATTATAACACCACTATGTATTTGTAGTATAAACCTTGTAGCATAAAAAAGATGAGAACCTAATCGTAACAAATATAAGAAATAACACAGAACAAATGTAATCATTCATCTTCTTAGTAACGGAAAAGCAGCTTGTTTCGAACAACATAAATCTACTTTAACACTGAAGTTTGTTGTATAAAAACATGCTCTCTAAAATGCCCGTACAAGAACTTTGCATTTTTACAAATTAATACAATATTAGATATAATTAATCAAACAAAAATTGAGGCCGATTAACTGAAACAAAAAACAGGCATATTTTAAGACCAATAAATACCCAGTGTGTACATTTGAGTACAGTGTATTGCGGTCAATAGCATTACATTTAAAAAATACCTTCTTCTTCTTCTTCTTCTTCATTATTTTTAAGATAATTTCTTGTGCCCAAATTTGAAAATAAATGGTTGAAAGAAGTATAAATAACAAAATATCAATAAATTAAAAAAAAAGGTTAGTACAAGAGGCATATAAAAGACCTTCAGTGAGCAGGCTTATGGTGCCTTCATTTTTTATTTATTTTTATTTGAACTGCTCCGGTATGTGTCCGATTTGCGACTGCATGCTGGTGGGAGGACTGGAAATGCCCTCGGACCAGTCAGACATGTTGGAATGGGGGGACGAGCTGGACCACTGATCCGGTGAACCCGGAGACGGCGTGAGAAAAGGGTGGTCAGGCACTTGGAGTTGGTGACTGGGGGTGTTGGTGTCTGGGTAACTGTGCTGGGAAGGTGGCGTCAGGAACTGCGTTCCCGCCATGCTGGGACCCAGAGAAGATGGGTTCAACAGCTGGGTCTCCTGGGGGATGATGGTGTGGATGGGCATGCTGTTCCCCACACTCTGCTGGAGCTCCGGTCCACCTAACTCACCGCCGAGTAAGTTCTGGCTCACGCCGCCGGGTGGATTGGAGCTCTGGTGCTGCAGCTGGACGTTCGTCTGCTGCTGTCTCTGTTGCATGTTCTGCTGCATCTGCTGCATTAAATGTGGCTGTGTGGTGAGGTGTGTGTTCTGCAGGCTTTGATAGTTCATCATCTGAGAGAGCGTGGCGGGGCGGCCATTGTGAAGAGATGTCATCAGGCCAGAGGAGTGAAGGCTGGCCTGGCCTGAGGCGTTCCTCATGGCTCCGAATTGATTTTGTGGACCCATGCTATTGTGCATCCGCCCAAGCCATTCGCATTGGCCGTTCATGATGTTTGAGCCATTAGATCCAGCCACTGGAAGATGGGTGAGACGTGGGGGTAACGGATCAAACTGCATATGGGCCAGGTCTTGCTTGTTGCCCATTCCCAGATGGTTGACGCCCATGTGGGTGTCTGAGATAGCCTGTAAGTGATTAAGCGACATGGAGGGCGATTGCTGAAAGGGTGAGGTCATCAGGGGTGGGGAGGCGACGTCAGATATGTACCCGTGGGGCGACTCCAAGGAATCGACCGGAGAGAGCACAGCTGAGCTGTCCAGTAAGTTTCCCTTTCCATCCTGTGCCTTCTTCTTTTTGACTTTCATATCTTTGCCATCCTTGCAACCTATGCCTTTTGTGCTTGGCTTGCGGGGTTTTTTACTTTGTACGGAGGGCTTCATGCTACCCATGAAGGCGTTGGGGGAGCAGAGAGGCGGGGAGAGGGTGGTGCAGAGAGGGGCGCTGTGCATGGGAGGGCTGCGGACCAGGTTGTATTCGTCGATGAGCCGCACAATGTCGTGATGCATTCTGTCCTGAGCGATATCCCGCGGGAGACGATCCATGTGGTCCGTGATCTCTCGATTAGCAAAATGCTCGAGAAGAACTTTAGCAGTCTCGTAACTTCCTTCTCTTGCCGCCAAGAATAAAGGAGTTTCCTCCTGAACATGGGAAAATAATTGTTAAGCCAAAAAGATTTTGAAAAAAAAAAAAAAAAAGAGTACAGATATTATGTGTACTATGTGAATGTGCATGAATTTTATGTAAGGCGTGTTATCTAAGAAATATACCATTATTTGTGATACAAAGTGCTGCTTACCTTATTGTTTTGCATATCTTTATTTGCCCCGTTCTTAAGCAATACCATCGCTGCATCTACGTTGTTCACAGCAGCTGCCCAGTGAAGTGCTGATTTACCTGTAGCACAGAAACAGCTTCAGCATGTGCTCAATTATATTTACAGAAACCAACAATATTTTTGTGGATACAATTTTATCAGAAGTCTTTGATGAATAGACAGTGCACAGCATTTGTTTTTATTAGATTTTAATTAAATTGATCAATTTAATTCAGAATAATATTATCAATAAATAAATCTGATCCAAACTGAATTGTAGTGTTTATCTTCTTCCAACCAACTTCATGAGGTGCCACATGGCCTTTGTTGGACACATTTTTGGTTTGATGTTTTCTGATTTAACTTGTAGTTAATAGTAATATGTCTGACAGTGTTTGAGTATGGCAGTGAAATAGTCATACCAGAATCATCAATGGCATTGACATCAGCATGGCAGTTGATGAGTTCCTCCACCATGCCCTCAACTGCAAGTCTTGCTGCCAGTATCAGAGGTGTAGTGCCATCATGCATGCGGGCATCCAGGTCTGTGGCACGGTTACGTATCAAAATCTGCATAAGGACAAAAGTTAACATGTTTCAGAATACAGAGATAATTATGAATACATCAATGGAAATACACAATGTTAAACATCCTTATTATTATTTTGTATGCCCTTAGGAAAATTTAGGCACACATACCTGAAAGACCCCTTGTGCATCTGCAGCCACGGCAGCGTGTAATGGAGTGCGTCCCATATTGTCCTGGATGTTGGCATCTGCACTGGCCTCGAGGAGCCTTTTTGCAGCATCTGAGCGGGCATAACGGGCAGCCAGGTGTAGGGCCGTCTCACCCGTACGGTCTGTCTGGTTGTGAAGATTGGCACCTTGGTAGATGAAGTCATTGATGACGTTGACTGAAGCATCCTCCTCTTCCTCGCTGTTTCCTGTTTCTAGCCCTCCTCCACTACAAGATGCGATCATGAGAGGAGTAAAGCCATCTAAAAAGGAAAAAGAAAGTGAATAGAGTAAGTTCACATGTATTATACAACAAAATCCAAGAAAGTTGTTCAAATGAAATTCTTAGCACTGTATATTACTAATCAAATATAAGTATATTTACAGTAGGAACATAATAACTTCATGGAGCACTTATTATAATGATTTCTGGCATAAAAGAAAAATCTATAATTTTGACCCATACAATGTATTTTTGGCTATTCCTACAAATATACCCATGCTACTTATGATTAGTTTGTTGTTCAGGGTCACATATTTCAGGTTTCCATTGTTCATTCTACTACACAATATGAAGAGAAAACACTGAAAGGCCACTGAAAGAGCAAAAAAATTCCTTTGAGTAGGACTAGTCTAAGGCCAAGCTAAAGAAATGTTTTCCTCAAAGTGATGGACCAAAGTAACGGAAAAGAAACAAACAAATCGAAGTTGGATTTGACGCACTCTCTTTCTGAATCACCCCAGATGGCTTCGATAACGGACTGTAATCAAGCGTGGAGGTTTGGTAAATCTCAGGGACGAGGGCCATGCTTTGAAATTTCAACCGCTGGTAAAACAGAGTATTATCACCTCTGAGAAGCTGCTTTCTTTGCTGACTTCGACAGGGGCTTCTCGGCTTCAAAAGAATAGCTATTCCCAGATCAGGCCTGATTTGGTCGATTTAAAAACATCAATCCACACAAAGAGGAAAAAAAAAAGAAAAAAAAAACAGCTCGCATAGAGATAGCAAAAGAAAGTTGCCTTTGACAATCTTCAAATGTTGTCAGGGGTATATTAGTGCTTATAGAAAGAGAGGATGAGGATATCATAAAGAGTTTAATTAACAAAACACATGTAAGCAGAATGATATCACAGGATGAATCGGTAAGGCTGGTAAAAATGTGCTCAGTCCCCAGGGATTACAGCTTTCAGTCAGAGCCTTTGAAGTGGATTCTTTTCCCCAAAGGGCCCTGAGCATTAACTCCTACTTAGAACTCAATTCAGTTCCTCATCCCAGCACTCGACAGCGTGCGCACACACAAACCGGTGAGTAAACCGGAGGACAGGTGTAATCCATAAGCAAAGAGTTCTCATTAAAAATCACAACAAATATTTCATTATGTCTGTGTTATCTAGACAAGTAAAATGATTTCCCAGCCAAGATATTCTTTCTACCTACAAATTTTCAATGGAGGATTTATATATACATGAAACTTATAATAAATATAATAAAGTAATAATTTTGAATGAATTAATTTAATTATTAGATCATAATAATTTTTTACAAATATTAATACTTTAAATAAATTGTAACCAAATACTAGTATTATACATATAATTTAAATTTGCAAGTATAACACTTTATTTTAATTGCATTTAAATATTTTAAATTATTGTATTAAATGTCATCAAAACCCAATAACAGAACCATTATTACAGGGAAGTAAAGAAATGAAATATACAACAATGCCTAACCTGGTCCTCGGGCATTGACATCCATGCAGTCGTTCTCTATCTCGCCCTGAGGGGGTGTGGGAGCGATGGATGGGATGCGTAGATCGGCTGCGTCCAAGTGCTGCTGTGTCCACTGACGGTGATCTGGCTGATGGTCTAAATCAAGCATCGCCTGCTCCTCTGACTAAAATAAGAGAATGAGACATTAACAAATTAAAAACAAACATTTAAATGAATGTTATTAATTAATGCAAGAGTACTAATTGTAAGAGGCTTCTATGTGAATCTCTCGTCAGTGAGAAATGTTTTGCTCTGCTCACCCTGAAGCGTTTGGTGTCTGATGTTTCCTCTTCTCCCCATTCATTCTGGTTGTCATCCATTAATGAAATGTCTGAACAGTTCTTGAGTGGCCTGTTTTTAGAGAAATAACCCATTAGACATGCCAAAAAAACTATTGGTGTCACTTTTTCCAACACCAGAAGCCACTATTGGTTATCAAGCTTCACCTTCTTCCTAAAACCACTCAGTTAATTAAGTTAAACTCAACAGATGATCATTACTTAAAATGAAAAATTTTGCCTCAAACTCTACACCCAGAGATAACGTGACTGACCTCAGACCGACGGAGTCTTCACCGACCGGTTCCCTCCTCTTCTTCTTGCTGGGCTCGCTGGTCTTGAAACCCTCAGGAAACCAGAGTTGACCGTGTTCCCGGCGGCGTTTACGGGACGCGACCATTCCCACAGCGACAAAGGCCAGCAGCGCCAGTCCTGCCAGAACCACGTAGACTGGATAGAGCTCTATAGCCGGTGGTCCATCAATCTTACCTGCCACAGAAAGCACCGTTGACATGTCAAACCCACAGAAGAGACAAGAATGTGTTCCTCACGATGAGGGACAAATTGCGGACAAACTATGGCAAGGCACTCATTCGTAGTAATCAGAATTGCTAACCGCTTCTCATCAAAAAGAAGGAGCTGGCAAATAAGAAAAGGAGGAGGACAGAAAAAAGAGAAAAGAAAGAACACCTCCTCTCTCATTTCTCAGCCCAGGGTACCAGGAGACAACTTTACCAGTTCTTCTTTAAGGGGAAAAAAAGGGAGGGATTAATGAACTTCAAATTACCGCGCACACTTTAAGCTGTAAAGACGAAGGATTTATTAGGATTTTCGAGATAACAAAGACTCCCAACTTCTAGCACACTCCCGATCAATTTTTCTCCTCTCTTTTTCATGCTCTCTCTACTAACGATTTTGAAATGATAAACTCTGCTCACCTAAGCCCTTGGAGATGCATTAAGTCCTGCTACATTCAACAAGGTTAAGGTTGCAGCAGCCCCCATCATTTTAGATTCAAACCATGAATGGGCTGTATGCATGTATGTGAGAGTGTCTTGCTGGGCCAAATGAGTTGACATGATTTGCATCAATTAACTATTTTTGGTGCCTGGAGCCAGCGGATCTGCCCTCAGACTGCCGCATTGATTGTTTAGTCTGTCTAATGCACAAAGAACATTTGCTTCATTGTTATAAGGAAGAAACGTACAAACTTCAAAGTGATCCCTGTAATCCACGGTAGGAGGTGGTGGGGTTAAAGGTTGGGGAGCGGGGGGGGGGTGTGCTGAATACACTGAGTAAGATGGGAGGCCTAGTCTTGATTAAGGGCATTATAGGAAGACGTGAGGCACACGACAATGCTCGTGCCAAACACTCACTTGTGACGGCCTCGATGACGTAAGGCATATTGAGATTTCCGCTGGTAGCCAGAGCTCCGAGGAACGCCGCCACGTCGTTTGCGCTCTGGAAGCACTCTGAGGTTTGTTGGTAGCATTGGCGGTTGTCAATTTCCAGATACACCACCGAGCTGATGGAAATAAAAAGTGTGATTTTTATAGTTTTTTTATTAAAACACTTTCTTATGGAGTCCTTGACTGTCACATACATACCCTTTGATCTGCATCTCATCCAGTTCCCTGCGTTTTCTCCCTCCTTCCACCACTATATTGTAAATGCTGTTTTTTACAGAGCTCAAGACATTGCTGGAAGCATCATTCCAGCCGTCTAGTGATCGTTTGATGTTGTGCTTTCTCAGCTCCTGCTCGTTGCCGTAATAAGGGTAGATCATTTCCTCTCCCTTGATGTCACGTCGGAAAACGACGTTGGTGTGCAGGACTCGGCTGAGCTCCCGCAGAAATCCAAAGGAGTTGTTTCGGAGCTGCTCGGGTAAAATGTGGACCACAACAACTAGGAGTCCAGCAGCTAACTTCTCGGGTATGTTGCTGGCACAGTCCAGCCCGTCCCATTCACACTCTGCGTTATTGCAGCCTTGGTCACAGTGGCCATCTGCATAGTGGTCTTTGCAATACTGGTCATACAGTGGACTGTGAGAGAAGAGAGCAAAGTTCAGAAATAGCATTCATTCTCAAAAACAGAGATAAAAGCTTCTGATTCTGGTTTTTCTAAATGGTCTAACCTAAGTCTAAGTCTGTAAACGATCTTGGCCAAGCTACCTTTTAACAAAAACACCCCAGAGTGATTTAAGACCAAGGACCGCCATTAATTTAGCTGAAAGATAATAAGATTTTCATTCTCAATTGGTGTATGGTAGAGTTTTCATTATTATTATGAATTAAATAATTAAATGAAATAATAATTAAATTAAATTAATATTTCCATTTTAGTTAACATTTTTTTTGTCATTTTGTTGCATATTTTCTTTTCTGTTTTTATTTCATTTTACTTTTTTATTTTAGTATATCATATTTAAAAAAAATAGTAATAATTATTTTCACTCAGAAATTCTCTGTGTCAAATTTACAGTAGAAATTTTTAATTCTTAAAAAGATTGAATTTTAAGACTGGATTTTAATAAAACCAGAAATTTTGAAAAACAATAATGTTGCATAACTTTAACTTTTTTTTTTCTTTCTTTTTTTCATGCTGAGATGCTGAAGAGAAATTGTCTGAGTGAAAAAAATTATTTCAAACTAAATTCCTGATATTTTCTCTAAAGCATGATCATTTTAGCTTAAAGCTGTTAGATTAAAACTTGTGTAAATACATTCAAATAGCACTCACTTGCACTGGCCCTCCAGTCTCTGGCAGTCAAATCCATCATAGAGGCATCCAGTGTTGTGACACTGTTCATCACACTTCCCGTTATTAAAATAGCGCCAGCACTGCAGCGCATCCGAACAGTTCTGCCACGGGTCATTGAAGTTCAGCGAGCAGTCTCCTCCATCCCAGTCGCAGGCGTAATTATTACATGCGCTGTCACAGATCTTATTGGCTTTCTTGTTTTCACACTCTGCTATCTCGCATCTCACGGGCACTTTGGGAGCGGGTGTGATATCTCGAGCAGGGCCACCTGGGAAGCTGAAGTCCAGGATGTGGCAGAAGAGGCCATTGAAGCCGGTGGGACAGATGCAGTGGTAGTATGGGGCCTCTGAGATATACTCGCAAGTGCCTCCGTTGTAGCATGGATTGGTGGTGCAGTGACCCTCAGTGGGATACTGGCACTCAGGACCAGTGAAGGCAGGGGTGCACAGGCATTTGGGGCTCTTGTGACCAGAAACGCATGTACCGCCATTTTTACAGTGGAGAGTCCCGCAGGCATGTGCGTCATACTCGCAGGTTGAGCCTGTAAAACCCTAAACAAGACATACAAAAGTTGTAAAATGTCTGTGATTGATATGAAATAAAAAGACAGAGATTATAAGAACAGGACTGCTAAATGATGCAAAGCAGTTTCAGATAACTGTGACTTAATGTATCAGAGAATATGACTAACCGGTGGACATTTGCAGATGAAGCCATGAGGAGTGTTAATAGCCACAGCGCAGGTGCCTCCATTACGACAAGGTTTCCCCTTACAGCCATCAAACACTTTGTCACAGCGCTGACCTGTAGGGGCCCACAAACAAAGTTTTTATGAGATCAGAATGAAGAGTTACTCTCAAAAACAAAGCACACTGGTCCAGTGGCCTGTGTTGTACCTGTGTATCCTGTGCGACACTCGCAGCGGTAATTGTTTGTGAGCTGGATGCAGCTGTGTGTGCCACGGGGGTCACAAGGGTTGGACAAGCATTCATTAACATCACCCTCACAGCGTTCCCCCACATATCCGGCTGGGCAGATGCAGTGGTACCCACCCACACGGTCTACACAGCGGCCTTTGTTAAAGCATTTGGGCTCTTGGGTGATGGGGTCGGTGAAAGGTGTGCAGTCGTCAATGTTGATCTCGCAGTGCACACCTGAGAGAGAAGCAGAGAGGAAAGGACTTAAAACTTAAAAGCAACTCTTATTTTTCAAAAGAAGTAAATACAGACAAACCTAGTGAGCTGCCTTGCTTAAATACTGCCTACATAGACAGCTGTCCTCTAAAACTGACTGATTTGGAATGAAAAAACATGACTTAAAATAGAGTTGGGTAACTGTAGAAGTAGAATAAAATTACCTTTCATTTTCTCCATATTAGAATGAATAATAACTATATACAGCATATATATATTTACTTATTTATTTTTCATTGACAGTGCTTCATGAGATTAATGTTCTTATTGCACATTCTTGCACCTTTATATTTTTTCTAATATTTAAACAGTTATTTGCTTCAGTAATGGTTTGTAATGTTGTGATTCATCCTGTAGCTTAGAAATTATTCCAGAACCACTGAAAAAGTGCTCTATTGATATAATAAAGATGAATGTTAGCATGTTACAAAGCTAACAATGAGATATTCTAAACACGAAAATACAGAGCAAACAAAACCTTTCTGTTTTAATTAGATTAATTATAGAAATGTATCTTTACTTACATGAGCAATGTGTCTATATAATAAAAATATGAAGAAAATGAAATATATCTCAAATTGAATAATACATTTTGCTAAATGTTATTAGTATAATTATTTTAATATGAATAAAGTTAAAATAAATCAATATATTTTGACACTTCTTATGTAATACAGCTGGGTAATATATAACACACTGAAAGTTTCTACCCATTTTATAAAATAAAAGTCCATCTATGAGCTGTAATTAAGCATGACTACATCAATCACAGAGAAACGTCTAAGCCTGCTGATAACAGTTAAGACCTAATTAATGAAGTGTGGAATGGGCAAAAAGAGCAAAACAGAGGAGGAAGTGATAGCTGACCTTGTGTTCCCCGAGGACAGGAGCATTTGTAGGTATTGATCAGGTCGATGCATGTGCCTCCGTTCTGGCAGGGCTGAGACAGACACTCATTGATCTCATCAGAGCAGTTCACTCCATGATAACCTGGCACGCACTTCAAGAAACGAGAGGAGGAGCGAGGCGAATTAATGCCAAACATAAAACAAGCCTGTTTCTGTTTACTTGGCGGTTTCTTCCTTCTTTGCCAAACAAGCAATTCTTTTACAAAGAAGGGAGATTTAGCAGGCATTAAGCTAAAGTGTCATCTTCTACAGTCGCTTCTGTCCCCAAACACCAGGTTTTCCTGACTTACTTCACAGGAATAGCCGCCCAGGTAGTCGGTGCAGGTTGCTCCGTTCTGGCAAGGATTGGGAATGCATTCATCCACCTGCTCTTCGCAGTAGCTGCCCGTGTAACCGGCCTGACAGTGACAATAGTGTGTGGTTCCAGCGTCCAGACACTGGCCAGAGTTACGACACAGCCGGGCCACCTCTACACCTAAAAGTGGAAGAAGCAAATATCATAGCAGGTTTGTGAAACACTGAACACTGAAATGTGTGGTAAACAGCAAACACATTTTAGGCCCATGCATTCAAAACAAACAATCCTACCTTGCTGTTTGGCGGCCACCTCGCAAGAAACGCTGGGGACGTCACAGTATAAACCAGTCCAGCCTGTCTGACACTGACAGCTGTATCTAGTGCCGCTCTGCCTGCAGATACCTCCATTCTTACAGGGAGACGGCTTACACCAGTTTACCAGCTCCTGCAAAACAAAAATTCATCCCGTGTTCTTATTTAAACTCCTGCATCCATGAGTTCAAATCTCTTTAAATCTTCATAAATATTTCATTTTATTGTTTTGTATTTGACAAGAAGTGCTGACGTGAATTAGGGATAGATTGCAATTAATTTATAAAAAAAAAAAAAAATTAAATTATACTACTTAAAGAAGTGTGAAGGTATAAATATATATTTTAAAATTATATATTATATAATAAATAATATATAAAAATATCCACAGTATGACATTATGGCTCATAGCTTTTAACTGTTTAACAAACAGTTAACAATTAAGTAAGCTAACAAATTAAAAGTAAAATACAGAGTAAAATAAAAATGTCTTTTCTAATTAGACTGGTTTCAGAAAAATGGGAAATAAGGAAAATGTGTCTATATGATTCAAATTAAAATTACAACTGAAATTCCTGCATTTTATTTATAGATGTTACTAGTATAATTATTATAATATACAAAAAAATTTATTCTACATATATTTATATAGACCTTTCTCTCAGATCAAGAGTGCTCCTTTGATGTCTTAAAATCATAGAGCTGCAAGCAAAGAAAAAGTACAGGTAACTTATTATTGTAAAACTGAAATAGAGTTTGTGTCCATTTTCTAATATAAATGCTGATGTGAATTAGGGACAGAGCAATATATAAAGTAATAGACTTACATTTATAAAGTATTAGCATCAACTACTTAAAAGAAGTGGAATTAATAGAACTGTATAAAAAATATATATATATTTTTTTTTTTGGGGTGGGGGGTTATATGATAACTAAATATTCATTTTATTCTAGAACTTTTCAGCAAATTGTAGAATTATACTACAGAATCAACAAAGGAAACACTATATGCTATGAATGTATGATGGCTATGTACTAAGTTTTATCCATGTCACACATGCTGTCTGTATCTTTGATTTGTTACCTGGCAGTTAAGGCCATGATATCCCTGAGGGCAGGTGCACTTGTACGTGCCGTAGCTGTCCTGACAGGTGCCTCCATTCAGGCAGGGTCTGGAGTCACACTCGTTGATGTCATGTTGGCAGTAGTTTCCAGTGAACCCCGTTGGGCACAGGCAAGTGAAACTGTTTATGCCATCCACACATGTTCCGCCATTAAAACAAGAGCTATTTGAAAAAAAATAATTATGATTATCAGTCTTATTTACTACATTAATTTAACATCATGTCGTTTTTTAAGTTAAACATGAAGCTGTGTGATGACTCTATAGTTGCATCGTCCTTTATTTACCAGAGGGGGCACTAATGGACAACAGAGGAGGAAAGAGTGCTAGACGCTTTTTATCTAGTGCACTTTATCATGAGGCAGATTGGTTGACTGACAAAGCTAGACTGTAACAACGAGACTTGGAAAACTGAGCTGGGATCAGTGTTTCCATGATAGCCATGTTGTATAGAGCAATAATGGTGAATTATATTTGCAGGTCAGAATGAAACATTTTGTGTTTCGTATTTTTTTATTTTTTATTTAAAAGAATACAGAAAATAGAAAGTTATATTGTGGAGTATTATTACAATTTCAAATAACTGTTTTCAAATTTATTCATGTCATGGCAATTACCTAAATTAAGTATGCGTAAGCATTTTGTTTGCTTTGCACCTCTATCGTTGTGCAGGAATGGTGTACAGGGTTTGAATTTTCAGGTTGGGGCAATTGTTCTGTGGCACATATCTAATACTTGATTCACAAAACAGTGACTATTTGGCAAAGGTCACTATTTTTACGCTTAAGAACTAATGCAAATAAGAGTGCAGTTGTTACCTCTCAGTGCAGTCAGGTGTGTTGTTCTCACAGTGAATCCCACTGAATCCAGCTGGACAGGTACAGGTGTAACTGTTCACACAATCCGTGCAGTTTGCGCCGTTTTTACATGGGTTACTGTCACATTCATTAATGTCCTCCTCACATCTGCTCCCCCGGAAACCTGGTAGGCAGGTGCAAGTGAAGGCGTTCACAGCGTCTTTGCAGAAGCCACCGTTACTGCAAGGGTCTACAGGAAAAGGACAGGGTTAGACATCAAGGCAAAATCAACTAAACATGAATGAGGCTGAAATGGGACACTCACTGGGCTTGCAGTCATCAATGTCTGTCTCACAGTTGCGGCCTGTGTAGCCCAATTTGCAACTGCATTTGTAGCTGCCGATAGAGTTTTGACAAGTAGCGTCATTTCGACAAGGATTTTTGACACATTCGTTGATGTCCACCTCGCACGTTTGCCCTACAATTGCAGGAGAGCACAAAGTATGAATGTAGTTATGCATAATATTGAGGCAAGGACAGAATGTCTTTTTAGTTTTGTGAATTTTGTACCTTGCCATCCTTCAGGACACTCGCAAGAGAAGCTCTCATAGTCTTCGGATTCCTTACAAACGCCTCCATTCTTACAGGGTTTAGGGCTACACGGAGCCAACAGGGTTTCACAGTTCTCACCTGGAAGATAAAATATATTAAAAAACCTGAAGCATTAGAGCATCTCCACATTGTTTTGGCATCTTAGTTTGTGTTTTGCTTTAAGACTTCTTCCTCTATTAAGGGCCTACATTTAGAAAGTGACACTAAGTTTCAGTACAAGTTCTGTAGCAATTCCTCTTTTCTCTGTTGGAGATTAGACTGTCAGTCCTAGCAAAGCAAAGCACTTTTGGCCTATCTGTTTCCACGATGGCCGGCCCCTGCAGGAAGCCAGCAGGTTTTCCTGCCATTGTCTGGCCATTTGCGTTTCTGTGAGAGAGGAAGCGGGGCAAACAGGAAACATGACAGGCTACTGTTCCCACCCTGGTACGACTAGATTTTTGTTATTCTTGATATAATTCTGTGTGGATTTTTCCAAAAAGATAGTCACTGGGAATTAATATCATTTCTGTTCCAGAGGCAGACCATCATTATCTGTTTTGTCAAATAACACATTGATAGGAAAGAATGTGTCTTCTGTTGAAAACATTTTCCTGTATTGTCAACAGAGATACTTGTAGGGCTCTTGAGGGGCCAGTCTGGGACTAAATTGATGAAGGAGGGTCTGTTGTTCCTGACTTTGAAATTGTAATACAAACTGCTCAAAATTTAAGTGGTATATCTATAGTAAAATGTAATAGCCACACTAAAGCTATTTAAAGACCACATCAAAAAGGGGAAAAATACTTTTGTGTTTTCAAGCTTTTAATTATTAAACTAATAAATAATATTTTTAGCTTTAAGATCTTAACATTTTTATACATTTCCTTACTGCATTAAAAATATTAATAAATCATTTTGCACTTTCAGGCATGTCTGAAAAATTGTTTAACAAAATGCTTCTAGAATAAGAATCCATGCAATAATTAGCAAATTATTGTTCATGTTTATGGCTATTTACAGCCTATCATACATAAGAAACAGCCCATCAAAACTTCCATTGATGTTTTAATGGGGAATACATCAACAAAGGAAAGAAAGATAATTGCCAAAATATCATCATGGCCTTTAAAAAATTAAAACACTTACTTAAAAATTAAACTGAACCAGAAGAGAGCTTTTTCCATCAGTATTTAAAATCATTTACACCACACATTCTCAAATATTTCTGTCACTATTTCTGTTAAACTATTAATATTTCAACTTTAATAACACATTTGCATGTTCACAGCTCTGATGTAAACTAAACAAATACATGTAAACTTATAAAATAATAAAATCAAATAAAAATATTTCTATATGTTATTATTATTGTAATATATCTATATATTTGTTGTTGTTTTACTTAGTTTTAAGATTTAGTACATGTTTTAGCATTTCATCAACCCACTGAAATATCACAAACCACAAATTTCAAAATGTCATGAATGAAGCTAAACTCATACCAGTGTAAGGCAGCAAACAGTTGCATTTGTATCCAGCCACGTCATCAATACAGGTTCCTTGATTCAAGCAAGGGTTGGAGGCGCATTCATTAATATTTGTTTGGCAGTTGGGACCTATACTCAAATGTGAGAGAGACATGGTGTGTTTGAGCAGGGGTCAAAAAAAGCATACCACATACTGCAGTTACAGTAGATCTGCAGAGTGAATGATACGAACCGCTGAAGCCAGCACGGCATGTGCAGACGTAACCACTGGTCATGTCCTTACAGGTGCCTCCATTCATGCAGGGGTTGGACTCACACTCGTTGTTATTGATGTCACAATTGACACCACTCCAGCCAGAGTCACAAATACAGTTATATCTGTAAGAAATGAGATCTGTTTTACATGGTTTCTGGCTGGTCTAGACCAAAACATCAGATCTTAACCTGAAATTGATCTGGTTTGCTGGTATAATGTCTCATGTCTGACTGTGACACTGTGGTACTGTGTTAGCTGGCTAACAGGCTGGTTTCCAAAGTTCCAAATCTAAAACTAGCCAAAAGACCAGCCATAAGATGGTTTAAGCTATTTTCATATCAACTGGTAATGGTACTTGGTTTTTCCAGCAGAATATTATCTTCAGAATCTTCAATCGATTTTGAGTATTTTAATGTATCCTGCAAATAAAAGCATTTTTTTCTTAACTAAAATCTTACTTTTCATGTAAAAGTGTATGTATGTAAATAATACACACCCATTGACTTTGTCTTCACAGTGTCCATGGATACAGGGGTTGCTAAGGCATTCGTTAAGCTGTGATTGGCAGGTTGTGTCATGATACCCTTCTCTGCACAGACATGTAAAGCCATTGACTCCATCAACGCAGGATCCTCCATTGTGACAGGGGTTGTTGGCACACTCATCAATGTTGATGTTACACATTTTCCCTAAAAAAATCAAGGCAGAATTATGTAAATGGATAAAGAGTGTCACATGTCGTAAGGTAGTCAAAATAACTCCCGACTCTACTGCATTCATTTAGCCTTTTCTTGTTTTTCTCGAAATTCAAGGCGTAAGGCCTAGCTTTTAGACTCCACTTCAGGCAGCACCACTATTCACTGAACGCAATGCCAGCATAAAGGCAGAGGTTTCATTTGTCACTTGTCTTTAAAGCACCGGCCAACTTCCCCCTTTTAAAAGATCGACTTTCACAAATCTTTTGCAAATCTTTTCTCCTTTCAAACTCCCAGATGTCCTGGAGATCTCTGGCTGAATGAGGGAGCGGGCTGGCTTGCGTGTCTGCTCGACAGGCATTGGATTGGACGAGACTGTAAGCCAACACCGCGGCCCAGGCCGAATGTGTGCTCGCTGGCCAGCTGTCTCTCCCCACCCTGCTTTGTTGCCTGTCTCACCTGCTGAACTCTTTGTTGACTCCCCATCTCTTCTACATTGATAAAGACCTGGGCTCAGCGTACCACCTAGAACGCCTCCATAAAACCACAAACACAGTGGCTTTTCTAAAGCTCAAATGACCTAGTGGAGTATGTTTCATTTAAGTATCAATTTTGTCCCAGATGCCTCTATTCAAAAATAAGACTTGTTGACATGTAGTAAGTGTTACACAATGAGTGTGGTTAGTTTAGTTTTGGGGAGAAAAATGTGTGAGTTCATACTGAAAACTCTTTATCTTTGCAAATCAGAGCACAGTCTGATACATTGTTTAGATCTCTTATGAAATACCAGAGGATATGCGTAGGAGTACAAGAATAAATAACTTTAGCGAACCTCTCCATTTGCTCTTTTTATTTGCTAGCCTATGCAAGACTTCATGCTAGACAACACACCCATTCTCTTACTGTAGGTAACAACCCTAACAAATTTTTTATAGAGGATAGAGAATTTCTCAGGACACCTATTTTAGCAGCTAAATCAGTTAAGAGCAATACCACTGATCATGTCAGTCATGGTATTTATAGCCTCACAACCCTGAAACAAATACTTACCCCTAACCCTAAACTTAACCTCAGTCTAGAGCACATCCCGATAGACAGCATGACTGTCCCAGTCAGATCCATATGTGACTTTTCTGAACTCTAACCTCAAGCTATAAATACTGAGCTGTTCTTGACTGGTGACTGAGCTGATCAATAAAAATAGTTTGCGGAGTCAGTTTGACTGATTTTTAAAATTAGGCACAATTAATGTATAATGCTATATGTAAGAAAAAAAATATTTATATACTTTTTTCTCTCTTAGTAGTAAAAATTAACATCAGAATTAGTAGTTTTACATATTTATCTCTTTATTTAATTGTAAAGTAAAACATCTACTGTTTACTTATAACGGATAGCTATTTAGGTAGAAAAACTCACATACACTGACCATGTCCACAAATATTATCAATGAATAAGGATGCAAATTTCACACTTTGTATGGTCCTTTTATACTTTATAGACCTTTTTGAAGCTTGACAGCTCATGCTGTTGTGTGGAAGAGATAATTGTAAAGATTTTTGTCTTGTGTCAGATCTTGAAATCTGAAGAGCATTTGGATTTGGAATGACAAAAGGGTGAGGAAAAAATTACCAAATTTATCCAATTAATTTCTCATTTGGAATGAATGAGACTATTATATAATATATTTCAGTGCAGTTGCCATTTATCGACGTACAAGGCACACAATCTAAGACCACTCACCTGTGTATCCCGGTTCACAGGCACACTCGTAACCATTTATCTTGTCAATGCATCTTCCAAAATCACAGGGATTGCTTTGACAGTCGTCTAGGTTAATCTCACAGTTAGCACCTGTTAACACAAAACAGAACTTAGAATAGAGATTTTGACAAGCAAGAGTTCACATTTTTGACTATTACAGTAAAAGTGTCACCTGTGGTTCCTTTAGGGCAGATGCATAAGTAGGCATTCTCACGGTCCTGGCAGGTGCCGCCATTTTGGCATGGCTGACTGAGACACTCATTAATGTTGATCTCACACAGACGGCCCGTAAAACCAGCACGGCACATGCAGGTAAAGGAAGCCAGGCCATCTTTACAAGTGCCGTAGTGACACGGGTTGGATAGACACTCATCTACATCTGTTTCGCAATGCTGCCCTGTGTATCCTAAAAAAGAAAACAGATTCATTTTTTATATTTATTATGACACACGTTTCCTCCCATTTAGACCCTGGAATTTCCATGTTTTTCCATGACTAAGAGAGAAATTTATAGCCAAATAAATCTTTTAGAGCTGTAAAAATATGTATATTCACAACAGAAATATCATATTTTATGTATTTTATAACTTTTTTAAAAGCTGAAACGGCATGTCCGTACCTTCGGCGCACTGGCAGGTGTACATGTTGGGCCCATCAATACACTTGGCGCCATTTTTACAGGGGGTGCTAGCGCACTCATCGATGTCGAACTGGCACTGACTGCCCGAAAATCCTGAGAGGAAGACAAGAGGAAAGAGGAGGGGTCAATACAAAGATTCCTAGCCGCTTCATTCCTCCACACTCGTCTATACAACATGGCCAGCGTTCATTAATACCCGGCTGCAAGCTTTCCCCCTCTCTCTTAGATTTTCAAGCTGCTTTTCAACCAACCATCACAGTGAGAGGAGGACAAGGGTGTAAAATGGCGGTAAAAACCTTCCAAGGCCTCCTGACCAAGGGCACCAGACAAAGAGGAACTGTCTATTCAGTGGCACGCCAAGCCATGCCGGTTGCCTCCTTTGTCCCACAGAAGTTTTCCATCACAATGTGCATTCTCACATCCAGCCTTTGCCCCCCTCTCTCAGTCTGTCTCACCAAAAGAGCCCCATGCAACCCCTGACCTCATGCTATTCAGCAACCCCATCGCTCAGGAACCCCCAACATTTGTGCTTTCTCCCTCAGTTATTTTAATCCCTCGCTAAAGACGTCTGCTGTTCAAATATACAGTCTGAACACATTAAGGGGTACAAATCCATCAGTGTGGAGATTTATGGGACATTTATCATAGTTAAAGTAACAGTAAAAAAACTAAATTGTTGGTATGCAGTTAATCTTCGTAGCCTACTTTCAGACTCTATTTTCCCATCATGATATTTTTATCATCAGGGCTGATCACTTAGAAAAGTAAATACACATGTTGTATCATTATAGTGAATCCTAATAACAAATTCCTAACTTGCTTATGCCATTCCCTGAGACCCCCTGGAATCAGTAATCAAGGAGTGTCCCATGCATCTTCAGAACAGGAATTTATTCCGGGCCTCTAAAATGCCACATTTTAAAAAGCGCCCATTGTGGTTGCTATGGATTCAGTGTGTACACTACTGAAAAGGATCCCTGCACCGCATGCTGAAAAGGAGCTCTGATTTCCATCTGAAACAGTGAAGGGGCCTAGCTTCCACTTCTTCAGCTTACTATCTCCCAAAACCTCCTGTACACCACTCTTGGGGGTCCCCGTAGCCCCCTCTCTTTGCACAACCTCATCACGCCTAATATTGTACCTCCGCTCTACACTCCTTCATTTATGCATGAATTCCTCTGCATCCTAAAAGTACAAGAAGAGCCTTTCACAAACCTACATTTTCAACAAAATTAGTTTCACACCATTTAGAACTGGACAAAGGATCAAAGTAGGGACAAACAATAGTCTTACAATAGAAAATGTTAGATGTCTACTTATAAACATTTGAAAATTATCATTAAAAATGTAAATTCAAATAATGATTACACACTAAAATATATAATAATATAATTATAATTTCTAAACAAAGTAAACATTAAATAATTAAATAATTACATTATTTAAATTTATATTTCCATTTAAATTGTCTAAATGTGTATTTAAATAATAAATAAATATTAAATCTAAATATATGTGTGTGTGTGTGTGTGTGTGTGTATATATATATATATATAATTTAATATTTAACAGACATATTTGTGCATTAAAAAAACACAAATAATACCAATTAAAGATAAGAAGATTTTTGCTGTGCATAAATGATACAATATACATCATCTTACTCAAGCAAAAACTATCTCAAATTTTAACTTTCCAGAAGCTTTCATATGGATTATTTGAAGCATTTTAGCCGTGGCTGTGTAAGCCTGCCTCAGGGCAAGGATTAGTGTTCTCCACTCTGTTCTGTCCTGGGAGGTGATTGACCCCTGCACACTCACCTGTGGGGCACTCGCATTGGTAGTTGTTGATCTTGTCGATGCACTTCCCATTGTTGAGGCAGGGCATGCTGGCGCACTCATCAGTATTGATCTGACAGAAGACTCCCTCGTACCCTGCCAATTAACATAGGGGAGTAAGCTCCAGTCTTAGCATGAAAATTCAGCATGTCTTAACAATGTTATTAGTGTTTCTTTTGTGTGTAATAAAAAGAATATATTAGCTGCGTGTAGTCAGGCATCAGCATCATTAGTGTAACTACCAAAAGAAGCAATTTATTGGTTGGTCATGTGAGGTAATGACATCACCAGTGTGGGGGTGATATATAAAGAGAATTTAAACCAAATGTTGAATATCCAGTTACCTGGCATACAGATGCAATGGAAGCCTCCGATTTGATCCAAACAGGTAGCGTCATTCTGGCATGGGTTGGACATGCATTCATTTATGTCCAGTTCACATCGAGCTCCCACATATCCCTGCAGACATTTACACTGGAAGGAACCTTTTGTGTTTATACACTTTCCAGCATGTTCACAAGGGTTTGCACCTAAAAGGAGGACACAAACACCATTTAAACATTTAAATTTAAAATATTCTATTGTAATAGCTATATTTTCAAACACAGTGTGCTTATTGCCATCAGTATGTATTTAATGCAATACAGCCATTCCTTACCCAGCGAACATTCATCAACGTCTTGGTCACAGGCTGGGCCGACATAACCCAGAGGACAGGTACAGATGGCCTTGCCGTTGACTGGATTGGTGTCACAGTTGGAGCCTTTCTGACATGGGTTACTAATGCAAGCATCATCCAGGTGACACAGCAGACCTAAAACACAGAGACATTAAATGCAGGAATGTATTAGATTAAACCTTAGTGAACATCTCTTTTTTTAAACAGTACGGCAGATTTGATCATAAATGTAATATATAATATTATAAATTTATATAAATGTTTTATGCAACTTAGTATATAATCATTATCTTTATATAATATATTTTTTTATACTCCTAAAAAAATGAAAAGCATGTGATTCAAAAAATGAAGCATATGATTCATGAGAGAAAAGAAAAAGATGCACACCTGTGCGCCCATGAGGGCATTCACAGAGGAAGGAGGCCACCCGATCATGGCATGTGGCTCCTTTGTGGCAGGCTGCATCTGCGCAGTCGTCAATGTTTTCACTGCAGTCATCCCCTGTCCATCCGTTTACACACACACAGTTGTACCCACCCTGTGTGTTCAAGCATGTACCACCATTCTGGCAAGAATTGGGCATCAAATCGCACTCGTTGACGTCTTCGGTACAGAACTGACCTGAGGAATTTATATATATACTGTAGGCATTAATTTCACCACATTTGTTTTCCCAAACACAGATGAAATGCCAAATTTTACTTAATAAAGCTAAGTTAATAGTTAGTCTTACTGACTAAAAAAATAGTCTTGTATCTGTGAGTGAAATGTGGGGTTTCAGAAAGTTAGCTGGTACCTGTCCACTCTGGCTTGCACTGGCAGTTATAGGTGTTCACTCCATCCACACATGCTCCTCCATTAAGGCAACGATGGTCTGGACAGTCATCAATGTTCTCTTCGCAGTTCTGACCACTGAAGCCTGAAGACAAATAAACACTTTCAATTAAAAAAAGATCAAAAGTGACAGTAAAGACTTTTACATTGTTACAAAAGATTTCTATTTCAAATAGATGCTGTTCCTTAGAACTTTCTATTCGACTCAAATTCAAAATCTATCAAAGAATGTCACAGTTTCCAAAAATATTAAGCAGAACAATTGTTGATAACAGTGATAATAATATAAAAGCTGCAAAAAAGCATACTAGCATGATTTTTGAAGAATTGTGTGATATTGAAGACTGGCGTAATGACTGCTGAAAATTCAGCTTTGCCATCACAATTTAAAATATACTTAAATAGAAAACCGTTATTTTAAATTGTAATAATATTTCACAATATTATTTTTGCTTTATATATTAGCTCAAATGAATATAGCTTTGGTTTAAAAAAAACAAACATATTTTTTAAAACTTTGAATGGTAGTGTACCTGTCCAATTTTTGATTTATGCTGTTCACACTATTATTCAAAAAACATAAGAATATCCTGTATCTTTGAATAGTTTGAAAAAGAATATTCAGCAAACCACCCATAATATCACATTTTCTAAACATGGATAAATAGTTGAGCAACTGTTTGCTGACAGAATTCATGTTTCTTCACGAAGAACTAAATATTTATATCAGATTGCACAGCACAGGTCCTTTAACACAAACATGTAAATTCAATTGTTTCCCAGTATAAACAGAGGGATAAAATGTTGTGAAGCATTTGAAAACAGTCGTTACTTTTGTTGCGGTCAACAGCCTTCCTTTTCTGAGAAGACTGGCAATACCAGGATTCTGTTAGAGGTACCAACGGCTAACCTCTGTTAGAGGTAACAACAACTCAACTGACTCTAACCACAATTTCCTACAATTTAACACCAAAAAGTGCAGTTATGGTATATTTCGTAACTGATCACATCATCTCTACTTTGAACTCTTCCTTCACAGCCAATGAATGCGCAGAATACAAGAGAAAGCATATGTATAGTGATGTGTCCTCAATGATGAGGTGTAGGTAATGTTATCTAGCATGATATGAGACCCATTTGGGTCAAAGGAATAGTGATAGGAGGTGAACACACAGGCTCGCGCACACATATTTTTATTCTCCCAACACTGACTCTAACCCAGGGACACCAGCATAAAGGATGTTGTCGTTCAGACATTTCCTCATGATAAGCGCAAATATTTTCCTGCCGGCCTGTTCACACACACATGCAGACAGAGCTGCAGCGGGAGTGCAGATTCTCTGACTAGCTCGGGTTTAAACGAGGCTGTCAGAAGGGCATTTTGGGAGAGGTAGCCTATCCCATGTTCCAAAGTTGTGGGAAACACTGATACTGCATTGTTATTGCAAACTCACTGAGCTCATCTGAAATCTCTACACTGTTGACCCGGATAGAGGGCCGATATCATTTGTCTTACTGCTGGAACCGATGTCGTCAACAGGACACTTGTGAGTCAAAATAAGCTGAGTGGATTTCCTCTGAGTGATCAAAGTTAAGAGACCATTGATCCGTCATGTAATGAACTCAATTGTTACATAACTAATGTCAGTTAAAGCCCTCATCATGATTAAAAGGATTCATGGACCCCATAATCATGAGGGGTATTTAAGACAAGTCTTTAAATGTTAGCATGCTAAACAGCTCTTAAGCCAGGAAAGGGTATATGTTAGAACAAGTCAGCAAAGTACATAATCACATAAGCTTCAGACCTAGGCAACATATCAAATACGCACATATTCATGGTGATTTAGCTGTGAATATTGTGTTGATTTGAATGTTTTTCATCATACTTTTTCGCTTTCAAACCTTTTTTTGAGTTTTTATTCATTAGCAAAAATCTGTTTGATCTGTACATTTTAATCGATGAAACTATGTATTTGTGATTTCACGTATAATTCTGTAATTGTATTGTATTGCCAGATATTTTAGTGCTTAGTTGTATATATATATATATAAAAATGTATATACGTGTGTTTGCGTGGTGCTTTTATATACATATTAATCTTTATTACAGTTTATCAGTATTTTATGGTGGTTCATTTATATTTAAAAATGTATGTTAATTTAGTACACATTGTTAACAACTGTAATTTGCATTTTACAATAAATAATTTCAGAGCATATGCTATATATAATATAGCAATAATATGAGCAATTAATATTAAATAATTAACATAATACTTAATAGTAATTCATATTAGATGATATCAACAATAATATTTTTTAGCTATTTTGTCCAAATAAGGATTAAGATCATTTTTAACAAATACAGGACTTTATGCATTCAGTGTAACAAAAGGTCAAAAGTTATGGTGTTTGTGGTAATGATAATTATTTTAGTTTATATCAGTGAACAGTACTTTGCCCTCATGGAAACAAAGAAAGCTTTAGGACTTCAGAGTCCTCATGCAGGTTAACAGGTTAAGGATGCCTACCTGGCAAACAGGAGCACTCATAGCTCGTCTCTCCCTTCTGTACGCAGGTACCTCCGTGATAGCATGGTGAAGGGTTACAGGGCTGATAGAGAGTTTCGCAATGTCTACCAGTGTACTCTGCAGGGCAGTTGCAGCGATATGTGCCCACCTCATTCTCACACACTCCACCGTTCTTGCAAGGAGAGGGACTCTGGGCACACTCGTTGACGTCTTGTTTGCAGGTTTGACCTGAGAAGAAGGGCGTGCAGTGGCAGATGTAGTCGGAATCAAAGGGACTACACTTACCGCCATTGGCACATGGATTTGAGGCACAAGGATCAGCTTGATGGCAGTTCTTACCTAGTGAGAAAGTATGTTTAGGATCAGGAGATGCCCACCACTGATTTTAGCTCATAATCTTCATATACATAGTTTCTAACTGGACTGTGGTCTTACCTGACCAGCCTGGTGGGCATTTACACTTGTAACTGTGGATGCTGGTGAGTTCACAAGTGCCTCCGTTTCGGCACGGGGAGGTAAGGCACACATTATTGGTGGGAGTGAGACACAGTCGGTCCGTGTAGCCCAGGCTGCAGTTGCACGTAAAGTCCACATTATTGACAGAAGTAATCAAATGGCACACGCCGCCATTTCTGCATGGATACTGGAAACAAGGGTTGCGAAACTGGCACGCATTGCCGGCAAATAGCTCAGGACACCTGTAGAGTGCAAGCACATACAAGCACAGGGAGAATTAGTACTGCACTCAGTATGATTTCAACTTCATAGTCATAAAGTCACTTTCAATAACATTAGCCTAGCACTGGATAAAATGTCAGTATAAATCGATATAACTGGACTGTTGTGAAAGTTTTCCACTTCTCTTAACAAACAGTAATTAGTAGTGTTACTGTGTCAGATTTGTTGCTCATATGAATGGATAAAGTCTTTTTTTTTTCTTTTTTTGTCAAAATCAGCCTGCAAACAGCTTGTCAGTTGCATATAATCTGGTATAAGAGTAAGCATTTTAAGGACAAAAAACTACTGCAGAAAACAGCTTTTAACACTAGATGCATTTGAGAGCTTAAGACAGGGGGTAATGGAATGGGAAAACAAGGTCTAAGGACATATTATTACATTTTAACTTATTTTACCTTGAGCACTGTTAACTTAGCTGTCATGTGCGAGTTACTGTCACAAATCTAACAGTCAAAAATTACGAATTTGTAATGTACTGTAGGTAACATATCAGTTATATATTACAGTTATTTATACACACACACATTGGATATATGTACAACATTGCTGACTATTTCTTCAATGACTAATGTTAGTTTTTAGTATTTTATTTTTTAATTATTTAGATAAACTAGTATGCAATTTTAATATCAGTCGTTTATCAGTTATTACAATCAGACATAAAATGAAAATAATTATCACCTTATATGTATTGGCCAGAATTTAATAATATCATACATACTAAAACATACTATAATGTATGCCTGAGAAATCCAGACATATACAGCAAAGCTAAAAGTGTAAGAAATACCAAATGTAAAAAGATTTTGCAGTCACAATTTATTTTAAGGTCCAGTTCACATTATTAACAAACCAATAACTATGACGTCTGCCTCAGTAAACTCATAATTTGTTGTATATTAAAAGTTAGTAGGTAGTTGTTAAATTTAGGCATTGGATAGGATGTGGAGTATGTGTTCATATGTGCTTTATAAGTACTAATAAACAGCAAAAATTTTAATAATTATGTTACTAAAAGCAACTAGTTGATAGTGAGAATTGGTCCCTATACTAAAGTGCTAGTGATCGTGCTTTTTTGAATGTTTAAGGTTTTCTCACAGGTGAATGTGCTTCACAGGTGTAATCCTGTTTCAAAATGAAAGTCAGACATCCATCAGCGGCTCTTAGGAGAAAAAACGAGCACCTCAGCCTTTCTGAATGAATCTGAATTCATTCACTCCAAAGACAAGGCACTGTCTATCCAAGGGGCTTTGAACCCAGGCCTAACATTATCAGGACTTCAAAGCTGTCTTCCTCCACCTCAATGCCTGCTATTCATCTACAGTACAGAGTCTCCGTAGCATCAATCAGGACCTTGGGAATACAGAAACGGCACAGCGAAAACTTTGTAAAAGAGCCATACAGACTTCATAACAGGTTTTTCCTGGGTTGGCTTGAAAGTAATCTTTTGCTGATTTTATTCGGTGACACAAAAGGGGCCCTCCCTCGACATGACTACGCTGAAATAACCTTTTGCAAAAAGCTAAAGCCATCCAGAGCCTCTGGAATACCGAAGCCATGTTTTTGGCCTCGGGGGGCAGCCGGAATATCTCAACACAGTCCCACTGCACTGTTCTCTGATCCAAACAGGGCCCCCCTCGGTGGGTTGGATGTTTTTACTGTGTCTCTCCCAGGATTAGGATGGCCAATAACTTCAACCAAGAAAAGAAAACACAGGGGACTGAGAACCAGGCACGACAAAACCATTAAGTGCACGGTGGGAACTGCACTGCTGCCCACAATGCTACCTTTCCTCCCATTGTCCTATAGCCACTCCGGCACATTTCTGGAGGTTCGTTTATGTTTTTATGATTATTACACAAACAACACAAACATCTTATGCATCACCAGCAAAACAACAAGCTCTAAAGTTACGCAAGTGTCATTAATCTTGATGTTGTAAAGGGTTGCAGCCTGTGGAACAGCCAGAAATGCTTATTAATTCAAATCTATTCCCGTTCAAAGGGACATTTTTATTGTTACTGGGGTCCATTTATTAATTGTTTTGCACTAGCAACTTGCATTTTTTTCTATATTTCCACCTGACCCTCCCTGAGTATTAAATAGTCTGTTTTTGCTGCTATGTACTATAAGTGCAATGTAAGCAGAAAACAGTAATATTTTACTTACTTGAACATTATATTATTAAATATTTTAGGCTACTTGTTGATCTGCAGGTCAGCATGACCATTAACTGATATCACATTTCCGGAAACATGCAAATGTGTTGTTAAAGTCTGTAATTTTGTTTTGAGTTCAAAATTTTAAACAATATTATAAAATATATTTTCCATTTTTGATTTTTTCACAAACATAGACAGACAGAAGTATCTCCAGCTACAATGTTCTTCCACAAGACACAAGCAGTTCTGTTTATTAACTGCTAGAGTGTCATAAGTTGGTTTTCAAGAGAATATTTTAAAGTAATTTTGGAATCTGATTATGTTTGACTTCCCCATCCTTCCAATACAACCTCTTTGCAAAATGACAGATTCTGCATGTGATGAACGTGCTGCTGGAAGTCAGAATGAAATGACCAGGGACTTCTTTCAAATAAACTTTCTAATTCTTTCCTTTCTAACTTCTTTCAGAAGGAAATGCAGCAGCAGCAGGTGCCAAACAGCCAGGAACAGTAGAATAAACTAATATTGACTTATATCATAATCTTGCTATTTTTCTCCATGTTTTTTACAATTTGGATGTATTACTTTTTTGTTTAGAGAAAGAGGAAGTTATGTATTTGGTTATATCGTTCTCTTGTATCCAAAACTTAAAAATGAGTTGACATCACCCCTTCAATGAGAATTGAGATCCGATACAGAAAAATTATGCTGATTTAACCCAGACAACACATCGCTGTGTGCAGTTATGAGGGCCTGTGTCGGCCTTCCAGAAAGGCCTCAGGGAGCAGGTGCGCATGCTAATGAGGGAGCGGCAGCTGCTGGTCACAGTGCACCCGACTCCCTACTCATAAACTCCCCTCACACTTTCCCAAAGAGAATAAGAGGGCCAAGGCAGCAGGCAGTTGAATAGTTTGCCCACCACAGAGCAAAGCAGACAGGCTCCATGAGAAGGCCCATTGTTCCTGCCGCCATTCAGAGCGGAGCTGACCGCAGTCTGGGTGCCTCTAACCCCTCTGAGTGTGCATTCAGCTGTTAAACCTCCTCTTCTTTCCCCTCCCTTGGTCACCTCTCTATCCCTCTTGTTCTCATCATGGCCTCCCTTTTTAATCTTCCAGCCTCCTCTTCACTTCCTTCCTACTTGGCTAGGCTAGGCTAGAGCTGTAGTCACACTCCTCCACATTTGCCTTTCACCGTCTCCCACCTTCTCCTGGTCGCAGTTCCTGGTATACAGTATCTGGATGATGAGGTCATTTTTTAATCATCTTGATTCAGCTTCCTTCAGCTCTTGGCTGAAAACTCCCTTTCATGCTTTTAAAAGTTACAAAGCTTTGAAGATTCTTTAATTGCTGGTTTCAATATCTATTTGCATACTACTATTTAGATTAGAATAAAATAATGTCCGGTGGGCGAGTCGGAAGGACGGCGAACTCCGAGCCCTAGTGGTTTGAACCCTAGCGAGGGCTGAGCTCGGGCGGAGAAGGGGTGGAGGAGGGATGCGTAACAAGATAAGGAAGGAATGGATAGTGGCTTATTTAAGGCAAAGCTTGGGAATATGATTGGACAAAACTTTTTTAAGAGATATTAGACTACCACAAATTATACATTCATTCAATTATTTAGTTCAGAAATACATGCTGTATTAATATTGGTACAATATGTTTGTTATCAGACAGAATTAAATACATTATTCTAATTTATGAATATTAGGTTACTGAATAATTACCTCTAATCAATAAGCAGCTAATTAGGAGGAAAACTCTTAATAAAATAGTAAATATGTTGTAATTATGCGGACTGACATTTTTCCAAACACTTTCAGTCTCACAAGACTAGCTCACTAAAAGCCCAAATTCTTTAGTTTAATTTCCCAAAACATGTCTAGAAGGATTCCCTGATGGATGGACCTTGACTCCCAAGCTTTCTGAGATGAAGAATATGAACCTGGTTTCAGGATTGCCTGAGGGGAGGAGTCCATGGATCTGCTGGAATGTAACCGTTTACATTAAAAATTCACCCCATTCTGTGTCCCCATCTCCGACAGCACTCCTCAGTGGAGAGGCCTGGCAGCCGCACTTAACGGCACCCTGCGGAAAATCACACCACCTTTGAAAGTCTACCAGACCTGCCTGTCCTCGCAAACAGTCCCACTTCTTGAGAAGGTAAATACATAGGGCACTTAGTCAGCCTTGGCTCCTGCTAGTAAAGCACACATTAGGGAATTACAGAGAGTACACTGAGGACCTCCGCAGGAAACCCTGCCAGTTTGCTCTTTAACTTGGCAAATGCTTGTCACTTTAGCAATCAAGCTACTTAAAGTGGCATTAGGCCACAAAAGGGTGGCCTACTAAGATAAAAAATACATTAAAGAGAGCAAAATCAACGAGGCTTTTAATTTACATGTTCACGTGTTGCTTGCTGTTCCTTAATGAATTCACAATTTTTTCAAATCTCTACAAATCTATATAATATGATGATTTAAAAGTCTATTTAACCTTCTCATCTCCAATCTCTTGCAGCAAATACACAAAAAAAGTTTGGTGTTTTGCTGTGTCCTTTTAAAACATCAGTGTATATCTTGACACTTGATAAAAGCCAGATTTTAATTATGCAGCATTTCCCAAATCTTTTGAAGTAAAAACAATCTCCATTTACAAATCTCCATCCTTTACACAGACAGAAAAGCCCATAAAAATAAATCACAGGTTCTGTAAACAGATCTAGTTCGAGCTTGATTCTGTGACCAGAGAATGACCCCATACTGTTTTTCTACCTTCACTATACTCTCAGAAATACCTTTGTCCTCTAAAAAGTGATGGGCTTCATTCTGTGGCCACCAGTAGCCCATGACAACAGGGCTTTACTAGCGCTGCAATGCTGGCCCAGGACAGAGCAGATGTTTTGTTGACACCTGACCCTCAGCCAGATGAAACACAGGGGGTTTCCACCCACTGCGCTCCAATCTGCCATCTGCCATTGAAAGGTCACAAAGTGAAGGGGGTTGTCTCTCGCAACAAAAAGTTAAAGTCTAACTTAGAAGCCCTTTCATGGTTGAACTACAGGACTGAAAACAGAATACTGTAAATAGTGGCTGTAAAGACAATGAATGAAACAGCAATGTGATGTTTGGACATCATACTACAAGTGTAATTAAAGGATATGTTAATCTATTTTTTTCCTTCTTTCTTACTTACAAAAAGACAATATTACAGTTATAGTAATGCAACTAGAAAAGCACCAACATGAATTCTTGCTTAATGTTTATTATTTAAGCTGTTGTGTTGTTCTCTATATAGTCATTTTATTTTATTCAAAAAGGACACAAAACATCATAAATGTATATAATAGATTACATGTCTATCTCAAGTTGATAAAATGTTTGCAAAATGTTACAAAACTTATTAAAAAAAAAAAAATCTTAATGTCTTCCCTAGTTCAGAGTCATGCTAATAGCCATGATTCAGTTAAAAAAGTTGGCCTAGATTTTTCTTTCATAATCAGACTGATCCGGTTGTAGAGCTTCTCATGCTACAGTAACAGTAATATTTTAAAATATTACAGTTTTTACTGTATCTTTAATCAAATAAATGCATCTTTGATGAGCATTTCTTATAAATCAATCCAGATGAAAAAAGTGATGGTCATTTAATCAATACAATTTTTGCACAATTTACAAAAATGACACACGTTATTCACAGAAAATCTTGCCCTAGCTAATAGCCACGCACATAGCCATGATCCAGTTCACAAAACTGGCCTGAATGATTCTTTCATAAATCAGACTGATCCGGTTGCAAAGCTTCTCGAGTTAACAGCTCACTGGAGGGGAAGATTATCGTAACAATTACAATTTCTGTCTGCTTCTAACGCAAAGTTATCATATGACTTCAGAAGACAACACCAGCTCTATGGACCCTTTTTATGGCACATTTATAGTGCTTTTGTGTACTATTAGAACCAATACATTATTTAAGCATAATTTTATTTTAGACTATGCTTTATTAAATGTAATATTTGTTGCCCTTTTTACTTGTATTGTAAGCACCTAACAGTGATTTTGCTTTGAATTAGACAATCATTATGTCTTGATTGCCTTTAATATAGCTTAGATAATACGTTACCCAGAACATTCCTGAAGCCAATTAGTTAGCATTAGCTGTTTGTGTGATGAGGCTACCTGTAAGGTGTTTGTTAGGTTTTGTTAAGGAGGTTGTTGTACCACTGGACTGTTTTGCTCCCTTGGGCAGTGCAACAATGACGCAAAATCCACTCTCTTTTAAACCCTAATTTCCTGTAGTGGGGAATTTAACTTTGAGGAGACTTTAAGTCTTGTCTGTTCTTCATGAAACAAGGGCCCTGGGCTCTTCGCACTCTCTCTGTAATCAACAGAGGAGACCTGATCCTCCAGGCCCACATCTGTTAGTGTTCATTACGCCTGTGTTTATTTGTCCCTAGTACTGAGGGACCCTATGGGAACGACAGGTCTGTGAAGGGACAGGGAGTAGCCATTAACGGACCCAATACTTCTCTAATGAGTGTTGCTCCTGGTGGTTTTATGAGGCTTGGGAGAAGGTTAATGTTTTCAGATGTCCTTAATGGCACTAAGTAGTTATTTTTGAGAGGAATAATGCCAGACACTTAACAGGAAGAGGATTTCTTTATTAAAATATCCTCGTCAACCCTTCTGACAGTGTGAGAGGAAACTTTTTAACATCTGCCACTGCCAGGGCTGAATAGAAAAACCACAGGCATTAGCGGGTATTATGCTGTAAGTAGCAGCCATTGTACACAGTGAATTATTTACCTTGATACTGATCACTTGTAATACTGTGTTCCACAGGCAGATGGTTCAGGTCAAAAGCATCAAACAAAAACAACACACGCCTGGTGTGTTTTGCTGGATTTTTTTCTTTTGTGCTTGCCCAGCTGTACATACAGAACACAATCTGGCAATAACAAAATGTACAATCAAAGTGTGCTGAATTCCTGATAGAAATAGGACATAATCAGATTTAAACTCACTAACACAAGTCACTTTGGACACTTTTGTGCCATAAAGCTGCAAATTGGCCAATCAGCTTCAGTTTTTTGTGGTGTTATGATAAGAGACTATAGCTTCTCTTCCTTTGGCACTGGTGTCCTTTTCCTGTATCAAAATTCAGTAAGAAAACGTATATATTTATAAAAATATATTTATAAAAGATTATTCAAACTCTTCTGTCGATAACAAGTCATTTTTTAAATATATCAATACTTTTATCCAGCAAGTACGCATTAAACTGAAAAAACTGATAAAAAGATGTATCGTGCTACAAAGATTTCTACTTCAAATAAATACTGTTCTTTTGAGCTTTTTATTTATTAAACAATGTATTGTTGTTTCCACAAAAATATTAATAAGCAAATGCTTTATACATTGCTAATAACAATCATTTAAAAATTTAATTGTTGTCATATTTTACAGTATTATGGTTTTTACTGTATCTTTGTTCAAATAAATGCTTTCTCAATAAGCATAAGAGACATATTTTTAAAAATAAATCAATACTTTTATCCAGCAAGGACATTTTAAATGGATCAAAAGTGATGGTAATTTATAATGTTACAGAAAATTTCTTATTTCAAATAAATACTGTTCTTCTGAACCTTCTAGTCATCAAAGATGTTATTTATATTGTTGTAATACAATCATTTGTGTAATATTATGTTACTGTTTTTAGTGTATCTATGATCAAATAAATAGCCACCTAGAACATCTTATTAACAATTTAGAAAGATAGATAAAATGTTACTGCAAGTTTTGAAAAGTCTAGTTGAAAAATAGAGTTTCAAAGGAGGATTGTCCATGCTTAGCAACATTTGACTTCTGTAGTCCATGACTTAAACTGCAATTCTGTAACTAAGCTTTAAGTATGAGATTTATTATCATATGCGTGCAAGTTAGTGGTGAATTAAAACAAGGTTTATCCCACCGACATCAGTTTTTGAGCTCTGTATTCAAATATTTATGACTCTGTTGGGACCCAATAGGAAGACACTGAGCTCTTTTTGCACATTACATCAACAGCCGCCCATCAAAGACATAGTCGGAAGGTCTGAAATTCGCATGTGAACTTCTCCTCATCTCCCTCCAGTCTTGCATCTCTCATCTCCTTGTTGAACACTAATCCTTTTGATTCAAATCTGCCGTCCCTCATACATACAAGGAATTCAGATGTGGAAGCTGGTTTGTATTACTGTCAGTTGGTCTTCTGGCCTTGCCAAAGCATCAAAGATAACAACTCACTCACTCCTTTACAAGCCTGTCAGAGGGCCAGATATGAGTGTTTGGTATTCCTGGCATGGAATGTCAAGTAGAACCAACACATCTTCCCAAAACAATATAGATAGCTGAACAGTGCTTGATTTAAAATGATACCTGCAGTTACACTTACTACACTATATAAGATGTCTTGTCAGTGAATATAATGAGTAATTTGTATATTTAAATGAACTTGTTTTAATCAATACATGTTTATGTATTACTAATTAATACTACATTTTATTATTAATAATAAAAGATGTGTACTTGTGGTTATATTGCTTAGAAATGTTATGTAACATAACCTATTCAGTCCTTTTTAAGAAGAATATTTTAACTCTAATCAAAATAAAAAGAGATGCAAAGCCCACTGACTTTCATTCTTTAAAAACATTTTTCAAAAAATCTTCTTTTGTTCTCAACAGAAGAAAAAAAAAAGCCATATAGGTTTGGAACAACATGAGGAGAAATACAGTAAATAATGACAGAACAGATTTTGGGGGAGAAGTGCCTCTTTAAGAGAACAACTGCACAATTTCAGTGTTTACAGTGCGGCAACTAAAAGCTCAAAATATGTCACAAAGCATTTGAGGGCATTCACAATGGATCCATTTGATTAGAGAGACAGCGTGGCCAAAACTGACCTACAAACTCACTTTTTGCCAAAGTTTGTGAGACGTGAGGACCACCAGTCTGCATTTGTTTGTCCACCAGTTGCATCTGAACAATAGATAAAAGGTACTAGACATAGTAACGTGCCATCCTGAGCGAGAGAGCGGCCTTCGTTTGTATCTCCATGTTTAATTAGAGGAGTCTGAGTATGATAGGGCACAATGGTGGCTTTGTGGCCCGACTGAGGCAGGGAGGCTGCCAGACAGAATTAAGATGTGGCCCACCGCCAGCGCGGCTCCATGTGCTCGCAGTCCACTGAGGGAGGCCAAAAACAAAGCCGCCACCATCCCGCTTCAAATGAGCCCTGCCAGTATGCTCCTCCACAGCCACCCTGATAAACTCCCTGATAAAAAGATAATGCAACCCTGGCCAAATGCTTGCAACCCAATCCTGCACTCACATCAATGCTAAAGTGAAAAGTACAGAGGGGTCAAAGAGAGTTAACCCTATTAGAAAACCAACCAACACAATTAGAGCAAAGAAGCAGTTGACCATCATGTGCAAGCGCAGTAGAGAAATGAAACTTATGTGATGGTATGTGAGCTGAGGCAACCTGTTTGCTCTTGATTTTCCAATGGTGCAAGGCTACCAATTATGAAAACATCCAGTCCAATTACACTCTACTGCCATCTGTCCTTCTAATGTAAATCACACAGAGTGAATGGGCATTCAAAATGGGACAAAACACTCGAGCAGGAGCAGGGTGCGCAAGGGGGGCCTGAGGCATTCTGGGAAGCCTCAAACAGATTAGTCACACAGAATTAATCTAGACTGGAGAACAATGGTCGCCGAGCTTCTGGCAAACCCCAGCTGTCGTTCCATAAAAGAAAAGCGAAATAAGATTTAGGGCTCTGGGTGTCTCCGAGACTTGGGCTAGAGAAGTGGCCCGTACTCACGACCAGCCCAAGGGGGTGATGCCCTAGGCCCTCTTCATCAGAGGTTGTGTATGTCGCTCATTAGCTGAGGCCATGTTCATCAAGGAGTGAAGCACACTTTGCTTTTGTTTAGAAGGTTGGGATTCAAACTGATCACTTGTGATCTGGTATACCACAGTTTTTTAATGCATGGTTGAAAATTGGCAACTTTTGGAACCAGATCGCAATCAATTTATTATTAGTGATGTGTGCAGCTCTGAAACAGTGTATTAAATTACTGATGTGGTACAGGAACTGCAATTTTATGTAGTTGAGTTCAATTACTTACTTGCATTCTCCCCTCCCGTCTGCAGTAGGTTCACATGTACCACCATTTTGGCATTTTTCTGAGCATTCCAGGCCTGGAAACATAGAAACAGGGTTATTAATTTCTATTGAGTATTGCATGAGTCGATCCATAGTTTATCTACTGCCAAAGGTGGTATCATCATTAATTTTTAAATATTAATAAGAACATTTCTTACACATTCTTACACGTTTTCAGTTTGGTTCCAAACTATGCAAAAGTTGGTAAGATACTGGACAAAAACCAGAAAGAAAGTGTGACTCCTAACACCTTAAAGTGATGTTTGTGGACAGAGGCACTTGACAGCAAACTGCTGTGAGCATTCTTCATTCTGCAGCTGTTCTGGGGAATGTATTATGGCAAGCTGATTTAACATTTATTCTTTAAAACAAATTAATATCTGTTACGTTACTTTTACTTATTTTAGTACTTGTATTTAATTACAAGCAAGTAATCTAAAGTGACTAGTATATTTTTTCTAGTATTAGGCCTACCTATTCATTATATGCTAGTATATCTCCTTATCATATATAGTGCCTAATCAGGACTTTAAAAAATACTAGTAATAAATGGAATATATTAATTCTAATAATTAGATTGATTAGTACAAAACTTCAAAATATACTGTTTCTTGAATCGAGAGCTACTAGAATAAAATATGTAGAGTTGGAATGCATACTAGTCAGAAGTGAGTAGTAGTGAGTAAAAATGAAATTAATGAAATGTTATGTTTGTTAAGTGACCAAAAGCAACTGTAAAGTATTTATATGTAATGAATAGGGTAGCCTACTTGAGACACTGTTACCTATCAGTACCAAAAAAAAAAAAAATACTAAAGACACCGTTTAATTAGATTAACATTACTTATTAATATTTAAAAATACGCAGGCTACTAGTAACATACAAATAGACGATAGTTGCAAGCAATACAAACGGCTTGCCATAATGTACGTTGGCTAGCATCTAACTGCAAAAGTGTAGAAACTGATGTCAAAGTGCGCTAGACCAATAGGCTATTTGCCCCTATAGCATTGTATGAACAGTAGTATTGAAACCGCCATGTGGTGTAACTGATTTAAAAAAAAACATTTGGATGCGTTCAATGTACTTCAGTCTGCAGAATATTCTTATTCTCTACTCTGTATGCCGTTTAAAACAAGTGAACAGGCTTGAAAAACCTACTGGCATCACTGCGCAACAAGTGACTTCTTCTCGGACAAGGTGTTAAATTTTACAATAAATGTCAGATAAAAAAACGTAGATTCTTAATTAGAAATTATGTTAAGCATAATGTTAGAGTACAAATTGCGACTGAAGAAAGCATCTTATGAAACGTACCTTGCGTCAAAGTAAAGAGTGATATCAGAAGAGTTAGTTTCACGAGGAAAAGATGCATTCCTTCTTATGGATAGTTGTGGGATTCCACGCAGGCTTAACATATATCCAGCATTGGTCTGTTCAAGAAAAGGAAGTATTAAAATGAATCACGTAAGTATTAAAAAAATAGATCCAAAAACAGCACTTGTGGCTTGTGCTCGCGGACTCCGGTGCTGCTCGTGCAGTCTCAGCTGAGTGAATGAGAGAGATCATGTATTCAAGGCTTCATTCTCCTGTTCTCATCCAGAGGCTCCTTCCGCCACACCACTTCACGAGCTGTAGCCCTAGCTATTCATTTACTTGACAAACTTTCTGAAATGGCAGTGGGAAAAACACGCCCTCCCTTTAAACTCGGTTGGGGATTTCAAAACATGTAAGCGGGAAAATCTCAGAACCCAATTACTCAATGCTGTTTAAACTACATAATATTTCAATCATTATTGAAAGAACCAATATCGACTTTATATTATTCTTGATTAAATCTACACTCTAAAAATGCCAGATGCTTCTACTAATTAATAGGCCTATTTAATTACTAATACTAATAATAAATACTAATTTAATATTTAGCCTAGTAAAAAGTTCCACAGAAATTTTACATTCAGTCAATTTCGCTCAAGTGTTACCTTTATTTTGTAGTAGGCTCAACCTTTGCCAAACTAATTTTTTAGTCCATTCAGGTAAAATGTTTGGTCAAATATTTAGAAAACTACAGCAAGTAATGTCAATTAAAATGTAACCAATTACTCAGCTAAGATTTATCATTTGGGCATCATTAGAAACTTAAACTTTATATCTTTATTAGAGCTGTCAAATGATTAATCGCGATTAATCGCATCCAAAATAAAAGTTTTTCTTAACATAATATATGCGTTT
>JAUCMS010000095.1:16968147-16980884 GCA_032357445.1 Enteromius radiatus | reverse complement strand
TACACGCAGAGTTGATTTGCCATCTCGAAGCGAGATTCCTATTCGTCGGCTCCCGACGTGACGTCGGAGAGACCGTATGAAAGGGAACTACATTTTCAGCAGCCATTATACTCCAGTCTTTAGTGTCAACTGATCCTTCAGAGATCATTCAATATACTAATTTGATGCTTAATAAATATATATTATAAATAAATCTCACTGGCCACAGACTTTTGAACATTAGCATGCAATCTCAATCACTTAGTATCAGGTTTATGCCTGATGTCTCCTGTTTTACTGAATGAATCCTGCCATTGTAACTTCAAGGCTGTCTGTGGGATCTGCATACAAGGATTTGGTGTTGCTGGAGGACAGCCCACTAAAAATTACTACAATGTCCTATTGTGGTTCTATTGTTGTCTAATAGCTTCCTTAGTGAATCAGCGATTGATTTATGCATCCTGCTCCTCTGGATTCTTCTAACAATAGATGTCTGGCTTCGTACAGTTTGAAATACAAGAACATTTTAAGACATGAGCTTAGATAAGGAGCTCATGTGTTGCAAAGGGCAAGACATGAGTGAAGCAGATGGTAATATTTTCAAAAAGTTCAAACGCTTCAAACCCAAAAAACCTGTGACATGTTTAGTGACAGGTTGTCTGTTTTAGAGAGGCCACAGCTGCTTCCCAGCATTGTACAGAGATGCGGCGTGTGGACAGACACCCAGCGCACATGTAATGCACCATAGAGCTGTAACTGCAGGACAGTTCCCTTACAGCCTTTGTTTTTGGCTACATAATCACAAACAGGAAGTTGCTTTGGGCCAGTCACACAGAGGTACTTCCCCCTTTTGTTTGTTGGAGGTTGTGTGAAAGTTTGTGGTACAGACCCCATGTCGCCCCATTTCTCTTCATTCTCAACAAACTCTGTGTGCATCCTTGAGCATTTAAAGACCTAAATGTGAGCTCAACGTACCTCACATTTTGTTCTTTTCTGATGCTGAGTAAAAATTGGGACTATCAGTAATTCAGAAGACTGTTTCATAACTGTGAACCCCATACATGGCTCAGATAAGCTTTTTATTTTGAAGACCAACTTGATTGCATGTGAAACCAGTGTAATCTAAGAAAACTGTTCAGACTGTCTGTTTTAATGCTAACAACATGAGACAAGATGTGTATTATGAAAGTTACAATATTATCTACTGTTAAATAATCCGGGAATGCCACTTTCTCTATGGTGATTCATAACTTTCACATACAGAAAAAGTTATATACATATTCTCTCTATATGCATATTCATTAAATGTCATTTTCGTAAAATGTAAGCCAATCAGTATATTTTATTTATTATACAAATACTTTGATACAAAAATATTGTTTGCCTTCATAATCTTTAATCCAAACCTGAAATTGCTCATTTCTGAATGAAACACTTACAGTATACTGTAGGTTTTGACAAATTTGTTTCTTGCTCTTTTTAATGATGTATTTGTTTCTTGCAAACACATATTATTACTTCACAAAACATTCATTGATGGACTGGAGTCCAAAAGCATCAGATGTTTTGACTCTCATTCTGACGGCACCCATTTACTGCACAGGATCCACTAGTGAGCAAATGATGTAATTCTAAACTTCTCCAAATCTGTAAGAAAATACTGGTAATTTTCTGCCTGTATCAGACCTAACCTAAACTAAATGATCCAGAACGAAAGCCAGCAGGTACTGTATCTCCAGGAGCAGCGCAGAAATGATGAGTGAAGTAGCTCATGAGAATTAACATCACTCTGGCTCTGATGTCAACTGAAAACAGAAACATCTGCTTAACTATATATTATAATGGAGAAAGAAGCAGTTGAAAGCCACATATCGCTGTCAACTTATCACTGTCTGTCAGTCCCGAGAAGACAACATGAAACGTCAAATGCACACACAAGGCTTGTTGTTTTTTAAAACTCAAAACAATAAGGTCACTGGGTATCTTCAGTCATACTATAGTGTAGTTATTATGTGTTGTTGTATTGCTAAACAGTTTTGAGGTGAGATATGGATAAGGTTAAAACAGGTTTTGTGGTAGGTTTAACGGTAGATTACTGTAGGATAGAGTGCTCACCAGTCCTCTGCAGTGAATGGGTGCCGTCAGAATAAAAGTCTAAACGTCTGATAAAAACATCACAATAATCCAAAAGTAATTCAGTTAACATCTTCTGTGTTTGTAATAAACAAATCCTTTATTTGTCACTGTGTCACTGACTATAGGGCAGATAGCCGAAACATTTGTCTGCTTTCCCCTGCTTTAATTCAAATATAACATGTGCAGACCAACTTTTGGTATGTTTGAATGAATATAACCAGCTGGCAGAGCAAATCCATGATTAAGATGTTTTTAACTTATTGCTAAAATACGTGTATGAGTCTTCTAACCGTCCAGTACAAGTCATCTTGTCTGTTATGATAAAGAAACAAACTCAGCTACACCTTGTCAACAGTCTATATAATTCTAGAAATTAAATACATATTGTAATTACATGCAGATATTAATTACAATAGGCTATGTAAAAACGTACACAAAAAAAAAATTGCGTTTGATTATTTTAAATGTTAGGTCATAGTCAAGACAGTTTACAGTTAATCTCTTTTAACTGGACATCATATGTGGGTTTTAAATTCGACATAAGTTTAGAACTGACTGTTTGTATGTCAGCCTAAACACTGATCAGAGAAAACACATTGGCTCCATGCAGTCTGGAACTCTGGGTAAATAACTACAGTTCATTCATGGGAATGAAGCTTAAATCAAGTTCCACCGCTGGGACTGTGAGACATGGCCCCATAACACAGATGACATTCAAATGGCCCTATCTTTAGCTCCTTTTCCCTATTGACTTCAGCTGAGTTTGATTTCACAGTAATTTATGCAGTCTGACTTATTGCTCTCTTTATAAACAACAATAACAGATGTCAACATATACAGTTGTCTATAAACTTTGCCAACCCCTGTGTGTTATTATGTAAGATAATGTTGTTGATGTACTTCGCTGTTGACATCTGAGGTCATGGTTCTCCAGAGAGATATGAGATGTTAGTTTAATGAATTTAGCCGCTATGCTAGCCTAGCTAAATGAGATCAATAATACCCGTTTTGTCCATGAGGAATCAATGACACAACATCCGCTTCTTTCTTTCTCTATAGACTGTTATCAGTCATTGTGGCAGGATCAAAGATGCCCGTGTCTCACTAGATAAGACTGATGTCATGGTTAAAAAAAAGCACAGTGTACTTTAAATGTTATTGTTGAATTGTCTTTGAAGTCTTCTCTGTTTACTTAAGTCCCTGTTATCTAATTGGTCTTATCGCACGTGAGCCACCTTTCTCAGATATTCCTATGGAGGTGCAGCAGTTTTCACAGGATCCTCGAATGTCTGTGAAGATGCTGTACACACAATGTCACTTTTGGTTTTTGACACCATTCAGACCTGTTCTTGTTCCCCCGAGGAGTGGTGTGAAGGCTTGTGAAGGAAATGTCGCTGAGATGGGAAACCACAAAGGAAAATCTTTAATAAAGAAAGTGGGAGGGAGTGCGACTGTGAGAAAGGTGGACAGAGACAAAAGGCTAATTTATGTTCACTAATCCTGCGTAATCATTCTGTTTTACAACATCTTCTTTTCAGTGTCCATGTAAAGAACCTCTGTTTGTGCTTGTCTACCGCATTCTCATTATATACACAGTCCTTTAGGAAAAATTGTTTATTATAACTCCAAAGAACTCTTTATGGCAAAAAAGTTGTACATAAAAACAAAGAATTGTACATTAATTGATGATAAAGTATCTATTGATACCTCTTTGAAACATTATGTCTTTTTATATTTATTTTTGTCGGTGTGTGTGTGTTTTTGTAACCTCTGGAGGGTTCCAAAAATGATGGATTTTTATTATTATTTAAACATTCTTATTATTAAATATTAGTGTTGTAAATGTTAACATAGATTCATTTAAAAAAATTTAATGTGTTAATATTTTTTAATGCAAATAAATCATTTGGTAAGGTCTGACCCCAACATCGCAACGTAAGAACATCGAAGCGCAGAAAGTTACAGTATCTGTGTCATAAGGGTAAGGGATTCTGGCACAGTTTGGCTATTTTGAACATTCTGTTGCGGGAAAAATGACAGTTGTGCATGGGTTACGTTTTTTGGGTTACTTTGATAATGTACCACGGCCGCCCAAAGTGTATATAGACAAATAAAAATTAAAATAGATTGTTAATATGTACTACTGTATACTCGGAATGTATCCCTGGCAACTTGAGAGAGGAGGAGGTCATATCACAAGGGTCATTCCTGGTATCTGGTAACATTTTGGATTCACAATTTTTTAAAATAAAGTTAAATGTTTTACACTTTTTTAGCATTCTACCAAAATAGTGATGTGTTTAACTATATGGAACACGTACTGACCAAGCTCAGTGACTTAACAAATAATAATTATGGGGAGATTGTTCAGACATGTATCCAAAAACAAAACAATTATTAATGAATAGAATATGTATTGAAGATTATGAACAGGTACTTTTTGACAACAGGATGGTAAATAATATAAAAGGTTTGCTCAGAAATATATATATGCTGTTATGGTCCTCACCTCACAAGGTCAGACAAAGGTATGCCAAACATTTAAAGTTGCTTTCAAATGTTTGTTTAAAATGACTTGTCTAACAGGGTGGAATGGAGCATAACAGGGTGGAACAGCAGTGTTAAGAGGTCTGGGACCTGCACAGTATTATACGTTTATAATAATGTTATATTAAAATAATAATTAATAATGTTCAATGTTGTAAGATGGTAACATAGAGTTTGAAGACTAGACATGTTTCAAAGGTAATAGATGTTTTTCAAAGAACATGTTCATCACACAGATAAAAATAGTACACAGAAATAACAGGTTCCCATTACTTATATGTATATTTATTATGTATTATTTGTGATATTAAATAATATTATTTATTAATTATTGTGTATTTATTATTACGTTTGCCCCTCTGTGCTCACATATAATATTTTGATGCAGCTAAATTCTCAATAAAACGTTTTTAATTGATTTATTTATATATTTTCTGTTTTCAGATAACAGTATTAATATTAAACAGTGACTAAATCAAAACCCATTAAGATTACATAAGCAGCTCTACCTTTGAAGATGTGTATCTGCACAAAAATGCTAATTTATAATCAAGTAATCGTCTTAGATACCCCACACATAAGATAAAGACAATAGCTATACTCGCATTCAAAATTAAAGAAGCAATATAATATTGGTTTTAAAACAGCACTATTTTCATCAGATTGTGTTCCAATAATATAATTTAAAAAATCAGTCACTTATGGCCCAAATATTAAAGAAGGATTTAATAAAGAAATCCTGATATGTGACATATCTTAATGATCTTAATGACGTGAGCATAATTTTAATGACGTGACTATAACAGAGACATCTGCATCAGCTCTCAGCAGGATCTGCACTAACCCAAACAAAACAAACAAACTGTTTCTGTTAGAGCTGCTTTCTATTTGCTGACTTAGCTGTGTGTGTGTGTGTTGGGGGGGGGGGGGGGTATGTTTGTTTGTGTGTGAACTGCTCTCAGATTTTCTTCACCTGTCACCTGCCCACATACACCATCACAGCAAACGGCTGGCCGGTGAAACAAAGAAAGCAAACTGGAGGACAGAAAGCAGTGTTTATTATCCAACTTGATATCTTTTTTCCCAGCTTACTTCAACTAGTTCTGCAACTGAGCCACATTCCTCCAGAGCCTGAGAACTAAGAGCCATTAGTGGAAAAAGACAACTAGCCAAACCTTTCTATTTACAGTAAACACCCAGAGGCCCGGAGATGTCTTTTCTGTGGATGTGTGTTGTGGTTTCAAAAGTCAAGTGTCAAACTATATGTAAAACTCTGTTTGTTGTAAAAAACGGTCTCATCAGAACGGACCTTGTGAAATGCAAATTCATGCAGAAAAACATGTACCAGAGAATTTAGAGTGCCTTATGTGTATTCACACAATTATTATTTGCATTGTTTACATGATAACATACATATCACTAGAAAAAAAAAAATTAACAGTCGTGGTTGCCAGAAATTAACAGTAGAAAAAACATAGAAACAATGTTTCAGGTGTTACAGGATGGCATGTTGATGCTTATACATTAATGGTGCCTGTATAATGTTAATATATCATTATTTCAAGCAACCAAAATCTGCTTTTTATTTTAAAACATAATAATAATGGTGGCAGTTAGCGACAATAAAACATAGCCTATATTCATACATATGTATACAATTATGTATGTAGAGTAGATGCTGCACAGTTCATAAAACACCATCAGGGTAACAAACAATCCTAAATTAATGCAATAAGCATACACTAAATTGACAAAATTGCATCACACAACACCCTTGTGTGAGGTACATTAGAGTGCTGTCTGTGTGTTTCAAAAATATAAGAAACATTTGTTTTAAAAAAATATAAAAAAGGCAAAAAAATATAAATAATAAGCAGAGACACATTTGTTTATGAAATAAAATATAATGTCATGTGCCATGCAGATACTTATATATATATATATTTAACATAATGATCTTCTGAGCATGTAGAGTTTAAAAGGGTGGGGAAGGATATTTTGTTAGATGACAGCATCTGTAGAAGCTTGGGATAAAAGCGTAGGCATGTATGTGTTTGCTGACAGATAAGGCTGGTTGTGCGTGGAGGGCCATGTGTTCAACCTCATTCAGAGGCCCTTGAGGAACAGCTGAGAGAGATTGTTCTGGCCTTAGATGGACATCCAGTTGTTGTCTTTAACATATGAGACACAGGTGAGCAGGGCTTGAGCTGGGGGGCTTTAGTGTGTCACTTCGAGTCAAGCATCTTTCTATGGCCTAATAAAAAGTGTACTGAGATCATTTACATGAATACATGAAATACAGACAGTATGGGAATTCATTGACTTAATTTAGTTATTTTTTTTTTTATTGACTAATTGAATCATGGAATAATTGAAGCTTCTTGGCGTGACAGGCTACAATGAGAGCTCTGGATATTGTATTCTTCTCTGTACTAGGCTGATTTCCTGCTTGTTGTTGTTCACCGGATGAATTGCTCCTGAATAAGCATATTGTTCTCTTCAATGATAAACTGGAAGTGGATTGAGTAAAGTGCTCTGACATTTAAATTTTAAATCTAAGACTGATGTTTTCCATCAATTGACTGTACCTGTCCAAAAGGAAACGACAAAGGATGTCTGGGAAATACAACATGGTAACAGGAGAATTAATTCACACAAAACTGCATGTCACGCTCGTCATGAATAAAACTAAAGGCAGGAACTGAAGGGTCACATTTCTGGTAAAAAGCTTCAGTCTCTCTGTCCTCAACAATGTGTTTGCTATTGTTAACATTATCTACTAATTTGAGGGCACAGTGTCTCATAAAGACGTTTGTTGTGGTGGAATCCACCTCCTGCTTTGTTTAAAGCTTTGAAACCCAAGATGCATCAAGAATGCGTTCATTGTTAGTTGAATTTGTGCTGTTATGTTAAATTCTGTTTGTCCGGTGGCAGTTTCACTAGTGATATCTAACTTTCTCTTGATGTTCTTGTTCACATGTCCACAGTAAGATGCATAGTGTTTAGTGTTCAACATTACCTGTCTTTTTTCTGTGTTAATGTGTTTCTATTTTAAAAGGAAGCCAGGGAAGGATATATCGAAGGCCTCATCCTTAAAAATAGCTTTTAGTTTTATGTCACTTCCTGGAAAACCCATGATTTGCTACTTGCTATTACTACCCTTAAAAAAGTGTGTGTGTGTGTGTGATAGATAGATTTTCCTAAGAACTTCTCTGCTGCTCACTACTATATTTTAAAGTGGCTAGTAAAAAAATATATATTTTAAAGGACCTGAACAATGAATAATGACCTGAATAATAAATCTGAAGAAGAAATATGGCGCATGGTTTCTGAGAAATCTACTAATCGCGGAGGAGTACAAAAAAAAAAAAAAAAGGACGGGTTTCAAGAATCTTTTGAGGGGTGCTGTGTGTATTTGCATGGTTTTTATTAGTAATATAATATTCGGGAAAAAAAAAAAGTATAATTAGAATGTTAGATGTTACAATCATTAAACATGAATACATTAATAAATGACTTAATTATTTTTTTAAAAATAATAAAATAAAACAAAATTATTATAAAAGTTATTTCAGTTTATTTATTTGTTTTATTTATTTATTTATTTTTTGCTTTGGCAAGCGTTAATTTTGGGCCCTACAAATATATATCTTCTGTTTACCTAGTCAAATGCAGGAAGAGAAATGTGACAGGGAACAGAAGAGCATTAAGTGGAAGTTGGACAGTCATTGTATTCAACAGGATGTTGGTTTTCTTTGCCCAGGTGTTGACACCAGTCACTGAAACGGGCCAATTTACAAAGCAATTCTCACCTGTAGTCATCAGAGAGCCTGTGAGAGAATCACCGCAGCCCAGCAGCGACCCTTGTTTTTCTCATGCCTATTTTTCCCTTCACAGCCTCAAATAAATGTTTATAAAATAACCATCGTGGGGGCAGAGGGTGGGAAAGAGAGCAGAAGAGGGAAAAGGAGGAGCAATGAATAGTGAGAGAGAGAGAGAGAAGAGTGAATGATGCAGGAATGGCATAGAGCTATGTGTTGGCAAACACAGGAAGACTGAGAGAAACATGTTGAGTTAGTGCGGGTGGGAGGGACAGAGCAGGGACCCAGACCACAGGGAGGACGGAGGTTCCCATGCCCTGGGGGCCTCTTGAGAGCAGCGATGGCAGATGTGACGTCTGGGTCCCCATTCTGCAACGACCAGTATGGAAAAGACATTATCCATCAACAAGAGGTCCAACTAATCTGCAGAAAAATCTAAACACATTCACAAATGAAAAAGTCCCGTTATCATCGCAGAGCATAAACATACTACCAGAAAAAGCCCTCTATGTTTAGCACCCACAATTCTGGGAATTTGGGGTGGAAAAAACATGAAAAGGTGAAAAGTTCAAGTTGAGAGTATCATATCAAGGGTTTGGAGCCAAAAGGGCATAAGAGCAAATGTGTTTTGATACACTTATGTCCATTTGACTGAAATGATTTCATGCTTTATCAAATTTATTATCAAATGAATATCCATACAGTGAGGCTTTACACTGCATATACAACTACACAATAGATCTGGTTTTATTACTTTATTGAATGAAACAAATAAAATAGAGAAAAATGTCCAAACTACTCTTTTCATACAATGAAAATAAGACTGGTTGGACAATGGTGAGTAAGACTGTCAAGCTCCAAAAAAAGAAGAATGCATACAAATACTATATAAATGCTACAAGTAATTCTGTAAGATTTGTGCACTTATAATTACATCACAAAATGACAAGCCTATTTGTCATTGTGTGCCATTATGACTTAAGAAGACTTACCAGTCCCACTGTATGGAAAAGAGCAGCAATAAAGGGATAATGAACTGCCTTTTTTTATTATTTTGTACTCTGAGGTCCACTTACAATGCACAACAAGATTTTTACATCAAGAAACATAGTCATTTGGAAGTAATAGGCTATTTTCTGTCTTCATCTGAAGGCTCTGTTGGGTTGTAGACTTGGAAGTAAACGCTCACTGCGATGATTGGCTTACAGTTGTGTATTTGACAGCATGCATCCTTCACAGATGGAAGCTGCTGTAATTTAAGGTAAAAATGCATAAAAGTGATCTGTAATAACAGACAAAGCAATAGTGATCATGCAATAAAAACTGTTACTCACACTTGTGTTGTGAAACTTTTCTGTCGGATACTATATACAGTAGTCAACACAGCATCCTCTGTTATAGTTGCAATCTTTCTGAAAATCTTGTGTCAAATAAGTTATATTGGATTGGAATGACATTAGACTGAGTACAGTACATCATTGAGTGCAAGTTTTAAGGCAAGAGAGAGTGACAGATGGAAAGAAAGGGGGAAAAGCTTTCCAAGAAGCTGTCAGCATAATGCAGCTGCGTAGAAAAGGCCTTTATCTTCTAATGCACTGTATTGCAGAAGTCTTGGAAAATGCTTCATTCCTACAAGGGTGGATAAAAAAGATTTGAACTGGCTCTTTCTTTAAATAGATTATGGAGTGAGCAGTCACACGTCTTTAGCCATCACATTTCCTTTGAAGCCTGAGAGAAGCTGTCGACAGTCATCAAACACTTTCAGACCCCATGTCTGCTGAGATGCCGGGCCAAGGCTTTAAGATGTATATCCGCTGCTTGACACACAGTGTTTGAGTAATAAACCTCTAAGTGTGTCACTGAACTCTATGTAGAGGTCAGAAAAACTGCAACCAAGACATTTCCCATGGTGTCATAGAAAGCGGACCCTGGAGTTGGGAGATAGCATGGAAATGTTGGACTTCTGAGTTCAGAAATGCTCATGAGAAAATAGGAAAAAAGTGTGTTTGAGATTTATACATAATCAATACTTATACGTTTTTCTTACTTTAAAGTTAAAAATTAATATATTTATTTTGGTCTTGCTTTTTTGTGATAAGTACAGGTACTTTTTGGTACCATTTCAACTAAAGAAGTCAGTCAAGAAAATGATTATTTAATTCATGGATTTTTCATTCTCTTGCTACTCAGAAGAATGGTGGAAAAAGTAGTTTGATCACACAGGCCTGCTGCTGGCTACTTCAGAAAGTGTTTTTATCCCACGTTTGATGCACCATATTGTGGTGCATTATTTTCATTATTACATACTGTACAACAAACTATGTAATAAAACGATTCACGTTCATCTGTTGTGGATAAAACGGAATGAGCTTTGAAATGTTGCCACATGCACCTCCTTTAAATGAGTCAGGGACGGCTGTATTTATGTGTAAACATTAATATGTTAATATATGTCTTTGTCATGTGTACATACTATTTACAGTTACAAACACTTAGAATTGCTAATTAATTTCGCCAAGAAAAAGTTCTGGAATCATCTGCAAAAAAAAAAAAAAAAAAAAAAAAAACACTGGGTATTGTTAGCCTTCTGTGAGTTATTAAATAAATTCCTAAATAAATTCCTGTTATAAATTCCTTCTGTTACAGTCACCTTTTAGCTTGTTGTCCCTTTCCTTTCTCTTTCTCTTAGACATCAGCCCTTGACTGAATGGCTTAAAGAGACTTACAATGCATAGTCAAACAAAAAATAGCTAAAAAACTTGAGTGAGTCGATTTCACAAGATGCCTTTGAAATAAATATGGTTTTAGCAAGTGTTCAGCAGGTACTGCAAGAACTATGGCGTGCAGTCTTCTGGGAAGGAATTAGTTTCCATTCTCTGTAAATCCCACTGGGAAAAAAGCGGCAACACCTCTGAAATAAGAGGAAGTCACTCCAGTTTCCATTCTTCCTCAGACAAGCCTTTTCTCTTTTTGGAGAAAAAAATTTGGGGCACAAATTGATTTATCAAAGGACAAGTTACACTCTGGAATCTGATGCTATAAGAATCATCAGGCAAAGCTCACAGAGACAAAGAAACTTCCACCAGACCTCCATCTTTTAATAAACCAGTGAGATTGAGTTTCCTTGACTTTACTCCATATGTCTGATAGAAGAGACAGAAGCTCATTTTTAGTCACAAGATTTTTTTATGGATTGTGTTATTGGTTAAAAATGCTCTGTGTTTCTCATAACCAAAGACCTCAGATATCAAATCATGTACTTTATTTAAAAAATGCAGATGCTGATGGATAACTTCCTCTGGGTATTACCAGACGCTCCTGGCTGCTCCTGAGGACAGATGGAGGCTAATGTTGGTGGTAGCAGCACTGCACCCTACTGGAGTACAGCTTGTCTATTCACAGCTAAACCTTTGGGTGAGGAAATGTGGGGTTAATATTCTGTGTCGCATCCCTATTATACACCGGGAGAGGATTTCTGACTCAGAGTCAGCTACTTTCTACAACTACATTGATCTTCTCTTCACTATAATAACACTGAACAAAGCAGCATACACAATAGCTGCAAGTGTAACATTACATGGTAACTCTACCAGATGTTACAGTTTTAAATTCGACTTTAAAAGGTTTAAATGCCAGTTTGAAGAGAAGTAGTTTAATTTCACCTATTCTTGGAAGTTTTTGGCACTCGAAAGTGCAAGTTTACATTAAAAGATAAAAAATTTAAAAACAGCACAGTGGAAAACAAAACCGTGCTGCATTCCAAAATCGCATTATTACTGTTCATTTTTTTGTATATACATGTTTTTACATTGTACAGTACCTATATTTTTAACATTGCACTTAAAAAATAATGTCTGCGTGTAATTACAGTCATTAATTACTCACAATTACACAGCAATGCAACTGAAATTATCCAAGCTCCAGAAACATAGCAAAAACATCAGTGAAACAGTCCATGTGACATCAGTGGCTCAACTTCAGTTTTGCGATGCTACGAGAATACTTTTTTGCACAAATAAAACAAAAATAACATGATTTACTCTTCTCCCGTGACTTACGTCTTCCACCGTTTTAGAGTATCCCAACACACCGTATACGCAAGCTTTAACGTATTTGACGTAATCAGCCTTGTTTACATCCGGGTGAAAGCACACGCATGTGCGTAATCTGCAGCTGTTTGATCCACTGATGTCACATGGACTGTTTTTGCTATGTTTCTGGATCTGGGATCATTTCAGTTGTATTGCTGTCTAT
>JAUCMS010000095.1:16934102-16968047 GCA_032357445.1 Enteromius radiatus | reverse complement strand
GATGATGTTCAGTGCTTTGCTACAATCTGTATTGTTAAAAGCGCTATATAAATAAAAGTGACTTGACTTGACTTGATACAGGGTTGCAACCACATATCATCAAAAATATCTTAATTTGTGTTCCGAAGATGAACGGAGGTCTTCTTGGTTTGGAACGACATGAGGGTGAGTAGTTAATGACAGAATTGAACTAATCCTTTAATTCATAAAACTAGTAGATGACAAATACTCAAATGTCCTACTCCTGCAGAGATTCTGAAGTGTGCATCTAAAGGACACTTGACTTTCCCATAATGGCCTTTCATAAGGTGTTTTTCATGTGCTTTATTATAGGAAACCACTATATTCAAAAACTGTTGCGTAATATGTGGAGGAGCAGCTTTTTGACAAGAAACTGTCGTGTGTTTAGATTTGACTATCAGCTTGTGATCACTGAAGCACAACACATCATCAAACCACAGCCATGATGAGGATTTCCAACATAAACAACCTGTCAAATACTTCAACTAGATAACAATCTTGAAAATTGCAATGACAACGTTTAAATCATAAAAATGTGGATGTTTTTTTTTTATGTATTCTGATGTTACAGATATTGCAATTCACTTTTTCATGTTAAAAAGGATCATTGTTCAGCCTATCATTCACATCTGCAGTGGAAAAGATTCAACACGGCTTTATACAGTATCTAGAAGATTATTATAATTTTCTTTTTACTTCTTTACAGTGATGCTTGTAAATGTTGTGCTAAAATAGTTTGTCCTATCACATTCATACAGTATGCACATTCATATTCTCAAATGATAACAAAGAAAAATGATTCATTGGAAACATCTAAGTCAGCAGAAACGCTTTCCAGTAAGAGAAGGAGAAAAGGCTATTGCAAGTTATTTTGTTGAGCAAGATGTGGGATATTAATCATCAAGACATAGATGGTGAAAGTAAAGCTGTGCTGATGAACACCAAACACTAGGATGATGCATTTGTATTGGATGTTTTGTTTTGGTCTGGCTTGTTTTCAAGGTCACATCTGACCCTATTTCCATTAGATATGTGCAGAACTGGAACCAAATACCACACATTCATTTAGACATTTACTTGGTCACTTACTAGATTTCAATCAAGTACCCTGAAGCTATTGAAACAAATATATAATACTAATAAATTGACATAATTGTATTTTTGACACTGATTCTTCCTTCAGAACACAGAAAAAGCAAAGCATTTCTTCACCCCGCCTCATTACGTGAGTGATCAGAGCCTCGGGGTGTAACGTGCGCCTGGCGTCTGCTGCCGCCGCTATCATCTCTGATTAGACTACACAGAATTCACTGCCACATGCAGACGGTGATTGCAGTTAACTCTTCACGGTTACACACACAAATGGCCTGAAGGAGCCTGATCTGCACCTGCTCTTCTCTTTACCCAAGGCAAACACTTACAGGAGGACAGGAGGTTGGAGAGTTCAGGAGATACGCATGAATAGAAGGAGTATCAAGGAGGAGGGGTGTTTTTCCCTCAATTCAATACACCTGGTTAAATGCACAATGCAATGAAATGACTGACTGACTAGTGATTGATTTTTAGTCTGCAGCAGCTGTGGAATGTGAAAAAGATTAGATGAAAAAAAAACAACGATTCAGCTTTTAAGAGAATAAACTATTAACTATTGTAAATGTTTTTTATTCTATTTTTATTAGACTTTTATTAGATGGGGGAGTGATATAAAACAACTATAGAAATTCTAAATCCTTTAAAATGATTACTTTATTACTATTATATATGTGTTTAAATGTATGCAAATAATGAACGATTATGATAAAAAAAATACAGTATAATATATATATATATAAATCAAGACATTGCTATATTAGACATGTAATTCTCGAAACAGCAAAGTTCAATTTTTTCACCAGTTACTGGACTAATAAGTGGGGGTTTTATGTATTTAAACTAAACCTCTGAGCTCCACTAGCTGTGATTGTCATATAGTTTGCTGTTCAAATTTAGTTTCTAATGGCTGTTTGGTGATATTGAAGAGTCAACGGTGCTTGAACGGATCTCACTCAACAAGACAGTTAGACAGTTATGGCCCTCTGTTATCTATAATCAATTCTCTACTCTCTTTTGAAGGCATGGTTACAGTGACTTCAGAATGTCTCAGAGGCAACTGTCACCTTTGCTTTAAACTGTTCAGTAAACATCAAACAACAACTGTCACATCGGTTGTGTTCTAACACACAGGACTGACTTTTTTGACAACATATTCTGACAAGACCAATTGAAGATTACAATGAATGGAATTTAAGACATAAGGTTAAAGACTAATTTTGACTTGACACTGTTTGGGTGGTTGGGGAGGGTTTTCGAAAAAATCAATGTTATGCAGTTTTTAATATTGGCTCTCAATGTGATGACAATAAATGGAGAATATGCTCAGGCATTTTTGCAAAATATCCTATTTTTGAAGAAAATCGCGTTGGGGATGACATATGGGTGAGTAAATGATGACTTTTTTGTTTCAAACAAGTTCATTTTAATTAATAATGTAATATTTGAGTGACAATATCAGCTCATAAGACTGTTTGTGACTGGAAAACTTTAATACATAAAGTAGTCCTCTGTTCACTCTATCATCACTCAGCTCTTTTTGATATTACACATGAATACACACTCAGAAGGAGTGAGGAAGACAAAAGCACAAGATACTTATTGACTAGTCTTAATTAAACGCATGACTATGCATATGCTTGGGTTGGGTAGCTTTTCATTCGACTGGTTACTAACTCCTCCACTGTTTCTTCAAGACGAGAGAAAATTTTCCAAACCTTTGTTCAGCAATAATAATTCTGATTTTCTTTATTACATTCTTTTCAAAAGCTATTTTCCTTTGTCTGTTCCAGCAGTAATCAATCTTCTTATATTTAACTTAAGTATATGTCTGGCATTACTCAGATATATATGTTATATTTAGAGTTCAACGAGCCTTAATATTGAGAAATGTTAAATGGTTTATTTGTATGTTCTATATGGAGACACCAGTGTAAACCCAGACAAAAACACCTTTTTCAGAATCTGTCATTTCATTTATTTAAAAATGTCATTTGTTTTTATTGATTAAATGTATTAATTTAGATACTATTTACCTTGCATTGTGGGGTAATATCTGGTGTACATTCATTCATTGTTTGTCATTTCATATAAAATCGAAAACTGTGTTCAAAAACTGACCCCATGTGACATTGCTAAAAACAAACATTATTTTGTGTATTTGGTGTATCATGCAATGTGTATAATGCAATTTAAGGTTAAAAAAACATTATTTTCAACATACTGTACATTACTGTTTCTCCTCTAACCCTTGCCTTCAGAAACGGGTTGATTTGTAAAAAGCTCATCTTTTCAAAAAATTGAGGTGTGCTCTGATTGGCATAGACTACTCTCCAGGTTCAGTCCTCTGTACACACTGTAATATTTAGATTGAACTGTTCTGGAACAGTGATGTAAATACAACTTAAGCACTGATTTTGTAGCTGTGTCTCTTTGGAAGCACAAACTAAATAATAGTTTCACTTTCACAATAAAAAACAAGCCCCTCCAGAGGGCACTCCACCAAGAACTGCACCAGTACCTCAGAAACTCCATTTCCCATCATGCATCCCTGGACTGATTACACTCACACCTGAACCGCATTCACTCACACACATGCAGCTCGTTACCACACTCATTACACCCCCGCAAACACTCACTTTAGTCTTTGCAACTTTAGTGATCCTTTCTATGCACTAACAGCTTTTGACACCCTAAAGACAAAACTGAACTTGATATCACATCATATGACCCCTTTAAAACTCTTACCAATTGATAAATCAAAGAAACCCTTATGCATTACACATCTGAGAGCAATAGCAGTGATTTGACATCAACTCTTCATTATCTGTTTCACTGGGAAATTACAATGACTAACTAGTTAACAGAGCATTTTCACTTTCAAAAGTCATTTTTGACCCTTTCTTTAAGAGCTTAACCATTCTCGCGCTAAAACCAAACTCAATGCACTTGCCATTACAGCCAGACCTTTTAAAAGATCCCTACTGGTGAGCAGTCATTAAACATATGTCTTATGTTTCATTTTAATCATCTTATACCCAATTCAACACAAAAGCTCAATACTTTCCTCTAAAACATATCTGGTCTCAAAGAGCATTGAGCAGATGAAGTAAAACTGACAGTGAAGAAAGACAAAGAGCTCTGGAGCCATGGAGAGATGAGCTTAGGGATCAGAACAATGGCGAGAGAGTTAGAGGAGCTGCTGTCATGATGGAGGCGGGAGTAGTGAATGCTGCTCCTGCTGTAATGAGGAATTAGGGAGGGATTATGATTCTTTATTAAGATATTTCTTATCCTTGTTAGACGGCCTCTAATGTCAGTGGATCGATTTCCCCTCTTATTCACAGGCAGAGAACAGACAGAGAGAGAGAGAGAGAAAGCATTTGGGTAACTGTACAAAGAAGGAGTTTCATAACATGGTTCTTTTCTGACAGTGTGTTTGGGATTTAGTAAATAAATAACTTCATACAGTAAAACAATACTATTTGAAAAACACATAGTTAATTCAAACTCTTAGAAAATACTTTTGTACGCAGTTAAGCTTTACCCCCCAAAAAAGAACTGCTACTGTCCATATTAAGGAAGTCAAGCTCCAAAAATGATTTTAAAAAGTTAGCATCAGTGGTCCATACAGCTTGTGCACCATGTTCTGTACTAGTGGTGAGGGAATCTGTGAGTGTCTCTTTCCAAGCTTATTATTTACAATAACAGGGACATCCTGTATATCAGTGTTAGTTTTTGAGCGAATGAACAATCCAATTTAGGATGACAACGTTAAACTTGAAATTAAACATTTAAACTAAAAACGAATAAATACATAATACAACACAGTCGAATACTGATTGGGTAAAAACACCAAATGCCAAGTAAAATTGTTTACTTACAGACATCTCAATCAGACCAAATGGTCTGCTGCTGGTATATATTTACTGATCTGTTGACTTTTATCTCAGCCAAAATGAGACAAGCACACAGAGGAAGAGTGGTGCCCAGGAGCAGGACAAGCCATTCAGTCCCTTAAGTCAATATTTACCTCACACACCACAAGCGAATCCTAGAGGTGGTAACTTCTCATCCAAGTGATTATCACTTATACTTGTGTTTACATGTCCTTCATCAGAGTCATAATAACAGAATTTGGGTTGATTTCTGCAGTCAAAACTCCATTCTAAACAATCGGGAAATATCTGAATCTGGCCTAAATCACTGAGGAACTAGATTTAGCCTTCAGGAACAGTTATGATTCACTGCAGATGGAGTCTGCTGGTAGTTTGCATGTGTTTGCATAAGGAGACGGGTGGACAGTGCGGATGATTAACTGTTAAGATAGTGTGAGCTGCCTGCCAGAACACACAGTAATAACAGATATGGCAAGAGATGAGGGAGGAGTCCCATGTGCACCCACTACTTCTCACCTCAGGCAGGCCCTGAGACCTGTTCTTACATGCTATCTGTTTTAAGGCTGCGGGGGGCTTAGGGCAGGTTGGGACAGGCCTTCTTCGCTTGTACTCCATATTGCTCTTAATGTTAAAGCACGTTTCTCTGTTTCATAGCGTTTGTATCTTCTCTGAGTTATCGAGTGAGGAGTTAATGATTCAGGGACACAAATGTTATTCTGAACCTATATTTAGGGGACTCTGTTTGTATTACAGTATGTTTTTATTAAGTTATTTAAGGAAAGGTAATGTTATTGCAACTGACTTTTAATAATTACATTACACTCACAAAATAATGGGGTCAGGGACGTATATTATTCAGCAGTGATGCATCAAATCATCTAATGTATTAAAAGTGACAGTATACTACTTTTAATATAGTAACATTTCAAATAAACACTGTTTTTATTAACTTTTTGTTTATTAGGCTAAGTAATAATGTGGGTAGGGGTGTTAAACATGTTTACATGAATAATAAGAAGAAATGCAACAAATCAGTATATTAGAAATATTTCTGAAGGATTATGTGACACTTCAATTCATCTTCTTTGTCATCAATTTAAGCTTAAAAAACACAAAACCTAAAAACATCACAGACCATTACAGGCTGTACTTACTGTTACCCTATAAAATATATATGATTGTCATATATGCAGCTAAGATCTAATTTCATTTGTTAACACAAAAATAAACCATAATGTTTGAATATGTAGCTGAATTCGCAGTGAACATACATCAGGTTGGAGCGAGGAAATACGGATTTATGGAGGATGGCGCCATCGTCTGGAGTGAAGTCACATGACATGCCGGTGACCAAAGAATAGCCACTAACCTAAATGCAGGCAATGATGTTGTCAGTAAACGTGACATTAACTGCGCCAGTAAATACACAATTACACTGCAATGAATAAATCGGCAAGAATATTAACTATTTAAAAATGTCTACAAAGCAAGTGAAGACACTGTTGTTGCATAATAATGCATATTGCAAATCAAAAATTAAGTTTTGTTATATTTATGGCAGGAAATCCACAAAACATATTTACTCCATATCCTAATGATTTTTGACATAAAAGAAAAACTTTGAACCATGCAAATATGACTCGGCATTTCACATAGGTCTTATGTTATGTTTGCGTAAAGCTATAGTTTAAAGAATCTTTCACTAATGGTCATAATGGTCACTGTTTCCATGTATTTACAGTGAATCAGACCATTATTTTGAAAGATCTGACTCAAAGTCATGTTTTGTTTATGCATCAGACATCTACTCCTCTTTTGAATTGAAACTGTGCCAATAAGAGCTGGAGTAGAAGGTTTTTAGTGAGTAACGATCTTAAATTGTGGCTCCTTACACAAAACTATCACATGGCAGAGGAGGGCCAGGGTCCATGCAGACTATTTTTATGATACATTTATGGTTTCTGTCCTTTTGGAAGCTTGAAAGCCTTATAAAAGCCACTGGGAATAAAGAACCCATGAATCAAAGGAGAGGAGCCGGTAACCCAGTTTCCTCAAGAAGACAGAGCTCAGTTAAAGAGACATAACAAAACTCACAGCATGAATACTAGTCCTCTTTTTCCTTTCCTGAACAACTTCATGCATTCAGAATGACCAAAGAGCAACGCTATCCCCTATTATATTTGCAAGTTACCAGACATTTCTGGTTATGTTTCTGCCTTTTTATCTTAATTTCAAAACAGTGGCATAGCAAAGTCAGCCCCAGGCCCATATGCAAAAATCATATTCAGTGAAATACAATAAACTGAAGAAAAAAAAAAGAAAAATGAAATTGAATTATTCTTGTGTTGGTTTAAACAATTCAAATTCAGCACGATATGGTGCAGCATCCAATCAATTTTCTCACAAAATGCAAACAAGTTTCATTTAAATCTCTACAACTGGGGTCCGGCCTGGCCCACGTTCACATGCATACCCAGATACTACGCCCTGTATCATTCTGAATGTCATTCATAGAAACTCATCCTAAAAACTGCTGAGTGTTAACAGATCTTTTAAGTATGGTTGATGGATGATCTAGTCTCTGAGATGAGATGGAAAGCCACGAGTGCTTTTTCAGCAAATGATTCTATACCTGTAGTGTTTCTTATGCAATGAATAAAAGATGTCTCTTACGCTTCTTACACATATGAAATGCTTCAGGAAACTGTCCCTCATGTGGAATAATGGTAAAGGTGTGCTCAGTATCACTCTCCTGCTCTTTTCTCCTTTCCGAACAACTTGGTATCAGAGCTATAGGTACTATGGACTAATGTTTAGGATAAATCATATTGATAGGCTGATTTAACAATAAAATATCAAATATTATAAGTATGCCCATTTACTACATTTGTGTTAAGAGTGTTCCTGGTCAAAAATAACCAGTCTTGTAAAAATTGCTTATATATTGTAACCAGATTATCACTAACTTGTTTTCTTCCTGTTAGCACAGGTTTTGTTCTTCTCTTTGGAACTGACCAGTCTTAGCTTAGCAATCTTAGCTCATGAACATCAGTTTTCGAACAGAAAGAAAGCATTTATGGATAGTTTTGGCAGTATTAATCACTAATTAATTATGGTTACCAATACTGAAGACAACAGTCACAACCCTAAAAAGGATGTAGCTACAGTACATAAGCATATTTATTCTCAGTATTTTTATATTTTATTATGTAGGTCGGGAATTTTTCCACAAGTGTGGGGGATTGGTTGTTACTCTGCGTGAAATCTTACAATTTTCAGTGTGATGTGGATGCAAAAATACTACAGTAAAGTCATATATTGGTTAAGTGTACTTTACCATATGGTACTTGTAAACTATTTAATCGAGGTCTTCAGGGTTACAGTCAGGTATGTGTTTTGGGATGATTCATGATGGAAGTACATTTTGTGGCCATTCAGGAGGGGCCTTATAGAGGATGAGTGAACACCTGACCATTCATTACACTGTAACAGTATCAAGTTAAAGAACTGGGTTGCCATAAGACTAGGCCTAGTCTTTAAATTATAATTTTGTCATTTGGAATTGCAGGATTTGATCAAGATTTGATCTCAACTCGAAAAACTCTGAGTCTGCAGACATGCCGTATTACTTTCAGTGTGACTGGAGGTCGGTTCTTCTTCTTCAGTGCACTTCAAGCTCTGTCTCTCACACCGAAATGTGACAAGGCTGCCTTGTTCCTCATCAAATATACATGCACTTTGTCTTCTAACACATTTGCATAGTGAAGCCGCAAAAATACCTTTCTCTGTCCATTTGTGTTCTTGTGGGGCAGTCAAAATGAGCGGACCGCATAATCCCTGTCCCACAGAATTTGCTCAGCTGCCAGAGCAAATGACATCACTCAGTTTTACCAAGAAAGCACATCATGATTTTTCTAAATTCTTCCTGAAGGATGTCCTGAAGCTCAGTAGGCATAAAATTATTTAATCAAATGTTTCAGTCATCAAGCACAGATCCTTACAACAGTTTTTCTCCCTTTTCCATCTATACGATGATGTCAGCATTTCATTAATGACAAGGAAAATTATGTCAGTGAGAATTAGTAGCACAACACATTTTTCATATAATCACAATAGACTTTGTGCACACGACAAGCTCTCTGAATATATTTAAATACAGGGTATATTATCTTGTTTACATTAAGCAAATGTCATTAAGGAAAAGTCCCTACACAGTATATGGACCCCTACATGGAGAAATGTTGTTTTTCAGCAGCATCATTATTTTTATTATTCATTATCCGCTGCTTTTCTCTACTTTTCATGTAACTTGAGTCATATTCTGACTGTTTCACTGAGCAGTTGGGCCCTGGGCGTCCCTCTGGCTCATGCAGTTAATTCAATCAGCTTGACATGTACTGAAAAACAAGCTTTAGTTTCGACTACACTCTAACATCTGTTATGATGTCTGATCAATCTGGCAGTGATAGATGTCCCTTTTGGATTATCAACTGATTTTGTCTTTCACTGCTATTTGTTATACAACAAACAAACTGAAATAATAATTTATGTCTTTTGCATACATGTGTCAATGCAAACTTACACTCTCCGTGTAACCTGTATTAACGCAGTCCGTTTTGTCAACCTTTCACCCCAAATATTCCAGTGGATAGAAAGGCATGGATGCTCCGATGGGAATTCTGAGAGCAGCTTTTGACAGAGGAAAAAGAAGAGAGGGAAAAGAGAAAAATAACCTTGCCTTACACTGCATCTTACTTATAAATTTACCATGACCGTTTCTGTACAATACACTGGAATCTCAGCCTCCTTTAATATTTGAAGGTTTAATAATTCATATACTAAAATATGGTTTTCTCCACTTTTCCAACTATCTCCTCTTAGCAGCACTCAAAGTGGTCCAACAGGAGGATCGGGAAGAAAGAGATGAAAGAGGGACTAAAAGTATGAGTAAATGTTTGTGTGTGTGTGTGTGTGTGTTTGACAGAGGAAGTAGCTGCACATCTTGCAGAAATAATCTTCTTTTTAGGTCACTTGCAACTTACTTATAAAAATTGACTAGATCTTTTCACACTTAGCTTCTGAAAGACAGCTTGATTCAAGCTAGAATCATGGTAATAATGCCTAGAGCTTTTGATGTCACCGTTTTATAGTGAAGGTAGATCTTAAGAGGGTGCCTGAGTAAAATTATATAGCAAAAATGTTTTAAAAGTAGCACAGATCTTAAATATATGTTGTCCACTAATACAATACTAATCTTGAACATTCAAATTATACTTACATAATCCAGTGCAGCTGTTAGATGAAGATTCAAATGCATATTTGCCATCTTTAAATTTGTTATTTAGCCTACCGTATAAAATACACACTTAAAAAAAAAAAAAAGATTTAGTCGAAATGTCAGTAGAATCGAGGACTTGGCTTCCAGTATATGACTGAATGAGTGTGTTATCAGTGGGGAGAGACTGACACGAGCTGAGATAGATGTGGGACGTACAGTACGTGACTCCAGCGGACGCTCTTCTCCTCACAGCTCTCTCTCTATCAGCGCTCATGAAGTTCAGCTCTTATCATCGCCTGTCTGTTCAGTGATCTTTCTAATTATAATAGGAATTTATTTTCGTCTGGAGATGTGACTTCGTGAAGTGATTTTGTAGGAACTTTGTGGTTACGTTCGCCGGATGCGTTGGACACGTGCCCTATGTTCTGTAGATACCATAATGTGAGTATGCAAAACGTCATCTGAGGTAATGCAATTTATGCTGGCTTTAGATCATTACACAAACGTATTAATTATAATATTAATTATTTTGTTAATGTGGGTCGCTTGTGTGAAAATCGTCACAGAGAACTGTATTAATCAGAAAATTATTTAGGCTATGTATTTACAGTATTATATTTAAAATGATAAATAAACTGAATTAATCGAATTAGAAGACTTGGTTACATAAAGCTTTACAAGTGATTTGTGCAAATGGGTGACTTATGTTTGCTTGAATGAGTCTTGAGTCCTGAGGTAAGACCAAATACTGTCATCACAAAATCTAAAAGTCTTATTGAAGGGCCCTTTCTGATTCACTTGTGTCTAGTTGCATCTTCATTTGCATTTCACACAGACAGAGACAGGACTATTGTAACAGTAAATAACACTGACTGACACCAATTTTTATGGCTAACTATGAGAGAATAACCTGAGCTTTAAGGATAGTTACATGCCGTCTTCCCTTGGACATCCTGTTAAAATTATGCAAATGTGCTATTTTTGGAAAATCATTTAATGCATCATTGATCAGTTTATTATTTCACTGTTCTGCCATATGCTTGAATACAGTTCCATAATTACTGATTTCATGATCAAAGAGCATGAAATAGGCATCAGATGTACATATAATTTGAACAGTAGCTGTTATTTAATAGATCAAGAGGTAGTGGTAGTGATTTAGCATCACTGGTACTGATACTAGACCAATATACAGCTGATATTTCATCAGAGATTTTAAATAATGGTTTTCTGTTTGAATATGAATTTGAAAATCTATTTTTTTTATTCTTGTGATTGTAAAGCTGTTGATTTAGAATGTGTTGAAATAGGTTAATTAGGTGGGGGAAATCAATCAATGTTGGAGACTTTGTTAAATATGTTACATTTTTTCAGGTTGAATAGAAACAATACATTTTTTGAAACAATATAAATGTCTTTACTGCCGCCTAATTAAAAGTAGCTATTAATTTCTTAAATTAAACTCTTACTGACTAATGAGCAGGTTTGGCTGCTTTAACAATTTCCTTGAGAACAAATAATTTAAACATATAGTGATAATCTAGGGAATTGTGTGCTTCTAATTTTATAGCAACGGTTTGGACATTGGACTATTCTAACTTGATGCCTTTTGTCTTAATGGCTTGCTTAGTTTGTTGATGGAGAGCATTTCGAATGACAGCCGGCACAGTGGTCATCACAGGTGGAATTCTGGCTGCCGTCATCTTGCTAACTATTGTCACAGTTCTGTGTTACTGTAGGCTGCAGGTAAATCTGTTCTACTGCTATACGGTCTCAGAAATAACTCCCTCTACTTCCTTACATACTGAGTGTGACGTCTCACTTTGCTCATTAGTATTACTGCTGTAAAAGAAACGAGTCGGAGGAGGGGGAGGAGGAGGCTGACGTTGCCAAGGCATCGCCAAATCCCCTGCGCCAACCGAGTCCACCTGAGAGTCTGCTGAGTCTCCAACACTTCCCCGAATACACATCCTCCAATCAGCTGCTAATGACTGCGGAGCCTTTTGAGGCCAATGGACCGGTCAGTTATCCTCAATACACCCCGCGGGCGCCCTACAGCCCGCCCCGCTCGTACACTTTCTGCCCGTCCTGCTCGGGGTATCTCCCGCTCTACATGAGCCCACAGGAGGGACTGCGTAACGGAGGTGGCAGGATCAGCTACAGGACACTGCAGCAGGAGGAGTTAGACCTGCCAGTGGAGACGCCCAGCTTCCACAAACTCAACCTCATCCGCTCAGTCACCATGCAGGAAGTGCTGACGCATCACAGCATCAGCACCGATGTGTAGCACCTCGTATTCACCTAGAGTATTCTGTCATTCACTTTCATTATGCTGCTTTCTGTAGCCAGGGCTTTATACATCATCTTCATTCATTTATTCATTAATGTATTCAAAAGCATGGTCATGCACCAGTGTGATTTTAGTATTAATATTTCATTTTTATATTTTCCATTTTCATTTTTAGTTTTAGTAATATGTTATTCTTAGTTTTTGTTAAGTCAATTTTTTTTATTAAGAGAACTTTTAATAAAAGAGAACTCTTTCTGTTCTCTTACTGTTCTTATCCCTTCTTGTACTACAGCTTTTACTACTTTGATTAATAACTGAAACCTTGGTATTCCTCCAGTTTATTTCCATTTTACGGGAAAATCGCTTATATTCCTCAATTGTAAGTCAGTTTGGATGTGTCAAAATAATAAATGTAAATGTATTATTTTACTTTTAGTAAATATAAATGAGAATTGTTGTTAACTTGGCAGTTAGCTGAAATATATTTTTTATATTTAGTTAATATTTCATTTTTTTATGGTTTTGGTTTCAGTTTTAGTTTTTCTTAATTATAAAAACCCTGTCATGCACTGTATCTTTTAACCTAAAAACAGAAAAAATGCAATACATAATTCAAAATATAAATGAAACACCTGTCAAAAAAACTCGATAAGGAAAATTCCTTCTTATTTTATTTATACAGACTATTCCAACAGTGTGTAATAAAAAATATTTGCTTTATTGTGATTATATGTTATTATTACACATATATGTAACTAATAGGGCTTTTTAAGGGCATGAGAACTGGAGAGTAACATTTTGATATTTCACAGTGTTTTTGTCTATCACAGATATTTACTGCTGTAGTGAAATAGATGATGAAAATATATATTTGGTATGATGAAATAGTGTGGATGTATGGTATATTTTATTTGTGAAATGATAATGCCACCTGCAGTCATAGTTGTACATGTAGGATTGTGAAGTTGTGTGTTTGTGTAATCTATTTAACAGGTTTTATAATTGCATTCTCATTTTTTGGTGTATAGTGCCACCCAGTTTGCATCGATTTTGAACTGAAGTCACCAGAATAATGATCTGTCATTGTCTTTTATCTTTTTTATTTGTTGATAAATGCAATATTTGTTAATATTGACATTCGCTGTGTGAGGACTGATGATTGACTTTTAAGCTCTTATGGTGTGATAAATGAACATATTTAATGGTACATGCTGTTTGCTGGTGGTTCTTGTGCAGACAAAAAAATAGTTGGTCAATTAAAAACATCAAACAAGAGAAAACCGTGTGTCTGTGTGTTATGATGGCAAATATGAATATGAATCTTACTGAAAGTAACTACATTTCTGACTCCCTAAAAATCTGTAAACTTTAGTATAATATGTATAACGCATAATAAATGTATTCATTATATACACTGTATACCATTATGACCAAAGTTAAAATTCATAATATCTAAACGTTTTAATGTCCCCATTGTAAAAAAACTAAATTTCTAAACAATCACCTACAATTAGGATGAAAACCGAAACTATAAAAATACACTTAAATCTAAAATATCCACAAAATCATTTATCAATAATACTAAAATAACTTGACTTACACCTCATTCATGTAAATTATTACATTAAAACTTGCGATAGAAATATCCAACCAAACAACACAAACCACAGCCTTTCATTGGAGTATAATATTGATTATTTATAATATTTTGAGAGGTACACAAAAGTTTTTCTACAAGAAAATCAAATGGCTTACATTTGATTGCCTTTTGTACTTGAGGTAAGGTAGTATAATACATTAGGTTAAGTGTGTCTTAGTGAAACAATACATGAATCAGATACATTTTCAACTATAGCAAGTTCAAGTGTCAGGACTCACTCAGTGACAAGGATAAAATGACTCGGGTACGCCAAGCTCTGCTAAATCCATTGTCAATCAAAAATCAAATGAATGAAACAAAAATGAATGAATCTGATACATACAGAATGAGACAACCCGATAAAACTAATGCTGTGACCAATAAATTAACATAAGCCTAGGTCTAGCAATAGTTAAACTGGACAAAGTAAACAGTAGAGCATAAGAGCCAGCAGTGGCTTGAGGCTCAGCCTGTGTTTGGATGTACAGTACTAAATCAGCCATCTTTAGCCAGAGGTAACATTCAGTATCCACCTCTGCCACTGCCAGATAATAAATGTCCAATAAAACCTGACGAATAATAAATACTTTTAAGACATGCAATATAATCCTCTGAGAAATAATCAAATAATTTAATATTTCCTTATTGTGTCCCACAATCACAGGACATTGTCAATGAAGTAGGTATCATTTTTGTAATGCTGACAGTAATACTGGAGCTTAAGATATAAACAAATACTGATTCAAACTTCCCTTGCTGCAATCCTCGAACAAGCACATTGCAGATGACATGAACAGATGAAAACTTGAGCGGTGGAGACTAGCTAGGAAGCTCGAAGATTACGGCAAGAATGGCAACAGGCCTTGCTGTAATACCAGTGACTGCACAGATTGACCTTCAGAGCCAGAGAGCAGTTGGTGGTGGGACGATCCTGACAGTTTTCATCTGCAGAAGCATCAAAGGAGTTGAAATTCATGTTATTTATGATTTCTATACACGTTTGGCTACTGTATGTAAAACGACTGTCAGAAGGCAATGCTTAAGTGCATATTTCATATGGACAGTTAACCCAAAAATTTCAATTCTGCCATCATTTATCACCTTCATGATGCTCCAAACAATCATAAATATAATGAATGCAGTAACAAGGACTAAAAAAGGCTCATTGCTGACATGAAACCAACTGCCATCTGTTATGTGACTAAAACATGTAAAAGAAGTAAAGCTACCCTTCAAAAATTTGGGATAAAAAAAATCTCTTATCCTCTAAAAGCTGTATTTATTTATTATTATTAAATATACAGTAAAAACCTATATTGTGAAATATTATCAGAAATTAAAAATTATGTAATTTATTCAGAATTTTCAGAAATCATTATGCCAGTCTTTAATGTCATATGATTTTTCATAAATCATTCGAATATTTAGATTTATTATCAACACTGGAAACAGTTTATTTTTTTGGACATGTGATATATTTTTAGGAATCCTTCATCAATAAAAAGTTAAAAAGAACAGCATATAACAGTTCAAAATAGCAATCCTTTGTTACAATACAGGTCTTTACACTCACTCACTCACTCAGCAATTTAACCATTTAATATTTCCTTGCTAAACAACTATTAATATCTTTTAGTACTGACCCCATGGTAGTGGGTAGTGAACGGAAGTGTGCATTGTTACAAAACATTTCTATTTTGAATAAATTATATTTATTTTACTACTTTATTACAAGATTATACACACACACACACACACATATATATATATATACATATATATATAAGTGTGAGAAAATAATGACAGAATTGTATTGTATTTTTCAACTGTTTAAGGCACACCTGGAGGTTCGGTGGGACAGGGCTGGAGTGCACAGGTCTGCTTGTTAACAGGTTTGGTCAAAGGGTCACATCCACGAACAAGCTCTCTTCCCTGATAACACTTCACATCTCTCATTCGCACACCGACACCACAGGTCTTGGTGCACTAAGAAACAATTGAGTACAATTAAAGGAGAAAAAACAGGGGCAGCTCTCTGGCATATATAAATACTGGTTGTTTGTGGCATCACTAACTAAATATTTGTTCAAATGTTTCACCTCAGACCACGGCGTTGTGTACCACTTGAAGCAAGGCCTCTCAAAGCAGGTGTCCTCATCGACTGGCCGCTTGCTGCTGTCACATTCCTCGTCCTCGTTGATCTGGACCTTCCCACCCGTGATGCTGACACACAGCACGGTCCTTCTCTTCACACCACGTCCACATGTTGTGTTGCACTGGAAGGCAGAAAACAATGATTACTGGAGAAAAATTGACAAATGATTCCTTTTCCAAACATATAAGTGTCATCTTCACCCTCTCCCAGTCTTGAGCCAGCCAGTGTGGAGAGCATTCGTTGTCTCCGCAGGGATGAATGGCCAGAGGTTTGTTCTCAGGTGAGCACTGAGACTCGGGTACCACTCGGCCCTCTGGTGTTTTGCAGTAGACGTGCCGCACTGTTTTTCCATGCCCACAGATGCCTGAACACTGAGTAGAAATAGAAGAACATTTATAATGTTTGAAACATTATCTCTATGACAGTCACTGTACAAATAAAACACTTTACATTGGGTCCTAACCGGCTGCAACAATACTATCAATTTGTCTGTCTACTATGAGGCGCCACAGAGCGATGGGGGGGAAAGCATAAAAGAGGAAGTTGGGCCATTCAGGGGACAACGCATCCATTTCCTTTGAGAAGATGCTGGGCAGCAAGTATTGTCTTCATAGGCGAAGAGAGCTATCTCTGCCTCGCTCAAGACTCTCCAAATCATTTGAACCATCCACTCGTCTGAAGGGATTCTGCCTCTTGACAACAAGTCTGCTCCTTGGTTCAGTCTGCCTAGGAGTTGCAGATTGAATTAAGCCTATTCCAAGAGACACGTCACTAGCCTGAAGAGGTGTCATGATGACAGATCTCCCTGATGGTTTATGTTTGACATCACCGTCATGCTGTCTGTGTAGGGTGTGGTGTCTCCTAGGACTAGCAGTAAAGTTTGGCATGCCCATTGCCAAATCGTGCCTTCAACCAATACTGCAGAGGGCGCATGCAAAGCAGGCCCAGCTGAAGTACTGTGGTGGCTGTGGCCATAAGGCCCAGTAGCCTCTGAAAGCTTTGAGAGGGCACAAGAAACCAATCTTGAACTGTTTGAGGGTCACTGTGCACTCCGTCGAGTTCCAGACTCAGAGAGTCTATTACTGTATCCAGGAACATTATTTACTGGCTGGGAGACAGCATGCTCTTGGCAAAGTTGGGACTCTAAGTCCCAAGCTTTCTAGATGCCTTAGGAACAGGCCTTTGTGCAATCGAAACTCCTCCTCTGACCTGGCCAGGACGAGACAGTTTAGGTCCAGCAAAAAGAACCAGTCCTCTGGCTGCATTTATGAGACATAATATGATCATTCTGAACAACTGTTTCATAAGGGCACGATTCAGATGTCTTAGATCTAGGATGGGCCTGAGGCCGCCGTCCTTTTTAGGAACTAGGAAGTAACGGTTGACCCTGATTTGTTTTCCGATGGAGCAACTATTTGTATAGCACCCTTCATCAGCAGACATTGAACTTTGGTATGCAGGACATGAGCTGTGCTGCTTTTCACTGAAGTGGTGACCACTCTGCTGAAGCACAGTGGTCTTCTTCTGAACTGGAGTGAGTAACTTTGCTTTACTCTGGTGTCTGTCCACTCTGGTGGGCTTAGACAGACTTCACAGCTATAGGTTCATGCAGCTCTGCTGCAGAGCCATTGGTTGGTCTTATTCAGTGCACGAACTGATAACCGTGCAGATTGTGTGATAAAAAAAGTAGGTTTCAGTTAGGAGGGGAAAAAAAGTTTAAAAGCAATGTCTCGGCATCTGTGCTGCTGCTTCCTTTTACACTGAAATGCCTTGCATATGTGAAGAGAAGTTCACGCACATCTACATATGAAATGACTTGCATATGTGCAGTAGGCTATACACACAACAAAACCCAGAATCTTTATTATCACAATTCACGTTTGTGGATTTTATTTTGTATGTTTGCGCGAATGTTTTATGGGTGTGCATGCACGCATCGAGTTTATATGTATGTGTGAGTGTTTATAGGTGCATATACATAGATCGAGTTTATGTGTACTGTATAAGCGAGTGTCTATACTGTAGCTGTATGCATGTGTCAAGTTTATATGTATATGCAAATTATTCACAATTGTATATGCATTCATTACTAACATATTACTATAGATTTCATATTAGTCTGCACGTGAATTTCATATATATATTTTGAACATCCAATAGTATACGTGTATATGTGAGTAATCTGTATATCCACATGTTTTATGCATGTATGCTATTGATAAGCGAAGTTTGATTTAAAAACTACCTGGCACCTCATAGTCTACATTGAAAATTTTTAGCATAATGTTATGCAATTACTCCTATTCAGAATCCTATTTGACCCCTGGAAAGGGTTAGTTCACCCAGAAATTACAGTTCTGTCATACTAGTTACAAACATATAACTTTCTTTCTTTTGTGAAATATGCACAACAGCATATTTTATGAAAGTCAGTGGGCTCCAATGTTGTTTACTCCCTGACATTCATTAAATACTCTTCTTTTGTGTTCTGCACAAAAACTCATTCCAAATATTAATTTTAGGTGTGCTATCCCTTTAAGTTACGTGGAGCATGATGAGATCCCAATGTGCTTTGTTGACTTGAAATAAAATAAACATTAACTAAAATAAAACTAAGCAAACTAAAACTAATAAATAAAAGTAAATACTATAGATACATTGAAAATGAAACTGTAGCTAAAATCAAAGTGGAAATTTAAGATATTAACAAAAACTATAAAAGTATATCAAGGGGTTAAAGTGAAGTAAAGTGCGACCATTATTGTTCCTAAAACAAAATTAACATTTATATATTTATTATCTATTGAAAATAAATGACTTCCTGTCACTTTGCTGTTTCATATCAGTATCACTTGAATGTATCTTTTTGCTTTATTGCATTGTGCTTGATCAAAACATTGTGTTCAAGATATTGAAGCGATCAGACATAATGTGTGCATATCAAAACTTGACAGTGTTCCCGTCTCACCGGTCCCCACTCAGACGCTGTCCATTGACGCTCACATGGAGGCCCTGTGCAGTTTTTGGTAGAGGCTGGGCGAGTTGTCTCATCACACACATGGGTTTCATCTGAACATCTGACCTCTCGCGTAACCAGACCCCTGCGACCACATTTAGCAGGACACTGGGAAACAAACAAAACAAGATTCTCCTCAGTATGTTAGTTTGTTAACATAGACATGGTCCAAACATATCAGTTTTCAAATTAACAAATGCACAGGAAACAAATAATTAAGCATTCTGTATTAAAAAGATTTTAAAAATGAAAAAAAAAAAAAAACTGTTGTTTGTTTGTTTGTTTTCAGGTACAAAGCAAAGCAAAATTGTGCAAGATAATACTTTTTTTCAGACCATTCATTTTATATAAAACATACCTTTGTTACTCTACTTTATTAAAAATAAATGTAAAAAAGCATTGTTTATACTTCAAATAAGACCAAAAAATGTGGTAAGGACCAAATTCAACATATGTTTAAAAACAATTCTTATATCACACTTTTGCTATTCATATACATTTGAAAATGATGTTTGAGAGTTTTTACTGGAGAAGACAAAAACACTGACTAAAACTATTTATTTATTTGTAGCGTATGGAGGTTATAATGAAACCTTAATATTACATCCCTGGATGTAAGTTATTATTTGTATTTATTTGCATGTATTGTATTGTACTAGTTGTATTGCAGTCTTAGTTAAACCATATTTAAGTCTTCAGTAATCTGGAATTTAAGGGTTTTGTTTGTAAATAATTATTTATTATCTGTATCATTTATTCGTTATTTGTTAACAATTATTTATTATTTCTGAAGCAGTATGTTGGGGATTGCCTTTTACTTTGTGAATTCCATTACTGGCCAGCTTGGGAGTTAGGGAACACTCTGTATTTCTTTTGGGAATTTTATTTGTTATGCTAAGTTAGTTTTTAATTTGGTGTGTTATTTTCCTGTTGCGAAGAGATGCTTCCGATGAATGATTTAAGATGTAAATAATCAACTTGTCAACTTAATGACATAACTAAATGAGCTCTTAACCTACCTCTGACCACTCAGCTACCTCCCACTGAGGACCACAAGTGGGGCTCTTACAGGCCCGGCGCTCTGGGGGGCGCTCTAGCTGTGCCTCTATACAGAGGTCACTGTACACAGAGCTGTCTAGGCCGGGAGCCAGCATCTTCCAGCAACGTACAAGACGAAACTGGAAACCTTCTCCACATGTCCGAGAACACTCACTCCAGCTGCTTGCCTCCCATCTACATATAAAGACCACAGTAAGTGTTTTAAGTGAAGTACCACTTTTCACGGGACATCATAAAATGATTGCAATTACATGAGGGTAACTAAATGTGATGACAACATGTTCATCTTTTGTTTGGTTTTCTTTACCTTTCTTGTCTTTTCTACACATTGTACTAAGTTGTTCTCTGGTTTTAGTTAAATTGTGGCTACGATTTTGCTCAATTTAAATGAGGGAATAAATATGGCTGAGGTAAACTGAGGGAACAAATGAATAAAATGTTGCCAAGGATTGATATGTTCTAGGAACAAAGTGTTAGTATGAAAAAATATGTAAATATGATAATTCTGTCAGTTACTTACCCTAATGTCACTCTAAACCCATAAATCTTTTGGTTAATCTTCAAAACACAAATCTAAATATTTATATTAAAACCTAAGAGGGTTTCTGTTCCTCTTTTGAAAGTCCAGGTTACCAAAACCTATAAAAGTATCCTTAAAAGCATCCAAAATTAATCCACACACATACAGTATGTATAAACACATACATAAAGTGCATCATACCTGCGCATACATCACATGATAGAGCAAACCTCAATTGGGTTTTTACGCATCACACAAACACACAATTGAGCTTCTGTGTTTATCATGCGTGATGTGTTCTATTTACAGAATCATTGATTAAATAAAAGCATGAACTAGATCTGTTCATCATATAAAAGCAATTCTTAGGTTTTTGTTACCTTGACTTTCACTGGAGGGAGAGAAATTTCTCAGGTTTCATTAGAAATATCTTAATTTGTCTTCTGAAGATTATCCAAATCCTTATGGTAGTAGAATGACATGAGTTACAGGATTTTCATTTCTTCGTGATATTCTGCATGATACTTCTGCATGGCTTCATACTTTGTCTTCTCCATTTCTGTGACAACTGCAGCATACATACCTGGGCTGACATTCTCTGCCAATGCAGAAATCATGAACTGGCTCTGGTCGAGTCAAAGCATCACAATAAACATCATCCACTTCAATGCCGTCATACCGCACACACATGGCAAGTGATTTGGACACACCTATTTGAGAATAAAGGGTCATATACACATGAACATACATGGTTATGAGGAATGTTTATGTGTGGATGTTTGCAGGCATGGAGACTCAGTTCCAATGCCTCTATTACCTATCGAGCAGGTCATACTGCAGGGCTCCTGTGAGGACAGCTTCCAGCGGTACATGTCAGCAGCGCTCAGTTTGTTCTTCTGATGGAGCCTTTGGTTATTCCTGCAGTAAAGAAAACAAAGCAGTTAAGCCACCTGCACTGTGTATTAGGCAGACCATTCACGTTTGTTGATGCCGAGACACAAACTGACACTCCAGTCATAAAACCAAATTTTTACCATTCCTGGTCACACTCATTACCTTAATGTCAAAGCTGGAAAACAGCGCATTCCCTCAACTAGACAGAAGCCAATAAAATTTGTTCCTCGTGATAAATTCCTGGGATTTATCTGATGCGACAAGCGTAGTCTGTGCCCGAGTGATCTATGGGACTTTTTTTTTCCACAAATAACAAAACATCTTGAATTATGTTTCTCAGACAGTCCGTCTTCCTTACATTCAGGCCTTCTCTTCTTCTCCCCACCTGGAATCTTTCTCTTCTCCTTCGGATACAAGTAAGGGCGTTTCATGAGATGTTCTTTATGATCTCTGGCAGAGGGGCTGGTAATGCAGTGTTTGGACGTGGCGGAGGGAACCCAGCATGAATTATAAATATGATGGAATGCAATCCCGCCAGTCTCTGCTTGGCCGTCTCCCCTCGGCACTCTTTGAATGTCTCAGAGAACGTTAACAAAAAAAACCAAGCCAGAGCTTGAGTCTGCAGACACATTCCTTTCTCCCACGAGCAGGGCTGTCCCACCCGAGCCCATCCAGCACCACTTTGGCATGCCGGGGTGGAGGGCTAAGACCTACTCCTAGCATTCGAAACTGCCAAAAGAGTCAACTGATAAAAGACGATAAAGCAACTGGTTCCTTGGCATGATCTTCAGGTTTTTAGCATCATGCTAAACCAGAGCTACTAATGAGCTCACTAAAGAAATTGTGATTTAGCTGTTGTTAGCTTTGCATAATGTGGAGTTGGAACAGTAACTTTAAGTCATGCCATCATACCAGCATACTGGCTATTCTGACTTCAAGCTAGCATTGGAATTTTGATGGCTCATCTTGCACTGTACAGAATTTTATCCAATCAAATGTCCCTCCCAATAAAACACCACTGATCAGAAAGCAGCAAATCAGATATGCTGTAATTTAAAAAAATGAAATTATTACGCTATCATAAATACAAATACATATTATATATTATAAACACACTATTCAAAAGTTTGGGGTCAGTAAGATTTTCTGAAGGAAAATGTATACTTTTTATTCCAAAAGTATACGTGAAATTGATCCAAACAAAGACGTTATGAAGGATTTCTATTAAATACCACTGTTTCTACAAAAATATTAGGCAGCACTAAAAACAGAGTTGTCAGCATTGACAATAATAATAAATATATTTATTGAGCTCCGAATCAGCATATTAGAAAGATTTCTAAAGGCTCATGTGACACTGAAGAATCACAGAAATAAATTACATTTTATGACAGTTATTTTGAATTGTAATAAAATGTTTGACTTGGTAAGCATTAGACACTTTCTTACCAATCCCAAACTTTTGAATGATAATGTACATGATCATGTTTACCTGGTGCGATTCATGCGATTGCGTGAAATGGTTCTGTTTAGGAGCAGGAAGTCTCCCGTGTCATTCCGCCGTTGCCCGAGGGTGAACTCAAGCAGCGAGCCATTAAGACCCGCTTGCTCAAGACTGCTGTAGTCTAACTCCAGTGGGCCTTCAGAGGACAAGCCATCTCTATGAGTAAGAAGCTGATTGGTTGAGATGTTTGCAAGAACACCGTCTGAGCCAATCCGCTCTCCCAGCAGCACTCTCCAGATGAGGTTTTCAGAGTTTACCATGTCCTCTGCAGGTCTGCTGATTGGTGCTACGCCAGGGGCTCCTACTCCACTGGGCCAGCTGCAGTTCCCCTCTTTTCAGATAAAGAAGGTTTAAAACATACATTTTTCATTAAGGATTCAATTCATTTTGTTTGAGGGCTGTAAGGTTAAGGTACATCTGAAATAGATCCTAAAAACTTGGTCAGTACCAAACTATAACAAAGTCTTAAGTGGATCACTGCAATAGCAACTGCTTTAAGAGGATTTAAAGTTTTATAGGCTGTATCTAAGATTATAATGCAAGACAAACTTCATCAGGACACCCAACCTTATTTATATTATGTCAGAGAGACAGCAAACACGAATAGCCATAATTGTCTGACTTCCGTGGAGGGAAAATGTAAGGCCTCTCTGAATTTTTCATCATCACTAGCTAATCTTTTCTGTGGCTGATGCATTATAAAGGACTCCATAGGGCCAGTAGAAAGAGGCCTTTTAACTCATTAATGATTGCCCAGTGAACCAAATACTCTCACGGTCTTGTCTGTTTTCCACTTACTTCAGATACTGTCAAAGCATATGGTGACAAAAATATTGGGACATTTTAAGGTATTCATTTTAAACAAAAAGGACACTGACAGAAACACTGAAGAATGACTGCTGATAGTTTAGCTTTAACATCACAGGAATAAATAGAAAGTTATTTTAACTTAATAAATTTTAATAAATTGTAATATTTCAGAATTCTATAGTTTGTATTAAATAAATGCAACCAACTGGTAAGCCTATAAGAGAGCATTTAACAATCTCAGATTTAACTCCTCGTGATATGAAAACCTAATTGAGCTACTTTTTTGTCAGAAATGTATAGACAAATACAGAGCAGATTAAAATATTCACCTATATACTGGACTTGTGTGTTAGCATCCTGCTGACAGTCAATGTTAGCCGTCTCATACACTTCATTTGTTTCCTGGCCAGGCTTTTGCCCTTCCACAGCTCGTGGTCCAGTGCTTGTCTTATCGTACACGCTCTCGTTAGGGTGTAAAACACTTCCAATTTCCACAGACACCAGACTGGATCCTCCTTGGGGGCCCGTGTAAATGGGGGGCTGGGAGACAGATGCCATAGAGTCCCTCATGACTGTGTACTCATAGGTGATATAAGGGTTTTGGCCATTTTGGTTCCAGACCTTTGAAGCAAGACAGAGACATGTCCAGCAATTAATTCTGAGAAATATGTTATGATAAAATCTAATATTACACTTGCAGGAAACAAACATTCTGGACTGCTCTTTCCCAGAGTTAATATTTAAGCTGCACAAAATCATGACAATGCAAGGGCACTGAGGTTGAAAGATGTCCAGAATACAATATTTCCATTTCCGAAATACTGGGTCATCCCGCATTTGTCCCATAAACCCAGAGCGATGTGAAATAATTGAGTCATTCCTCCTGGGACAATGCATCAGAATATTACCATTTATGCAGAGTGAACCATTAGACCTTTGGCCTGCACTAAGTCAAAGCCATGGTTAGCCAGCCAGTGAGATTACCCATGAGCCCTTGGCGGCGAAGAGAGGACCACGGCTACAGTACCAGAACATTGATGGGCTGATCGATGGGCCCTTTTGCCACGATGTACTCGATCCCCGTCTCATACACATCAGTAGGCCGCCGGTATTTGAAAATGGTCCCTGCTGCATGGAAGTTCTGAGGGGTGTCCATTTTATATGCTCCGTTGAAGAAAAAGTTCCCTGCTTGGTCAGTCACAGCTGGAAAATAACAATAACAGGAAGATTGGAGCATTACTCGTTTGATCACATTCAGCAAAACAAGCTAATCTTTGTTCAAGTCATTTCATTAATTTGAGCAGAGTTAAAATTTGATCTATTCAAATTCCCCGAACACATCCACCTATGCAATCTTTGATCATAACAATATCAGCAATTACAAAAACATTTGAACGCAGCCAAAGATAAATAATTCATTTATCTCCTGAATCATGAAAAAAAAATTGTTCATGACCTGGTAAATTTCAAGCATGTAGATAAATGCATGTACATTTGAAATTAGCTTCTGTTTTTTGTTTTCAGTTTTTATTTAATTTCAGTTCATTAATTAATTTATTTGTATGTCATTTTAATTTAGCTTTATTTCAGCTATATTACTCACTAACCTGATTTTGCCAAGTGCAAGATGTCCATGACCAACATTGTGATTAACCAATCAGATTTGAAGAAACAGTTTACCGTTTTAAAGAAGTTTAGGCTTACAATCAGTATTTGGTGCTTGCACATCAGTGTCAGTCATCTCTCATTTCCTCTGATTTTAGGCATTACTAATGGGTAAGGTTAAGTTTAGGTGTAGAGATATGGTCAAGACTATATTTGTGCATTTTTAAAATGTTGTTCTAGTGTCAACAAAATACGCTGACCTCGGGACATATAGTACTTGGCAAAATTAGGTCGTGCATTAGTACTTTAACCATTTTAGTTTTTTTTTAGTTCACGTTTTTCAAATCTAATGTTATTTTAATTAACAAAAAACATTTTAAATAGTTTAAAAGTTTTAGTCAAAACAAAAACACAGATGACTAGAGCAATTATTGTGTGTTTCACAATACAGATCTGTCTCCCTTTTCATGGAAAACTTGATATTGCAGATGAAGTATCGTCATACACACAAGCCATTCAAAGGTTTGCTCACCCAGGATATCCGCAGACTTCTTCCTCTCTATAATCTGGATGTCCCATGATCCTTCAGGGATTTGAGTTATGAAAGAATAGCCTTTGAAGAAAGAGTTTGGTTAATTTATGAATTTACTCAGAACCTCTGAATATGAATGCCATTCAACCAAACACTGAATTGACATTACCTAGACTAGAAGCCCCGCGGCGAAAGTTCCCAGTAATGCGACTGCAGCTGCTCCCATCTCCCTGACATACGCCACATTTATCCATAGTGTTGGGGGAGAAGAGGACACCATCGCATCCAATGGGCTGCAGAGGTACAAATCAGCTTATAAGTTTGCCACATGCCTAAGAAAAGTAATATACAGCAATATAAGCCACTTACTTCACATCTACCATTGACACACACGCCCCTGTAGTTGCTGTACTTGCAAGATGTTCCATCACGTGCAGGTACCATCAACTGTCTTTGACCATCAGAGGTGGTGCAGTGCAAGTCACATGGATTACTGGAGATATGAACGTAGTCATCTACAGGAATATAAAAAGAGTTCATTGTTTTAATGTAAGTGATACCTTCACAGCACAGCTTCATTAAATAAAACGTTTAATACCAGGGTAGAGAGGTTTCCAGTGGTAATTTTTTCCATTGTAAACCTGAGAGTTGAATGACCAGCACTGCTCTTCTCTGAAGCTCCTTCCTGTAGAAGGACATTCCTGTAATTCATAGAAAGAGAGTCAATTGAATGCAACTGAATCTCACTTTACAGTCTATTTGGTTGCAACAGACATTAAAACTGGCTTTTAAAAAAAACAAATTATGCATGAATTAACGGTAAGCCTCAAGTGGAAGTGGAACGTGAGGCTCGCTGTCAAGTCAGGCATCTGGGATGCATTTCTGTTAGACAGTCCAAACACACTGTGAATGTGTGTGAGAGAGGAAAGGAAAAACGGAGACTTGAGCTGACCTTTGCATTGCAGAGATGATACTTCTTTGCATTGCCTGTGCATGTCATGTTGTCTTTACCGGCTGTTGTTTTCTTTCTTTGAAAGAAATTGTTTTATTTTGGTAGCAGTTGAATACAAGGGGACATTTATTACACTCACAAATTTCCCCCAGTGCTTAATAAAAAAAATGTATGGATTAGAAATGGTACAAGGATGAAAACTAAAACCAAAAACTTTTTTTTTTTTTTCAGAATTAAAAAAGTGGGACAAAAACATTGAATAACTTACGGATTTTCAAAACAAAATCATGCTGGATAAATCATAATTATGAAATTCTAAGATAATAAGTTAAAACTCCAAATAAAAGTTGGATACAGATAGGACATAAGTCACAATTGCCTAGTATCTCACAATTGTGATTTATTATGTAATAAATTTGACGTTTTATATCATAATTATGACTTAGTATGTAATAAATATTTTTTTTACATTATAACTGAAACTTTTTTATTACTATGACTTTTAATCTCAATTATGACATGTAAATTACAAAATATTCTCTAATCATGACTTTTTATCTCTTTGTATGGAATGTCGCAAAGAAGAAAGATGCTTTATCTCACATTCTCATAAATCTGGCTTTTATCTACTAATTGACAATATGACTTTCTCTCATCATTTTGACAGAATACCATAATTTCGACTAACTATATCACATACAGTTTATTATTTACTAAACCATGTGGTGGAACTGGGCTTTCATACAAATTAGCAAGCTAATAAGTTGCAGTGTTTTGCACGAGGGTGGTGATTTAACTTGCTGTTAAATCTTATTGGCATTATACAGTAACACTGTTTCCATAATAGCTTTATAAAATATATTATGAAATGTAATATGTAAATTTGATGTTTAGTGCGACAGCCGCTGACCTTTGCTGTAGACAGTGTCTCTCCTGTGACATGACTCCTTCTCCACAGGTACGAGTGCAAGCGGTCCATTTTGTCCATTCTCCCCACCAGTACGTGATGACCTCCAGCCCGTCCTCTAGACTGTTAGAGGCAGCACCCTCTTCCTAAAAGAGTTCATTTAGAAAATTACCATTGAAGATCAAGCAGAGCAGGCTATAACATTTCATATACTTTTAATCTGTGAAATAGAATAGACAGCAAATTCAGTTTTTCTTGTTTTTAACAGTGAGATGTGGGTTTCGATTAGAGAATATTTACAAACCTGTCCTCTGCTTGAGAGATTGCCCAGAGACAGAGCCAGTGTTACAAGACCAAGCAGCACCAGACTGCTCTCCACATACTGGGCCCTTGACCAGATCCTCATCCTGTAGGGAATGAATATTTGGAGAAAAGAAACGGAATAATCTCTTGAAAGGTTTAAAATTTTTTTTTTGATCTGAGAACAAAAGAGCTTCAGGTTTACGTCTGCTATATCTTCTAAGGATATCTTTGAATGGATGACAGTGAGTGTAGAAGAAAAAAAAAAATTGGTTTTCTAGAGAAACCTTTAGTGAACAGTAAAGTGACCAATGATGCAACAACTAACAGACACATAGCTGCATTCAGATATATAAGGAGACCAAATCACACAAAGTTCTCCAGTTCTCCTCCATCTCATGTCTCTTAATCAGACCTCCAATTAGGTAGGCTCCTTAAAAGTAAGCAAACGGATCGTCTCACTCTGTTTGAAGTCTGGCTTTTCCTGGCACTAAATATTGGTGACAGGTGTCTTAAACTACCCACTGGAGCACCTGGAGTTCATTATCCACCCCAGACACAGCTGGAACAGCGCCAGCTCGCCAAATACTCGTCTCCCACAGACCACGCAGCAAGGCTGCGACGGCCGAGACAGACCTTCCTCTTCTGAGCTTCCCAGGCTACGAAAGAGAGTAAACACAGGCTAACCCCCTTCCCCCTCCCCTGGGGCCTCCGCTCAAGGGAAGAGGGGTGTTTTTCTTTCCCTGGCAGCAGACAGACAGCAGGGCCATTCCCCATTTGGGGGGGGCAAGCCCTGACTATGAGCTGGAAGCAGACTCATCCTTCTCTGGAAGAGCTTCTGGTCACAGGGACCAGACGCAAGGATTCCTCGATTCTCTGCATGACTTCTCATGTCTCAAAATCACTTTCTGCAAGATAGGTGAAGGGTACGAACCCACAGCAGGAGAACAGTTAAGAGAGACCAGCAACAAGTGTCATCATTTATACAGATGAATCGAGAGTAAAACATCCAGAGTATAACAGCAAACTGTAAAAGGTGCAGTAAACTGTAATTATTTGCACTACAAATCAGTGAGTTTATGATTAAAGCAATACTGAAAAAAACTTGGTGCGGAATTTACTTTGAGTCCATTTTCACTCCAAATGAAACTGAAATTGCATCAAGCGCATAATGTAGTAAGACACCAGAAGCCTTAGTTGTTCTCTGGATTACACGCCTGTCTGAAATACTTGATTCTGATTGGTTAATCACAGCAATTAGTGTCAGATCATCCAAGGCAGTACTGTATAATCTTCAACTAACTGTAATGGCTGTGGTCTCACACCACACTTTTAGAAATAAAGGTGCAAAATCTGTCAATGGGGTGGTACCTTTTCAAAAGTGTCCATTTTGGTACCTTAATTTGGTACCATATTTTTAAATATGTGAACCTAATGGGTACAAAAGTGTACCTTTTGAAAATGTACAGCTTTATGGTTTCATACAAATGCAGTTTTATCTTTCGTCTCAAGTTATCAACTTCACTGAAAATGACTTTAGAGGTATCCAGTGTTTACATTACTGTAATATTTTAAGAATTTGTTTTAAGAAATTATTGCAAAGCAAAAATTTTTCATTTTTTGAAGCTTACGGAGACTATATACGTGTAACAAGTTATATAAAATCATTCTGACAGTTGTTTGTGATCATGGATCTTTTTATTTGCCAAACAGCCAAGCACAGTCATGATCATAAAGTAAAAAGTAGTTGAAATAGAATTTTGTGCCGAGAGCTCTTGACTTTACATCTTCCTCATTTAGCTGACTGGCTCCTGTCTACACTTAAGCTGATTTCTGTGGTTCACCTCATGAATTTATCATTCATGATGATTTATTTAAGTAGCTACTTTCATTTAATAGAGATTTTCAGTTGGACATTTCAAAACTAGACTTGATAGAGCTAAATACATCATCTTACATTGACTTCTCAATGACAAATAGAATAACCTCACTGCAAATCCCCATTTACATGTATTTATTGCACAATTTATCATTAGTATAGTTTATCATTAGTACAGATAGTGTAGAACATTATCTTCAGTTTTTGGACTTTAAGTAAATCTCAGCTGTTCTCTGCATGTGTACCCAAAAGAGAAAAAAAATACAATGCCACAGTACTATCAAATTTTTTATTGTATTTTTTCCCCCTGGATGACCATTACTGTCACTTTATTTCTCTTTCATCCAGTTCTTTGCATCAGCAGAGAAGTTAACACTGTTTGTTTGAGTTTGTGGAACAAGTGTCTAGTCTGCTTGGCTTCCCATGCTCTTTCCCAAAACATTCAGCACGATTCAGCAAAATGGACACACGCACACACAGAGTCAGTCACACAGTAAATATTTGCTCTTACCTGCAGTCCAGGGGCAGTGCTGGAGCTGAGTGCTGCTTGGACAGTGTGGGTGGTGCTGGTGGTGCAGTGGTGCTTTCTAATGGTGTGTTCTGAGGATGTGCCTTGTAAAGAGGGTAAGGTGTGCTCCTGCATCCCTCCTCTCCCCCTTCCTCTCCTCCTCCCTCCCGCTTTCTTTCCTTCAGTCCCAGCAGGAAGAGAGTGGCAGCGCTTGGGAACGCCTACATGAAAACACTTTCCCGGCTGGTGCCAAGCTCATGGGCTGCCGCTGCTGTGTGGTGGAGCGGAGCCACGGTGCCACAGACTCAGCCAAGCTGCTGTCTGCTGGTCTCCGCTCGCAGACAGACAGGGAGGAAGTTGCCGTTTCCCACAGAGAAGCCCCCACCGTACCCCTCCTCATCACATCGGTCCATTCACCCTCCACACACACTTTGTCTATGCCAGATCATCCTCTCTTGTGTTTCCCGCTGTGCAGTAAGTCTGTCTTACCGTGCATGTCTCACTGCTGTTGAGAGACCCATCGGTACCACAGGCCACAGTGTAAGAGCACTTCATGAGACTCCTGATAACAATCCTAATGACATTAAATAAGTGCAAACAAAGACAGAGATTAGTGGCACTGAAAAGAAAATTAAATTGTGACCGTTCAAATAACCATAAGAGAACTCAACAAATTAAAAACATACATTAGTATGTTTATGTATGGAGTTATAAACTAATAAGCCTTATAAAGTTTGTGTATGTGTGAGTTTATTTGTTTCTATATGTATATATATATATATATATATATTTAACTTAATATACACACACTACTAAACTAAACGTGTACATATAGACATGTGTGAAAGTTCACTTCTATACAAATAAAATATGAATAACAATTAAAAAACTGAATAACAATTAACTTATTTATTTATATATATATATATATATATATATATATATATATATATATATAAATAAACTAATAAATAAACTTTTTATTTACGAATACTGCTATATACATATAAAATTTAAATGAACAAATTTTCTTTGAAAATATTTTCTTTTTCATTGTTTTAATTATGATCATGTGATTAATCATGTGATTACAAAACCAAACAGAAATACTGATGAAGTAAGTGATGTTTTGCAGTGTAATAAAAGATTCAGAGCGATGGATGGAGAAAAAGGCTTGAGCTGCACAGATAGCTGAGACCACCATGCCTGTATGGGACGTGTACATTTATAGACCACATGTTCTCTTCGTTGCCTGTCTGTCTGCTCTGTACATTAGGGACGCTTCGCTACACTTAAAGCTCAATCAAACACTCCTCTCAACCACAGATTTGTATGGTGATAGACATACTTCAGGAGATTTGCACAGTCTGGAAGTCTGGAGGAATGGTCGCTTTTTAAAAGCCTAAAATTACAAGGCACAAAACATAGGAAAGGTTTGTGTGTGTGTCACAGAGAAGGAGAGAAATCCTTCAGTTCTTCTAAGGTGAATGGCTGTGTAGGGAAAATGCATATTGGTTGTTATAAACAGACAAGAAAATAGAGGTTTTCCCTCAGTCTAAACTAGGGAATAAAAAATGAATAGACAATAATCATTTATTACTCTCTAACTAGCTGTCACACATGAATGCATTCACTACACTCATAGTCCAAACAAATGCTCTTCTCATACGACAGGCATGTTATTAGAGCCTAATTCTGCAGGGTCTGTTTTGGAACAACGAATCAGCTCTGCTATGCAAACTGATTGTGAGCTAAGCAGATATGGGGGAAATAAACAGACCTGCATTTAAAAGTCAAACGACCACTACTTCATAGCAGTTGGTTCATGCTATTAAGCTAAATATTTGTTGTGCTTCTGGTCTGTTCTGTTTTTGAATTATTTTCTAATGCTTATTTCAGAGAAATTATAGTAATAATTATAACATTTAATCAAAATTAAACTTGTAAAACAGAGAAAAAAGCTTTTTCTCTGAAACTGTTATTGTCCATTAAGACACCCAGACTATTTGGTTAATGTTAACCAAAAGTCAAATACACTCAGCTATTTAGGCATTGTTTTCGGTCTGGCTCCATTCTGGTATGGAATTTTAAACGCATTTTGCGCAAACCCTGTTACAAACAAAATGTTTTGTAGTTGCAAAGTAATGTTTTCAAAGATAAAAGCCTAAATAACCTTCCCAGGTTTTAACTGACAAGGCTTAAGGGTAGTCCTAGAACGTAAATCTGAGCTGTTTCAACTGAAAGAAACTTGCACATGTCAGTGCCTTTGTTTTGTTTTCAGATGCACACCAGTAATACTTTTTCTAAGGCATGTTTATAAAAATTAATGAAATTTCCTCTTTGAACTATAGCCTAATCCTGGGTTAGGCTAAGCCCTGTCTATGAAACCAAGCCATAATGTCAGCCATGGCAATATATCATTGCATCATTACAATTAATAATATTGAGCTTTGTACTAAGCATTTTTTGTTCATTCATTCATTCATTCATTTGTTCATTTTTATCAAATGATTATTCTTATAGCATATTGTTCCCAGACAGTTGAGTGTGTGTACATAAAAAAAGAAAAAAAATTACCTCAAGTGAACCAAAATGATTACGGTTGTCACTACCTTAAATATAATTGTTGAAATCTTTTTTTTTATTATTATGGGTAAATGGCACAGGATAACAGAGTTGAACAAAAAGTACAGAGACAAATTCTGCATTTGCTTTTTCTCATTTTCAGAAATAATATTTTAATTTTAAATAAATAGGTAAAATACATAGTCTTGTGACTATGTTTAAAATAGATAATGCTGCAGAAAACTGTAAACGTTAGCCTGTCCTCCAACAAAAAAAAAAAACGATTCTATAAGTCGTTTGTGCAAGTATCTCATTATGACCTATGTTTACGTTTTAAAGGTACGCGCCCTCTAGCGGGCGTAAAAATAATAACAGTGTCGTATTGTGTCTGTCGTTATGAAATAATCAGTGATGGGCAGTAGCGTCGCTACAAGTAGTGACGCTACTAGTTTAACTACATTTCTCAGTAGCGTGTTGGTAGCGTCGCTGTTTTCTGAATCAAATAGCTTTTCAGTAGCGAAGC
>JAUCMS010000095.1:16911238-16925659 GCA_032357445.1 Enteromius radiatus | reverse complement strand
ATTATTAATTTATATTTTACTTTTTCCTTCTAATTTATAGTAAAAAGCGGTCAGTAGACAAAAACTCCATGAAACCATTTATAAAAGCTGTGAACTGGCAAAAACCTTTATACACTGCGTGCCATTGTCAAGACTGTCATTGTAAGTCTATCCCTCACAGCCTCATTTTCATCCGTGTTAAAATCAATAAGGTGTTTAAAATGATTAAAGTCTAATGTGATGATAATAACTGAGTGTTACTTCATATCGTCTACAAAGATAAGCTGTAAAGTGGATGAGAGAATGCCCTTTTCACAGTCTACATAACAGTAGACTGGACTAAATGGTCAGATACAGAAATTAAAATCTTTATTTCATGTATGTTTTTTTTGCACAAGGACAATAAATGTCAGAATATGACGTCTGATTGTTCCATTGTTGCAATGCCAAAAAATCTCGGGCTGTCTCCTCTAGGGGCTGAAAACATGTGTTTCACTATTAGCAAGGGAGTGTAAATGTCTGTGATAAAAGTCTGGGATCAGCTGCCAGTGGTGTTTTTATACTGTTCTCTTTTCTCGCTCACTTTCTCAGCTGTTTCCCCAGCTGCTGAGGACCTCTGAGCAGCAACAGCTGCTATGAACAAAACAACTCCAACAGCATTATAGCAAGGAATTGACTCAATCAAATATAATGCCAAAACCTTCAAGGAAATGTAATACATAATTCATATATTCATCTCGTTCCAAAACTGTTCCAAAATTTTTAATTTTTTTTTAATTCAGACTTCAGTGTTTGGACTCCAGTGTTCTTCAAAAAATCTATAGTTTGTTTGTTTTTCCACAGAAGAAGAGTGATTTTTCACATACCCAAAGCATTACAGATCACACCATAGTCGCTGAGACTGTTTCATACCAATGAGGCTTTAACAATTGAGCCCAAAGCCCCCAAATTTCCTCCACACATAGGGCCGTTCCTGAACTCTAGGCTCTTCAGGTATGGGACGTAGAAGGGCCAGACGGGGCCCGTCATTGTGCAGGGGCTGCCTCTGCTGCAGGGCTCTTTTCACAGCTTGATTTAACTGACACCATAAACAGCAGAGATTAATGTCACAAGTTAAAAGATTTAGCCTTTCTGAGAAAACACACACATTTAACTGAGAATGATATCATAAAAAATGAAAGAATTATAACTGAAGCAAATTATTTGTTATTTATTCCACATGTTTTACAGTGAACTAAAAGGTTTGGGGTTTTTTTTGTTTTTTCTGTAATATAAACAATAGAGGTTTATATGGAAAATATTTTTGGACATTTTTAAACCAAATTTCAACTTCAATAGTTTTTTAGATGTACAGCCATTTCAAACTGTCCTAAGATTATTCAAAAATAATATTTCTGTAGTACTAAATTAGCACTTTCAAATAATTTCTTCAGGATGAGATAATGGCTTTTCTATAGAGACTGGAAAAATCTTGACTTCAAATGTAAAGATTAAATTATAAAACGGTCATTTCAAACATTAATAATTTGCATTAGCAATTTTAAACAGCTAAACATTACCTTAGGAAATAAAACAAAAATATATTACTGATTCCAAAAATTTCAATGATAATGTCTGTAGTGTGGGTGATATTGTTGGAGGCTGGTCTCATGAAAGTTCGTATCAATAGCATGATTCTCAGTTTCTATTTGGCGTGCTATTTATATGCAGAAATCTACTTTGGCATGCATATGATTCGCAAGTGTTTGGCGTGTAAATTATAAGCTGTTTTATAAGGTGCATATGATATGCAATGTCTTGGTGTACATATAATACGCACCTACACTACCTCACCCCACTAATTGTAACCATTGCGTATCATATGCACACCACAGTCAATTTATATATATATATATATATATACACACATGAGATGGGGTTGTAATGTGGCTCTCTAAGACAATATTGGTCAGTAATTCCAACAACAGTAGCAAACTATTTTATGTGTAGATCATGTCTACCTGTTGTTTTCTCTTGAGTAGCTTGCATTGCACCTCTCTTTGAGTGACGCATGGCTTCATCATCTGCTTTGAACCATCTTCAGCTTGTAACTTCTGTGAGAATGTTTGGGACTGACTGTCTTCTTTGGCGATGGCCATCCTGCTAATTCTAGCCGAAGAAATGGAGCTCTTAAAACTAAAAGCTGATTTCTAGCAATATAGCAACATAACATATTCTGAAGATAAGAGGTATCTCTAAACCAAACCACAGTGAGTTTATTCATCAGCATGCTCACAAACCTTGACACCTTGGAGACTGCTAGTTTGAAAGCTTGAATCTTTGCCGTCAGCTGAGTTTTGACTGACTGTGCAGTGGCACAGGACATAATATCTGTCAAGGAGCATCCTGGGAGCAGACTCAACAGCAAAGGCACCACCTAAAATGAGATTTAGGAATGATAAACTACATTTAAAGAAGGCCTTTTTCCATCTAAAAAAATTTAATAAAGTTTTATACACTTTGTTACGGTCGGCGGATTGAGCGGGTTTTTGTTTACTTTTTGTTGCCCCTCCCTTGTGTTCTTGGCGTTGTGTTGTCTCTGCGGGCGTGTAGGCGTGCGCGCGCTCTCTCTCTTTTTCTCTCGCTCTTTTTCTATTGTGTTAGGTGGACGCACCTGTATATCGTTGCGAGGCTGATTACTAGAGGAGTTAAAAAGACGCCAACGAGGAGGAGAAAAGAGAACGGAGAACTGCGTCTTGTGGGCCAGCCAGCAAACTTTGTTATTTTTTTCATTTTCTGTTTATTTTCTTCTTGGTGTTCTTATTTGGGGTTTTTCCCCTTTTGTTAGTCGTTGTCCTTTTATGTTAAGTGTTAATTAGTTGCTAAATTTGTCCGTCCTTATCTGTTGAGTGGGTGAATAAATTAACTTGAAGAGTAAGAACGTTTCCTCATTCTTTTTATGTTATATTATCTCTCTTTTCGAGCCATTTTACGGAGAGGTTGTAACAACTTGCTCTTCTTAAAGTCATTATTTTCACGTCCAGCTGAAGAGAAAAATACACATATTTCACATAATACATTTCTTTCTCTTTTTAAAAGCCATTATATATTTTTAAGCTTATTTCTGACCTATTATTTCTAAATATTCTCCAGGTAATATTAATTTTTTTTATTACATTTATAAGCCAAAACAATTAATTTCAGAAATATTTTTTTATTCATGTAATATTTTTATCTGTATAAATGGATCTGTACATAATATAGACATTTTTCTTCACATGGTGATTATCATATTTGGGGTTTTGACATCATTAAAATGTTTAAAAAACCTTAATCTTAAACATTTTATCCATATTTGATTAGGAACATTTACCGTAGTTTGGAAATTTGATAAAGAGACACTAACCTGATCATTTGTGGGCACCAAGATAAGGACTCTGATAGCATCCATCTTGGCCTCCTCCGTTTTGGCCACTTTACTATAAGCTTTGGCTCGATTCTCATAGTAATGAACTTCACCTGGGTTGTACCTTATAGCAACAGAAAACTTGTCCGCTGCTTCCTGGTAGTTCCTGGGACAAAACACATTTTTAAAATAATACAAAGGTAAACAATTAAGTTTAGAATTTCATGCTTAACCACATAGCTTAAACCTACTTGTCTTTATAACTGTGCAGACCCAGAGTATTGTGAATAACAGCAAGTCGTAGCCAGATATCTGTGTTGTCAGGATCCATCTCCTCTGCTTGCTGATAGTCAGCCAGTGCAAAAGTCCACTCACACTGCTTAAAAAAACAATCTGGGGGGAAAAAAAGACAGATTTTCTCTATAATACAAATTCTGGTCCATTATTTTGAGTGATGTGAAAGAACCAATCCGATTTCTAATTCAATAAATTCCTCTCTGATTATATTTTGGAGAAATATCATCATCTTCACGTCACTTTCAGCCCAACAGCCATTAAATGCTTTATTTCTCAGTACACACCTCCTCTGTTGATGAACAGCTCACTTGCGTCTCTCTGTTTCTCTATGGCCTTGTTCAGAAGCATGATGGCTTCACCGTACAGACCTCGGGAGAAGCACTGAATGGCAAAATCATTGTATGTGAGTACGAGTTGGGTCTGAGCATCTTCCTCTAAATCCTCTGAATTGTCCTGCATGCCTCTTTGAGGAGGATCTTCTCCAACCCCACAGAACTCAACAGCAAGAATCAGGTCCTCAATGGCAGCAGTGAAGTCTTTCAGGCGCCGATACAAAGTCCCCCTATGAGCAGACAGGAAATATTTTTATTCACCCAAAAATGAAAAATGTCATAATTTGCTTACCTTCAAATCTGTATGAATTTCTTTCAGCTGTTGAACACGAAAGAAAATTTTGAAGAATATTGGTAACCAATTTGTTTCCGTACCCACTGATTTCCACAATCAGTATAGAAAAAATAATATGGAAAGTTGCCAACATTCTTCAAAATATCTTCTATATGCACTTTTTGGTAAACTCTCATTAATACAATTTATATCATATCTCTACTTTACTATATGTAGTTCATGTTTTATTTAATTGATTGATTGGTTTTAAATAACTTATAATTAAAGCATTTACAGAACAAAAACTGGACAAACAAGACTATTGTATATCACTGCTGAAAAGAGCAGTTCATTAAGTATTGCTGGTCTGAGTGATTTTTATCCAAAAAGTATGTTTCAATTTTCTTTTGACCCTTTTATCTATTTTTATTATTATCAATGTACATTATTTTTTGTAATTGCCTGTAATGCACTTAAAGGTGTTATACAAACATAAGTTAATATTATGAATTTACATTCGGATCCAGGCTGGTTTATGCTGATTTAGTGCTGGTATTAAATTTGTTTCTTACTTATGGTTCATGATAGTACCATCATGCAGCACTTTGAAGAACAATATTAAATATACTGTAGCTACAAATACACAGTAAAAAAAAAGCAATAACCCTAACCCTGGAAAACAGTCATAAATATATAATCAGTGTGTCTAAATTTTTGACTGATAATAGAAGAGCAATACAAGCAGTTTGCAGCTCTTCTCTCCCTTACCTAAAGAGGTAGTACTGTCCTTTATTAGGGTTATATTCCAGAGCAGTGTTTATTTTCCCCAGTGCATCTGAAAGCTCTCCCTTCAATGCCTTATTAACAGCTGCCTGATGGGAATCCTCTGCTGTCTCCTCAAGCCTCTTCAGCAGTGCCTGTGCTTCTGGACAGCACGGTTTCAGCCTGAGTGCTGACCTCAAGTCATGATGGCACAAAGTCATCTGAGGAGACACGCAGCCCTCTTACCTGTTCATTATAGTGACTCGAATGGAAATGTTTTTCTAAAGGCTGTGAGTGATGCGCTGACCTGATTAAGCTGGTGGTGAAGACGAGCTCTCAGAGTGAAGAGGTCTGCTGCCTGACCGTCCGTCTCCAGCCAATTATTGACCAAACGAAGACAGTCAGAGTAACGGCCAAGAGCGGTCAGACAAGCCAAACTATGAACACGTATACAAAAATTACGGAAAAATTATGATCTCATGGTATCCACAGTAGCCCAAAACTTTTTTTGGACACTTTAGTGCCATCAGCAACAAAATTAAATGATTAACTGCACTTTTCTAATCAATAGCTTTTAACCCTTTTGAGATTAACCCTTGATTGTTCCTGCAACCTGATTTTCTGCTTTTTGATCATTGTTATCCACATACATTTTAATCATAATCTTGATATGATAATATTAACCACCTGGCTCTAATTTGGGCTAGATATAGAATGTGCTTGGGTGTCCAAATATGTTTTTTTTCCATTTTGAACATGTCATTAGTTGTTGTTTTTTTTCTTTCAATAATGTAGTTCTTTAATTAAAAATAATTAATATAAATTAATTAAATTATTTTTCATGAAAAGTGTGAGTGATATTGAACTATGTTTTACACTATGTTTCTTTAAAAAATGAATGGTACTTTAAATATAGACATATCATAGACATGATTGTCCAAATCCATTTTGATTTAGCATAGCTTTTATTCAGTAATAACTTGGCAATGATATCAATAATATGTTGCATTTAGTTAAATCCTGCACACACACAGAATGGGGGGAAAAAGCAACAGCACTCAATAATGTAAACAACAGTCTGTGATAATTGTTAGGGGAAGAGAGAGCATGTAGCGCCACCTAGTGGTATTTTATGCATGATGTTAACATGATGTTAGTTAAGAGTAGTTCAGAGACATGTAGACTTCAAATCTCTTTGAAGGGCACTTAAATATCTAGTACAGTCTGCACTAACCTTCTCATGTGATATGGCTGGAAGGTGGGTTTGAGTTCTGCAGCTTTTGTGAAAGACTCCAGCGCCTCCAGAAACTTCCCTAAATCAAAACAACACTGGCCCTATAAAGTAAGTTAGAACATACACAAATATATGGTCATTAACATTATTAAAATGAGCCTTAGGTAAAGGTCAAGTGGGCAAAAAGAACGAAAACAATAGTCTTTATTCTAATGACCTTTTGACTGCAAACCTAATGATTTAGATGTGTTAATGAATGAATACATTTCAAAACACAAGCAGCAAAGACGATACATAAACTGTAATATTTAAATTTCTGTCATCTGTGAATGCATTTTGGTGTGCCTGCAGGTAGTAGATGAAGGCCAGTTGTTGAGGGTAGGCCTCGGTTTGGGGATCCAGACTGCAGGCATGTTTGTAGTCTAGTGCTGCAGACTGAAAGTCACACAGCTGAAGATATGCTTCTGCTCGCTGCACATAAAACTTAGTCTGCAGGTAGGAGAATATAAAATCTGGTTAATATTTAATGCCAAATAACTATGGAGTACATATACAATCTATACTATGGCCTGGCCTGTACCTGATGTGGCTGGAGTAGAATGGCCTTTGAGAAACAGGACACAGCCTTTTCAAACTGAGACTGTGACATGGCTCCAACACCTTCTTCATAACTAGACATGTGTGCACATGTGTAGATATGATTCTGAGTTAGACCCAAGTATTGTTTATACACATCTGTTCACTTACCGTTTCTCAGCCTTCTCTTTTAATATGAGCTCACCATACATATCCGGTTTCTTTTTCTGGGTAATTAGAAACACAGATGTTTGTATAAATAAATGCATATATTTGAATACTTATTATGTCCTTGTTCTGCTTGCTTGAATGATATAAGCAGGAATGATTGTTCCTTCTGAAAACACATTAGCATTTTCAGATGCATGAAGATGTACTAAACTATTTAATCTAATCTGTGTATGACTCTTTCTCTCACACACACAAACACAGCAAATAAAATGTTTCACACATGTTAAATACAAACCTCGACACAGCCAACACGGTTCATGTTGACAACAGAGAAAAAGTTTATAAAGATTATAAAGCGCTTAAAAGAAAATTAAAAACTTCCAGAGTCCTCACGTTTGTTTCCCACAGCCAAAACAAATCAACAAATGGTGCAGACCCTGAAAAGCAGCACTTTTGGAAACATTTGGTAGCTATGGGAACAGTTTAATGGCAAAATAAGAGCAACGGCTGTATGCAGAAATGTGTTTTAATAAAAATCTTTTAAATTTATTTTTAATGCAAAGTGATAATTTCAGAAAATGATTTTTAAAAATAAGCGTTAGATGAAATGTTAAAAAAAATAGGCAATAAATATTTTGTGTGCCTTCTTGTGTGCAAACACAACTGAATAATAATAAAGGACTTTTATTTTGAAATCGCAACATCTGTGGTCAGCAAGTGTCAGCTGACAGCACAACACAGGTTGAGTTAAGTGAATAAAGTGTTTTTCCTCGGGATGCTGGAAAACAAAGTAACGACTTCGCTGGCTGAACTTGTGTATGTTTTGTCAGTTGTAATGTATGACATAACACAGTTTGCCTGTGGCGATTATCTATGAAGTGCTGCCTTGATTACGTTATTTGATTATCGTTTGCGAGAGGAGACGCTATGGATGATTGTGAGGAGAACAGACCACTGTTGGTCAACGATGAGCAGACAGATGAGGACAGATCAGAGCAGGAGTCCTATCTGGAGTAAGTGTGAATTCATGGTTTATGAGTTAATGGTAACGTTATAAGTTTCAGACAACATCACAAATGGTAGTATGTATTAACTATGGTATTATGTTGTTGTTGTTGTTGGTGGTGTGGTGTGATCACATATTATTGGCTATGAAAATATATTATTCACTCCGTGATTTGTTTAAAGTCAACAAAGAATCATTACATTTTGTCAACAAAACGAGTTACTACTATTAGTACTAATTATTAATGACATACAGTGTTTGTGTACTAATGGAAAACCTGTTTTACTAGAATAACAATATTATCCGTAGCTGAGTTGCATGTTAATTTTTTTGCTCAACAGTAAAGTTAAGAATGGCAAGCTGTATATTGCCACATTCGCAGCAGTTCTGGGACCCCTGAGTTTTGGGTTTGTCCTGGGTTACAGCTCCCCTGCCATACCTGAACTCAGCAAAATCCAGGACCCAGGCCTGCAGCTCAGCACAGAGGAAGCTTCCTGGTTTGGGGTATGTACAGTAAATGCTTAGGATACTGTTCTTTTTCTTATTTTTTGTAGGTAAATGCTTAGCATTTTCAGTTCCCCAGAGTTGGAGAAGGGTTGAAATGCCAAAATTCACATTTAGTTGTCCATGTATAAAAAGTGTTGCTGTCAAAGTTACAACATTATGATTTTCTTCCTTGTAGTCCGTGGTGACCATTGGTGCAGCTATTGGGGGTCTCCTTGGAGGATTGATTGTCGAGAGGATTGGACGAAAATTGAGCCTTATGTTTTGTGCATTACCCTTCATCTGTGGGTTTACCATCATTATCTCTGCTCAGAACCACTGGATGTTATATGTGGGCAGAGTGCTCACTGGTCTAGCCAGTGGAGTGACTTCTCTTGTTGTACCTGTAAGTATTGTCAGTGTAAAAATCCCATTCATTTTCTCTATTGGGGAATTAATTTTTAACAATAAATTCTAAACCTTTAAAGACAGACTTACTGTTAGCAATGAGGTTATATTTGCTTTGAAAGTTGAAACCATCAGTCTGCATTATTGGGTTTTTTTAAATTATGTTTAACAACAAAATTCAAGTAAAAGCAGATGTTTCTGCTAAGTGTCCAACAATCAGAATTGAGGGCTCTTAAGCATTCGGCTACTTGCATGAAGCACAGCAAATGACATAACACTTACAGTCTCCTTATGCTACTAAACTCCTTAAGAATTTGTGTGTGTGTGTGTGTGTGTATACACAGTAAATATATATATATAATAGCAATAAGCCTAAAATATATTGTTATTATATATAATCACCTATAAATGAATAGTTTTATATTTCTCCATCATTTAGCATGGTTATTTCATTCACAGTGCTTCATGTTGTCTGTTGATTATTTTGTTTGTTTGTTGTTGCTTCAAATCAGATTTTGTCATTGCTATTCACTTCAAAGCTGGTTAGTTTGGTTTGGTTTGACTTATAATAATCATTTTTCAAACTCTTATTGGTGATTTAAAAATATGTGAACTAGCTTTAAAACCAAATTTTGAAAATGTTATTCTGTAGAAGGTTATCCATTAAATGGTTCTCTCCATTTCTGCAGCTTTATATCTCTGAAACGGCTCATGAGCGTGTTAGGGGAACTATGGGCTCATGCGTGCAACTTATGGTTGTGATAGGCATTATGGGAGCCTATATAACAGGTATTAACCTTTATTTTAAACTTGTGACTGAATTGTGACATTCAAGTTATGACACTTAAGTGCTTTTGAGAGTAACTAGAGCTGTTCTGCTCTCAGATGGCTGTATGAGATGATTGTTAATGTTTAATCAGAGAAGCACATTTCTACCTTCTTTAAGCACAAAGGGAGACCTTACACATATACTTTGTCTTTTCCAATGCATCTCTGCCCTTGTTTGTTCTGTGAAATCAGCTCAGATTTGTGTGAATGCCTTTCTAATTTGTGCTGACTGGCATGAATCCTTGTGAAAGACTTTCAGTATTGCATTAATGGATAGGTCGAGTTAGTTCAGGAATGTCCCTCCTAAAGATGCACAGAGCCTGCATTGTACATGGCTCTTTCTAAGCTGTAGTATGAGTATGAAAGTATGAAATCCTGACCCATTCTGTATGATCAGTAGTAGTATACTGTATACATTAAAAGTAAAAGTTATTGTAGGATTTATACAATGCCATGAGGGTGAGTTCCTTATGTGGCAAACTATGGCTTTTAATAATGCACTGTTTTTTTTTAAGGTTTGTACTTGGACTGGCAATGGTTAGCAATCGCATCCTCTATCCCTCCCACACTAATGCTGGTGTTTATGTGCCTCATGCCGGAGACGCCACGATTCTTGCTCTCCCAAGGGAAGAGGAGAGAGGCAGAAGAGGCCCTGCGCTTCCTCAGGGGTCCTGATGCCCCCGCAGAGTGGGAGTGTGCTAGAATAGAAGATGCCCTCAAAAATGAAGTTAGGCATCAAACATTTCTCATTTTACATCTTGTTGAGCTGAAGTTCAAGGTTAACGTCAATGTGAAATTTATAATATAATGTGGAGTTCTGAACAAACTCAGTATTCAATAATAACACAGTTCACCAATCAAATAAAAATTCTGTCATCATTTACTTAACTTCATGTCGTTCCAAATCCACAAGTCTTTTCATTCTTTTTTGAAACACAAAGTAATATATTTCAAATGCTGAATTATTCCACAAAAATGCTTCAAAATCCACGATTTGAGTGGTGTAAACCAAGATATATGATCACCAGTATGACAAATACTTTTATTTTAGGGTTTTATTCATATATAACTTTTTGAAGCTTCAAAAATATCTTGATTATTGTTTTGTAGAGGTGCGAAAGTCTGGGAACAAACTGTATAAAAGTCACTAAAGTTGACATTTGATTGATTATAGGAGCAAAGCTTCAGTCTGGTGGATCTAAAGGACCCTGGTGTCTTTAAGCCTTTAGGCATAGGCGTCATGATGATGCTTCTCCAGCAATTAACCGGCATTAATGCCATCATGTTTTACGCAGAGACGATCTTCGAGCAGGCCCATTTTAAAGTGAGTGTTGTTTATGAAGTCCATTCATTAATCAGCTTTATTTATGCTAAATGCCCATTGTAATGTTCTTTATTTACCACCACAGCGCAGCGATGTGGCCACTGTTATTGTTGCAGCCACACAGGTGTTCTTTACTGCAATTGCTGCTGCTATCATGGACAGGGCTGGGCGAAAAGTTCTCCTCATCTTGTCTGGTAGTAACATCATTAATAAATTGATATATTTGCACAGTAACACTTTATTTAAAGGCACAATATGTTACGCTATTAGAGGTCACATTTTCAAAACAATAACAGAGGCGAAGTTCGATGACGCAATGACGGAGCGTTGAACACTGGGAGATGTCGTTTTCACAAATCATGCTCACGGATGAAAAGCTAATTTTTTTTATGTGTTTAATCACCTAACCACCTGAACATGACTATTACTTGCACAATGAATGTATATTTGCTTACCCGTCTATTAAAACACACACAAGAGCGGAGTCTCTCCAGTCCGAGGTTTTTGCTATGCTCTCTCCATTTCTTTGAATTTACAAATCCTACAGATCTTTTGATATAATGTAAGTACACAACTGCATGAAATATATAACACTGTGCAAGTGGTTTTTTGATATTTTATTACAAAAATCTTACACATTGTGCCTTTTAAAGCCTTTTTTTTTGTATAATGCATTATGATTTTTGCATTATTTATGCCTTGTAATGCGTCTTATAATGCATTGCATTGTACAATCTAATGAATAATTGAAACCACACTTGATACATTATCAATTAATTATTACACTGTGCATTTTAAATTTGGTTATTTTTATGGGGAAAAAAATACTAAAAATTGGTTGTCCTTAATTTTGTCAAGGTGTCACCATGTGTGTAAGTGAAGCAGTCTTTGGAGTATATTTCCAGCTGACTGTGAAGCATAATAACTCCTCTCTCACAAGTGTACTAACAGATGCCCAGGGGTCTCTGGCAGAGCAGCCTCCTACAGCCCTGGCTTGGCTGGCTGTGGGAAGCATGGGCCTTTTCATTGCAGGTTAGACAATTTGACTGACACTTACCATGAAACAACCCTCAACTTTATCAACTGTATTAACTGTACTGGATTTCCTGCTGTACTGTATGTGGGCAAGTTACATTTATTTATATAGCCCTTCATACAATACAGATTGTTCAAAAGCAGCTTTTAAAATAAGGGTTAATGTAAAATTCACCAATTGTGAAGCAACTTCAATTTCTGTAAAGCAGCTCTACAGAAGGCAATAGTGTCATTATTCAACTCAATTCAGTTCAATAACTTTTAATATTGCAAAGTTCTTTAATTATGAAACAGGCAAGTTCAGTTCTTTGCAGTTCCACAGAAGACAGTGGCATTGTCCGACTCAGTTTATACTGTAAAGTACTAATAAAGAACTATTAAGATAAATTGTTCAGCTTTTTGTAGCCTAGGACCACATACATGGTAAGAGTTTAATCAACATGTAAGGTGTGTGCCTGCAATTCATTTTGTTTGTACGCACCATTTAGGAACAAGTTCACCAGTTTAATCAGAATTTATGTCATTTTACTGATGCAGATTGACTTAAAGTGAAAGAAAATACAGTGATGTCTAGTTTTTACTGTGTAGCTGTACTTTTGTCCAGCTCATATTTGTGGTGAAATATCAACTTCAGTCATAAATCTATAGATGGCGCAGGCTGATTGGCCACATTTTTTTTTAATGCAAGGCTGATTGGCCTCTGCCGATTCTGCAGCCAATGTTCAACATTTAAATAACCTGGTTGATTGTTCACTGTAAGCTGGTTCCCTGTGAAACACTCCCCCAGCTCCACCTGTCTAGATCTGCTATCAGGATTATATATGCAGCATATCTTACATGTTCACAGCGGCTTGCCTGTAGCAATAGTCAGTAAATTGACTGCAGACTCTCATAAATATTATGTTAATCAGGTTTTGCTCTTGGATGGGGTCCCACTCCTTGGCTGGTGATGTCTGAGATTTTTCCTACCCGAGTGAGGGGATTGGGCAGCGCTCTGTGTGTGCTTACCAACTGGACCTTTGCCTTTATTGTCACCAAGACCTTCCAGAACCTCATGGTGAGCTGACAGTCATGTGTTTTCCCTAGAAACTTTCTAGGTTTAACAACAAGGTCTAATACAAGATCAATAATGTTTCTTTTTAGGATTCTATAACCAGTGCGGGGACGTTCTGGATGTTCTCTGGATTTTGTGCTTTCAATGTCATCTTCACTGCTGTTTTCGTCCCTGAGACTAAAGGCAAAACTCTGGAGGAGATTCAAGCCCGTTTTAAAGGCACTTATCAGCGCTAGACAAGGTTTTTCCTTACTGACAATACAGTTTAAACAAATAAACTAGTTGCACTGATAATATAATGTGCAAAATAATGTAAAAGTTCTCAGATGAAGTGTGTTTGATTCTTTCTTAATGTGAATTAACACAAATAGTGACTGATGTGACATGGTTTCAGGCAGTGTTCAAGACTTTTGTTGTTTTTTTTTTTACTGTTAAAAACAAGGCAATGTAAAATCATCTTAACTTGTTTGCGGGTCGTAGGAAAGCCAAAAAGGTCTGAATTTAATGTGCATTAACACCTATTCATATGAGACAAGCAGAGTTTATATAAGATTCTTTAGTTTGCAATTTCCTCTACATTTTAATTAGATTCATTAAATCTCAATCAGATGAGATCAATATTACAGTGAGTTTCAATATAAAATAAGCTGTTTGCTGCAATTAACTGCACTGATGACTACATACTTCTTTCTGACCTAACCTCTTATAACATACTACTGTTTTGTGTTGAACCAAATATGATATTAATACTAACTCATTTAAAATGCATGGTTACCAAAGAACTCTTTTGTTTGCTTCATTCTGAAAGTAAGCCAAATTAAACTGAAGTCTCAAAGGTGAAGTCATATGCTGAACTGTGGTACTGAGTAAAGTATTATATTGTTATATCAGACATTGTTCTGGAATAATGGATTATGTGCCAAATGAAGTGATATAACAAATACAATTTATTATTAAGATGAATTTTGTACTGTTTTTTTAATATGCTGATGAATACATATAAAATAAACAATCCCAACATTCTAAATATGTGTGACTATTATTTTTCCTTTTAAATTACTTTTATTCAAATGTGTGCTAAATTTTACTAGATGATGGTTAGAAATAATATAGCTGCTTTAATTTCAAGTTCTCCTCAGAGGAAATTGAATTGTTATTGAGCTGCATGCAGCAATTAAGGTACCAAACTTGTTCACGCCTTTATCACAAGCAGGGTGGATTATTGCAATGGTCTCCTCACTGGCCTTCCCAAGAAGACCATTAGACAGCTGCA
>JAUCMS010000095.1:16893201-16903781 GCA_032357445.1 Enteromius radiatus | reverse complement strand
TTTTAGACGTGCACGGACCGTGCAGAAAAGACGTGTGATTCACGGTCAGATGACGTCAAAGACGTCGGTTGGATTTTCATTTTGGTACTATATTTCAACCATGACGGGACGTGACGGAGGGACGTATTTTCAACGGTAATCGGACGTCCAAATGTTTGCTGAGTATGCAAGATCAAAAAACACTTTAGTGTATTCTCGAAAAATAGATAATTTTACCCCATTTCTAAATGATTCGTAAAACGTCTCATGTGAAGCAGTTTGAAGAATCAGTCTGTCTAAACCCCTCCTTTCCGTGAGCCCTCACTGCTGAGATTGGTCAGATGGCGCAGTCCTTTATGATTGGTCTGCCGCCGTCTTTCTCACATAAAACCAAGCGTTTGGTGAATCCCGCGTTGTACTCCCCAAGATTGGAAAAGCAGTCATCAGTAAAATGATGCGAACACAACAAGAGGTTGGACTTGCTGAGGTGTTGTTGAAAAAATGAATGTTAACCACTCATTCTTTGTAGATTCATCTTTTGGAAGGGCGTATAAAACAAATTTACTCTCACAGCGCAGGATACAGAGTCTTCTTGACATGATGTAATCCACGTAGAAATTGTACTGTTTGTGGGCGGGCAAGTTGTTTGCGATGTAGAACGTGGGCGGACATTATGCAAATATGTTACTTAGTGACGTGTAGCCGTAACAGAAAAAGATTCAAACTGCTGACGACTCGTTTAGGGGAATATGAGCTGAATATGAGATAATAGGTGCACTTTAAGGGTGCATAACCTCAAAGCAATCTCTAAAATGTATTTACAAGCTGAAATTCATTTGTGCCAAAGTAGCATCTTTGAAATTCAATGATATATGTGATTTTACACAGACTTTTCCTCACCAAATCACTTATAAGGAGCGTATATGACTAACGCTGCAAAGCGTTCATGCAGACATATTTCTGCATGGTTTAAAGTTACTTAAATAAAACATTTTTGTCTGGGGTGCCATTCATGAAATCTATCGCTTCACTCATGGCTTCTCCGCCTGTTACCTCACAGATGTGTAACCCCAGCCGAGTGTGTCTGCACTTATTAATCAAAACGAAACACTCAGACGCACACACACTTTGGGGCTGAGCTGTGTGTCAGTATTTGGAGAAAGGAGGCTCCATATGGGCAATCCTGCATCTCTTTTCTGTGCTGGCAGCCAGGCAGATGTCACATGGTCTAACAGGTCACCGTGCACAGACATAAGACGAATAGCTGTGCAGTACAGACTGCATGGGGCCCCTCAGCCGTCTGCCAGCAGAGTCCCCTAGTTCACCCCACTCCCCACCACACACACGCACACGCATATTACATGCTAGTTTTGTTATAACGTACCACTTCATAGTTCCTATATTTGCCAATATTAATACAATATTTTATATTTTTGTTCTTATATAAGGTGTTAGGTATAAGGTTCTTATAAAAGGTATTTTTTTGTGTTTGCATTATAGAATGGAAAACAAGGTCTTGGAGGCAAAACACTGAAATATAACAGGTTATATTTTAATATATAATAGATAAAGTATGCTCATGAAAAGGTATTTCAGCTACACTTTAAAATGTAAAATTTAATTTAATAAGAAAAACATTTTACAAAAGGTTCAAATAATTAAATATAAAACTTTTTTGTTTAAATATTTTAGGCCGTTGACATGAAATGCTATCAATCTATCTATCTATCTATATCTACTTACCTACCTACCTATCTACCCCTATGTTTATAACTTTTAACCTGATGTTTAAGAAAAAGAACACAGAAAAAACTATTCAACTCACTACCTTTAACATTTTCTAAAGTTTATTACAAAAATGGCTCTGAAAAGTAAAGTTAGTTTTGTCTTCCTCAGTTGCTGAAAGACATCGCTTGCTTTGATTATCTAATGCAGTAAAAGTTTTGATTTAAAAATGCACATAGAGGCAGACATGCATGCAAGTGTGTGCACATAAACACCCAGCTTTCTCAGGCCTGAAGGGCTGGATCAGGGTTACTTTACACACCTTTGAACATCCCTTTTCAGGGCATGGTGTGAAATGGATTTGAATGAGAAAGAGGAGGTCAGGAGAGGAGGTGTTGAGGCTAGGGGAGGGAAAGGACGAAGGGAACAGGGTGGGAAACCGACAGGAGGGAAGAAGAAAAGGAGGTCGACGGATTTTCTATTTGTAAAAAAAAACAAAAAAAAAACAGGGCCACCGGTTATTGAGTTGCATGAGAAGGATCTCCCTTTCTCTTTCTGTGCTCTCCAGCCTTCTCCCTTGCTTGTCCCCTCTCTCATTACCATAGCAGCTGCAGAGCTGTGTGTGTGTGTGTGTGTGTGTGTGAAGGGAGGGGGTCCGGGTCGGGCAGTGTGACTTAGGCAGGGGCTCCCGTCAATGGTGGGCCGTCTGGAGAATGAATAGAGGCGCACAGAGTTGAACTGGACGAACAAAAGAGAAGAGGAGAGAAGAATGGGCGAGTGAATTGGGCGGCTTGTCACTGCGAGCTACAGCACACAAAATGGAGTGAAATAGTGAAAGAAAGTTAAAAGGAGCAGAGGGCATGCAAGGATTGGCCTGGCCACCTGTCTCTCTTACTATCTGTCTTTTGCCCCTTCTGTCAAAGGAGAGACTAAAAGTTGGAAGCATGAGAGTGTGATTTAGGCAGAAAAATGCACTGTAATGTGATGTGCAGTATGTGCTGTGCAAGTTATTTTCTTGTGTCACTGAATGCAAACAGCAAAATCAAAACTCAAAAAAAGAATTGTTGTATGACCCAGCTTGAATATAAACAAAACTGCAAGTGGTTGCATTGTTACTCTTAAGTATCCTTAGACAGTGCTGGCAAGAGTTTGTGAGCTGATATACCAGATGTAAACAAACTGTTTTAACTCAATTTTATGAAGGAAACACATGGCAATTTTAACATTTTATGCATGCTCCCCCTCCTAGCAGTTAAGTTACAGTGACCCAGATATATCAGTTTTAACAGTATTTTTATATTTAGCAACTGTCCCCTGCTCTTTAGGTTGTTTGCTTAATAGGGATCATGCAAATGTTGCAGTGTTGTTGCAATTAGCATTAGCTGCATCAGCTTCATAATGGTGGTCATTCATTCAGTTAGTATCATTCTTTAGCTTATCAGCCATCCATAAAACTATTGAGACACGGATATGCACAAATGTACAACTTGTTTGAGGAACTGACATTTTCAGAGTTCAAGTTCAAGATAAAGCTGAAATGGCTAGCTGATAGCCAAATATACTATGTAGGCTAAGTATACAGAAGAAAGAAACTCACATAGGTTTGGAACAACCTGAGGCCGAGGAAATTACAAATTTGTCATTCAAGACCTTGTGAAAGACATGTAAACTTTATCATACATTTAAAATATTGTTTATTACTTTTAATTTTAAAAATGGTAAATGTATGCATTTTTTTTTACTTGTTGTTGCTTTAAAACATAGCCATGAAAGTGTGCTCAATATGTACACCTAAATGGCTTTTAATTTAACTGATATTAAATTTCCTACGTAAAGTAGCTATAATATTTGAATAATGCTCATATGATTTGAGGTACACTCCAAGTGCACATTTAATAAAATTAAGCACACTTATTACGCTGGTATTCGTGGTTAGCATAGACTTGTTTTAACTAGTTCATTCTTTGCAGCCAAATTGGTGTTTACTAAGGAGCTAACTGCTAAATACATGCTACATCTAGCCTCTGCTCAAGTGGAACATGTGTTTCTTTTACATAACGCTGTAACACTTATATCCGTAAAGACACTTGTTTAGTCTATCTACATCCCTATATGTGTATTCACAGTCCGTTAGTCACAACCACTTTTCTTGGAAATATTGAGCAACCCTATAGCTCTGAGGCACAGGAAGAGGCAAAGAAGGAACAATAACATTCAGGAGAATCCTCACTGAGTCACACACAAGTCTATGCATTACACCAGTCATTTTCTTAAAACCACAGAATTTAATATCTAAAATGCCTTTGTACAAAAAGTACAAAATACAGCAAGAAACAGATTCACTTACATAATTCGAAACATAAACAGCTAAACAGATATAAAAACACAACAAAATAACAATTCACAAAAGACAAAAACATTACAAGAGGCATTTTTCCAAACTTCTCTTTGATGAAAATAATTTTCAAAAGTCGGTCCAAAAAAAAAAAAAAAAAAAAAAAAAATCAGTCATTTGACTTTTTTTCTCAATCAAAGACGTTACTTTTACTTTAATGTCATAAATGTTATGGCATTATCAAGTAAAGACTTGTGCATTGTGCAACTTCTTGTTACACTGGTTTTACCATGTAGCATCCCCCTTAAAAGAGGAGGATGGGACTTCAGAAAGGAAGTGCTCCAAGATTTTTCTGGACACTTTACTTGTATGTTCTCCCATTGTGTCAAATGGATGCCCAGTAATACCGTCATATTTTTTACTATAGTTGTCTAGAATATGTTTGACATTTCTTAAGGAGGGACATTCAAGCAGAGTGTGTTACATAATTACACATACAGTAATTCAGTTCATAGGCATATAAAAGCCTTTGCAAAGAATGAGTGAAAACCACCCTGGAGCTTCCATACAATAAGAATTGTTTTTCCATTTAGAAAAATAGTAACTTTAAAAGTTGGCATGACACCAACAACTCATAAAACAGCCATCAGTGCAATATTTAAAACATTCTCAAGTATAAGTGATGCATATTTCTATACTGGCTTTGAAGCATTTCAAAAGTCACAACATATTTAAACCTTACCACATCTCGCCTGAGTTGACAAGGGGTTTAAGAAGACAAGGCCAATGTGCTTTAGGATCCGGTGCACTCTATACACCGATCTATGGATTTGCTCAACCTCTGAATTACAAAACCATGTGGCTTGAAATGTGTGGATCAGCTAAATAAAAACATAAAAATAAGCTTTAGTGTCAGAAACTCAGTTCACATAAGGACTCCATAACAAAGTACTGATTATGACACGACAGACAAACCCTATTTGGTAGTGTCTGGGCCAGAAAGTGTTTTTTCGTGGATATTTTCATTTAAGAGGTGAGAGATCTCGAATGGTTCATTATGATACTTAACTTGATGAGCAACATTGCAATGTCATCATTATAATGCATTACAGTTGAGGTATCAGACATCAGTCCCTGTTTTAGACAATATGCAGAGAGAATGTGTACATAATGTAATTCTGTACAGGAATATTTATGTCAGTCCAGTCAGCGTGCGAATTATATTTATTGAGGGGGGGTCAACAAGATATGTCTGTCTGCAATGTTTAGGTTTTGTATCCAGTTGGTTACACGTCAATTATGCAAATGTATTTAAAACAAAACACAAAATACGTGAAATATTTGTGATGAGAATATCGATTTTAAAAATATCAAATAGTAAATGCACTCCCTGTTACATACTGAGCTTAGCGGTAAACGTGTTATCAAATTGTTGCTATGGTTACACGAACTCGAATTTACGCATATTCTGAGATGTATTTATTTATTCATTCAATTTTTATGGCAGCTCTTAAAAGGAGTGATTTAAATAAATGTAATAATAATAATAATAAGGTCTGCATATTTTCAGAACCACTGTTGTTTCATTCTTTTGGAGTGTTAAAGCCTTAATGTAGGACTCAGACCCCCCATAATTCGCACCCTGAGACTAGTCATTCTGTAGGACCACCTAGTGTCATCTTTTTTACTTTGATACGACCGTTCAATTTGTCATGTTCTCAAATAAATCTATAAATAACACAGCAATCATTTTCATCATGCATCCAAAGTTGGCAAACCACATCAATGACATTGTACCAACCCAACATTATCAAAAATAGCCTTTTGGATTTGAATTCTGTGCCTATCCATATCAAATTAATTTCCTAAATCCATCACATCACAAACAAGATGTCTTTTACTTTGGCACCAAGGGGTCAAATGTATGATAGGCTTAAAAGGTACAGCGTCAGATCATCTTTGATTGCCTCAGAGCGCGCTTGATGAGTACTTCGCCCGTGTGATGAGGTAAAGAACGATGTCTTGATGTCCACCAAACGCTGCTATGTGCAGAGCACTCCATCCATCTCTGTTGGCCAGACGGATGTCTGCACCAAACTTCACCAGCAGCTTTACTAACTCCAGGTTGCCATCGATCACGGACTGATGCAGCGCCGTCTGTCCCTCTGGTCCGAAAGAGTTCACGTTAAATTCACAGTTTGTCATGTTTTGCAAGAGTGAATGAAGCTCCTTAGTATTGCCCTTCCTGAGCGCTTCCTGAAACACTCTTTGACGCGCAGAGCAAGTCATGTCCGCCTGACTCATGATTTCAACAGGTAAAACGACTGCAGCCCTTCGCTTGTGTTTTTGGTAGAAGAAAATGAGTCAGATCTTCGTCCAAACTCCGAAATGACTAAGCGAACGTTCACTAATGGACAGTGAACATTAAAAGACCAAGCTCCAGGGTATTTACAATTCCCCCAGATTACGCGTTCCGCGATAGACGCTCGATATATTATTCAAACATTCCATACTCCAACACTCTGTTCCTAAAGGGGAAAACGCATATACTGTTATTTAATCTTTGCAAATGCAAAGCATCAGGGAAAACAATTTTGCATTCAATACAATAAACGTGTGTTTGTGGGCTTTACCTAGGTGGTTCCCACGAGCGCGTGTTGAATGGCCTCCTGCTCCGCGCGCTGTGTTCTGACTGTAAGCTCCGTTAGAGCCGAGTGACTAGATTCCGCCTGTTGGGGCTCATTTGAATAACAATAACCGGTCACGAAGTTTGTCTTTTGGGGCGGAGACTGCGTTCGTTTCACAGGCTGCTTTTTAGCAGAGTGAGGTGCAATGTTCTTTAAATACACAAAAGCGAAATGGAAAATAAATTAACAATAAAATGCTAAAAGTCTTTGGAGTTCGTGATTCAATTGTTTTCAAGTGGCATTATGCTGCTACTGGTAACGCCACAATATATTTGTATTTTACACGTTAATTAAATAAGTATAATTCATTGTTTTTTGCCAACCCTCATGTCATAGTTAACTTCACAGTGCAGTTATTCTAATCCATTAAAATATAAAACTAGTTTCTATCTATCTATCTATCTATCTATCTATGGTCAAATCCCACCCAGTGTCACAGAAGTTCGCACTCCCTAAACATTTGTCTATCAACTATCCATTTGTTAAAGATACATCAACAAATGGGGGAATTAACTTGCCCGCACTTCTTCTGGCAGCAGGTTCTGTTCTCAGTGGTAAAATAGTGTCCTTAGGCACCATGGGAACTAGGCTCTGCATGCTGTTTTTGTATCACCCATGCAGCCACAATTTGGCTCAGACTGAATCCCAAACTAGGCCATTTTCGAACTTTTAGAGGCATGACAAACGATTGCTTCATTAGTAATGTGTTTAAATAAAGTTTAAAGTCTGTTAAATTATTTAAATGTAAAAATTAGATAATAGTTTTTATTAAAAGCAAATCATTTTAAGTTGGGAGACGAAAAACACAAAAGATTATCCCATTGTTTACACACTTGTCTGAACAAATCTTGCATGCTCTGCAAAGAAAAACAAGGGTTGAACTTGTCTTTTTATTCAGAACATGAAAACACAATTTGAAGCGTCTCTTAACTCTCAAACCTGACTTAACTTGTCTGTAGGTTCTGTGGTTTTGTTGAATGTGTCTTGTACTGGTCTTTGCCAGTTCAATAGACCCTCATTCAAATGCCTTAAAAATCTTTGGCAGTGTAACAGGATCTCAATGGCTGAACTGCAGTGACGTTTCAATAGGGAGGGTGGGTCATTCAGGATCCAATTTTAAACCACGTGCTCTAGGACCGTGGGAAAGAGTTGAGCCTTTCTTCCCAGCATAGGCGTATACACAGATAGAAAGTCAGAGAGAGAGAGGTAGATATTTCAAAACAGTTGCCTGTGGAAAGTTGGCATGTTGTACAGGTTTTAAATACTGAACAAGGTGATAAATTCATGTGATTATATGTGTTATCTGTTAGCAAACAAACGTGTGCCAATGTAAGAAAAGGCTAATGGGAATCTTAACTGAATTTTATTTTAGGTATTTTTTACATTTATTTATTTCGATTTTTTGCAAATTATGTGTGATTTTAAATGTGAATCTTTGTTAAACAGGTTTTTATAATGCGGGGTCATTTGTAGTGCCCTTGAGTATAGGGCACTTTAACCCCATGTTGCTCCAGGGCACTGCCCTTGCAATTAGTGAGCTATAAGTTTTTTGCTGACCTATTTATTTAGCATGGGAAATTTAATGATGGGTGATTCTCTTCCCACCTTTTAAGATTGACTTAAAGTGCATTATATAGGTTGTATACACTTTTTCAAAAAGCTGTGTAGTCAGTATAATTATAATCAAAATACAGTACAATTTGTCTAATCTAAATATTAACTTTTTCTATTATAAAATATGTTTTAAATTGCAATTTATGCATGAGATACAGCTGGATTTTTAGCAGCCTTTACTTCAGTCTTTAGTCTCACATTATGATCCTTCAGAAATCATTCTAATATGCTGATTTGGTGCTCAAGAAACATATTTATTAATCATCAATGTTGATTAATATTTTTAATATTTAATATCTCCATTTAATATATTTTTTGAGGATTCTTCAATAAGTAGACATTCAAAAGAACAATATTTATTTTAATTTATTCGATTTATGTCACATTTGAGCACATTCTTAATTCCTTACTAAATAAAAAAATATGAATTTCTTTCATTAAATTTCAAACTTTTGAACTGCAAAGTACAAGAACAGATCAAATAGTGCAAAAAGTGATACAAGAGACAGCAAAAGATAAAATAAATAAACCCATAGTCAAATATTTCATTATACTAAAACGTTTGACTAAATTCACCAATCAGAATGAAATATAGGGAGCACACATGTGTAATAAACATATGGAATCTGTGATCCATATGTAGAGACTTCATGACATTTGCGAGCTAAAGCATTTGTTTAAGTGGAAACAGGGCCTGTAAATCTGTTGGTTTGTAGCGTCAGACAGTAGGAATGTCCTGTTTGTCTTGGTGTGTATTTGTTCACTGTACCTCGTGTTATGCTTGCGAGGCTGGCATTTGTGCGGTTGTGTGCGTGTGTGAGAGTCTGTACGGGTCTGTGTGTTTGATGTGTACCTTTGTGTGGGAACCAAGCTGCTTCCTGCCCTTGAACCACAACAGCTGTAGGGCAGGAGCTCCACTTGCTCAACCTCATAAGTTCAGACATGAGCGAGAAAGAGAGAGAGAGAAAGTAATGATGCCTAGTTGAGGGGAAGATCACATATTTTGCCATCTTTATATGTATGCAATCAACATTAAAAGGGCCAATCAATCATTTAATCAACATTTTGTTTCACATATATTCTTATTGCATTCAGTTTTTGCATATTGTCCTTAAGAAAATCAGCATTAATCCAGTAAAATGAATTGAAATGAATATTAGAGTATCGGCAGGCTTTCTGAGCTGTGTCTGAGGGAATTTTTGTCCTTGCTAAAATCTCACCTCTTCGGCACAGTCCACCCTCCTCCAAGTGAGGGCTTTCCTGTTCCCGTCCCACTCTCAGGCTCTGTGTTTGTGACGGATATCCCCAGGAAAAGGCAACACTGATCATGATGTCAGACGGTGCACTGCAGTAACCCTGATGACTGGAATATAATACCCAGCCATGTGTAGTGCTGTGTGAGAGATGAAGAATAGGCTATTCTTCGGAGGACTCATATGAAAGAATTCTCCCAGAAAATCTCCTCCTCCATAGAGTATTCAATATATAAAGTTCTGTAAATCAGACATATCTGTATCATGTTCTTTTGAAACAGTAAGGTATTTTTTAACAAGCCTAGTCTCTTTTCAAGGACCCGAGACGCTATCGAGATGTTACAGGGGAAACTGGCTCCCTCTGGTGACCGAATAATCAAAGACACTCAATATTTATATTATGTATGTTGCCTGTTAATTCGTGCCATTAAATAATAATGTGGACATTTAATTCATTTCATATATAAGTGTAACTGTAACTAGTAAACTGCTAGAATTTAACTGTCAACCAACTGATATCTCTAAACAAATTATGACTTTCGCATGATCTCAAACAACAAAATTTGATCTTCATAATAAAAACCTGATCTTCATCTTCATGTATTGCATGAATAATTTTATTTTATACTGTCTTTTTTTTTAAATTAATGGTTTTTATTTAATGCAATGACATTTCAAGTACAGTGTAAGTATCGACGTGTCTCATTAAATATAGCTATAAACAATAATAAGCAATTTTAAAATGTAAATTTAGGAAATGTTAGAATCGTTCAACAGACAGATCCTTCCAGATTTTCTATTTTGTATAACCAAGTAAAATGCTTTTAAATATTTATTTATTTTTTTACAAAATGTTTGTTTTGAACATTCAGACCGCATTCAAAAATAATGTTTCTAGGGCTGTCAAAGGATTAATCATGATTAATCACATCAAAATAAAAGTTTTTCTTTATATAATATATTTGTATGTACTGTGTATATTTATTA
>JAUCMS010000095.1:16854247-16891971 GCA_032357445.1 Enteromius radiatus | reverse complement strand
ACAGCATAAACACATATATTATGTAAATAAAGACTTTTATTTTGGATGTGATTAATCATGATTAATCATTTGACAGCACTAAATGTTTCATAACTTTAATAAACTGGATGTTCAAAAAAAAAATGTTATTGGAATGTTACCAAATACGTAGAACATCTTTGTAGGTGGGTAGGCTCTGAAATGTACTTATGTCATTGATCATATAACAACTTTGTTAAAGAAGCATTAGCCATTGTTAGTAGCTAAATGTATTTTTTCCTAAAAAAAAAAAAGTTTCCCTATTCTTTCAGAATAGTCAGAACTTACTGTTGATATATTAATCACACTGTTTTGTGTTTGGGTAGGTGGACTGACATTATGATGAACTGAAATAGGAAAAATCTGAATAATTTAAATATGCAGTGAAGCATGTGTATAGCAAACATACTTTGCTTTCACTTAACACCAAACCGAGAGGTCAAACAGAGAGCATTGGTATCAAGGGCAAGTTAACCATCCTTACTTTCACTTGCTTGCAATCAAGTCACTCAGCCAAAAACATGTATTTCAAAGTGACTAAATATAAAATTCACGACTAATCTAAAGGATCAGTCCTGGGAGGGTCTAGAGTTAATAATTGATTGTGATTTGATGAAGGTGATACAGCAAAGGGTCAGTGAATCACTCTACCGTTGCAAACGGGTTGTGTTTTAAAACCGTTAAACGTTCCAGGACTCCATATGCAGATTTGGGGGAATTATAAGCAAGTCAGCTTAACCTATGCTGTCTAGGTAGGCATGACACTAGGCATTGAGACACTTCCCGCTGAGACTCCGAGTGGCGTGTCAACTGCATACGAGACAGCAGACAAAGAAAACACAGGCTGCCTGCTGGGAATTAAATCACGTCTTTATTTACTCTTTTCGAAAGGATAGACAAAGCATTGTTCATTTAAAGACGAACACAAACGCGGTTTGTTAAAGCACGACCTGCTGGTAGTCTTGACTGTCATGTCGGGTAAGTTAGCATGCTCGCTAGCTGTCACTCCACTGGTGATCTTAAGACATGTCGCGTCCTTAACATATCCATCAGGTGGCTTTCTTTAAGGACATATGCCGTCGTCGTCGTATTGAGTTGAGACAGCATGTCTAAGTGCTAAGCTCCTGTTCTCATGTTTTGTAAATAAGAGACAACAGCAGCACATGCTAACGCGCGGCTAGCCGTCTAAACTTGACCCCGAACCTCTTAGCGAGCTATGCTTCAACAAGTCAAATGTTACGACAGCTAACGGGATGGACAAACTGTCAACCCTCGCGTAAGTGACACCGAGCGGCGAAATATTTGGAGTAAATGTAGCAGCATGGATTAAAAGACCGTTTCGCTCGGATATTTGAAGTTTCAAGTGCGTTGATCATCACGCGAGTTGGCTAGCGGTGCTCGCTAGCTCAGCAACCCCAAACAAGCAAGTAAGTATTTCTGTTTACCGTTGTGTTTTTATTGTGCAGATGGGATTGGTGCTTTAAACTTTAAAGCACTCTGAATTGTGTACATGTCAGGCCATATGTTGATGTTGTATATTAGATTCATTGCATGCAGCAATGTATAATTCGTATATGTATGTAACTGTACAGCCTTTTTTGCAACATTTGTAATGTCTACCCTGAATGTTGAAAAATGAACTGAGAACATGAGTCTGTAACCTGAAAGAAATGTCGCTTATTCTTCCATTAATATATATATATAATTTTTGTCCGGCTGAATGCACACAGTAAAAAATATTATGTTTATTAAAATTACATTTGTTGTCTTTAGTTAACATGAACTAACAATGAAATGGTATGCAGTACTTAACAGTTCATTAATCTTAGTTATTGTAAATTTCAACATTTTCTAGTACATTGTAAATATCAAAAGTTGTATTTTTTTAGTATTTTTAATGGAACTGAGCTGACATGAACTAACATTAAACTGTTGCGTTTTGATTTTTGCATTTATTTTAACATTAACAGAGATTAATTAATTCTTTTACAAATGAATTGCTTATAGCTAAAATTAGTTAATGCAATAACAATGTTAACTATTAGGTCCTTATTGTACAGTGTTACCGTAAAATGATGTTTATCTTAGGGCTGGGCGATTTGGCCTAAAATCAAAATCTCGATTGATTGAGCATTTTAACTCGATTACGATTAATGAACGATTATTTTTATTTATTTTTTTGCCCTCATAGTTCACGGACAAATTTTGTACAGTAAATATGGTCACATATTACAAGTGAGAGATGTTTGAATGAAGGGTACATTACATGATTTTAAAACAGTTGCATGAGGTTATCTTAGTGATCTTGTCATGCCACTATATGGACATGAATTTATCTTATGTCGAGAGTTTTAACAAGGTGTTTAAACCCGCTTCGCCACACTGTAGTCAATCCTGGACTGTGGAGTCATATCCTTTGCGATGTACAGAGACTGTCAAGCGTCCAAGTCGTGTCTGATGTGAATGTAGGGTAACGTAATTGAGCAGGGTCATGTGACTCCACACACAGTAGTTTTTCTAAAGGGAAAATAATTGAAATAATTGACCTGGAAATTTTTGATCGATTATAGGGTCTGAATTTCGATTACTTTTCGATTAATTGCCCAGCCCTAGTTTATCTGGCTTTTTCTGAATTTGCCACAGCCAGAGTAATTCACCATGTTTTTAGAAATAAAATGTTATATAAACTTAAATACAAAAACTTATATAAACATGAAAATAATTTTTTATTAGAAACTGTAAATATAAAGTGAAATAAAATAAACACCTAAATGTGTTGTGGATTAATCTCAAAACTGACCAGTGCATGAAAAATACGCTAGCTATGTAACCTGTAGTGTCTTGCTTTAATGTTTTTTTTCAATATATCTTAAAGGGTTAGTTCACTTAAATATTTTAATTTTGTCATTCATTACTCACCCTCATGTCATTCCAAACCCATATCCTCCATAGACAGCAATACAACTGAAATGATTCCAGACCCAGAAACGTAGTAAAAACACCGGTAAAACAGTCCATGTGACCAACTACAGTTTTGTGACAATAGGAGAATACATTTTTATTCAAATAGCCTAAAACTAAAATAACATCAATTGCTTATTCTCCTGTGATATACATCTTCAGACACTTTAGAGAGTATCGTAACACACCACATACACAAGCTTTAACATATTTGACATAATTAGCCAGGTGAAAGCACGCACATGTGCGTAATCTGCGGCGGTTTCCGCCTAAAGGAAAGCCTATGCTTACACAGTAATGTTCTGTAAAATAGCGTAAGACGTAAGTCATAGGACAGGAGTAGTTGAGTATATGATGTTATTTTTGTTTTCTTTGCACACAAAAAAGTATTCTTCTATCGTCTCAAAACTGAATTTTATCTACCGATGTCACATGGACTGTTTTACTGATGTTTTTGCTACGTTTCTGGATCTGGGATCACTGTTGTTGCTGTCTATGGAGGGACAGATGGCTCTGATATCATCAAAAATATCTTAATTTGTGTTCTGAAGATGAACGAAGGTCTTATGGGTTTGGAACAACACGAGGGTGAGTAATTAATGACAATTTACCCAAAAATTTAAATTCTAACCCTTTAAGATTGAAAGTCTGGGTCTGGACAGTAATTTTTTAAAATGACACAAGTTTAAGTCTGTTTAAAAAATATTTTAATAAGAATCAACCCCTGTAACTACTTCTGTAGTTAAGGGGGGGGGGACGCTTCTATATTGTATAAGCAAGGTTTTGTTTTCTTACAAACCTGTGTCAGCTAAAATCTGTCTGTGCATCTTGGCCACATAATAGTTTTCATATTGCATATTGTTTGGAATAAGAAGCTTGTGTTGTGGTTAGACACCCTTGCTTGAAGGTGATGTTTCATTAGAAAAAAAACAACTTCCCTGCAGTAAGCTGAGTGCACTCACTTTTGTCTTTTCCTGCAGATCATCACTCTGTTAAAGGTCTTTGCTCTAAATCTTCTGTTTAGTAATATGGAGTAGATTAGGAAATTAATGTAGCTTGTTTCATCGTGAGTTTTGTGACTCTGCAGCCTGTCGGGTTGTTTTGAGCATCCAGTGTTGTCCAGTTGTGTGGGTTGTACGTGAGACGTCTCTGTATTGATTCAATTCAAATGCCTGATAAGATACTAGAGAACTCATTCTGAAACTCAGACAAAACTCAGAAGTCCACAAAGAGCATTATTTGAAACCAAACCATCAAGATGTCTCGTTCTGAACTTTTGCAACACATTTGCATCCATGTTTACACATCAGTGTATTGGGTGATCAGAAATTAGATCCTAGATTTCACTTTGACATTTTCCTGCTGTTTTATGAATCTTGAATTCTAGGGTTGGTATTAAGGATTGGTTCCAAATTTCCCCAGAATTTCTGTTGATGTAATTAGACATGCATTTGCAGCTTATTTATACATGTGTGGACATTTGAATATGATTTTAAACCATTCATATGCAAGTATATGTGAAAGACTGTGCTGGGTGCAAAGAAACTGAGTTAGTGAACTCTAAATTGTGCTCTCTTTTGCAACTCTTTGTGATTAAACATACAAATACACACAAAAATTAGGTAAACACTATTTTGCCTTAAGCAAACAGAAATTGATCCTTGCTGAATAATGTGATTAATCTGTATTTTATATAAAAAGAAAACTATGCAGTAGATTTCAATTTCTGTCTGCCCATATGCTATATTTGTGCTATTTCTAGTTCATTTGTGTTTTCTTATTTTTTGCTGTTTACTTATTTTTACTCATCTGTATTAGTCGGTGAAGTTCCTTCGTAGGTAATTGTTCTTTAGGGTGCTTTTAATGATGTATATGATTGTATTTGTGCTTCATTCACTTTCCTGACGAGCGTGACTGATCCGCTGCAAGTAGTGAGCTCTAGGTCTCGTTTCTATTAAACCTTCAGCATTCTTTAGAGCATTTGCAATAGGCCTACATCTGTAAAGCCCTATTCGGACGGGACTAGTTTTACAGGGGGTCGTTAGAGAAATTTGGGTCTCACAGACATACCTGGTGATTTTAATCCCATCCAAATCTGCCATGCCTGTGTTTTTCTCTCAAAACCTCTGTAATAATTCCAGAGCAAATTACCTACTCTTTCTCAGCAAACTCAGTGATCCTCTGAGAAAACCAATCCTGTTCAAATGCGATGTCTGTGATTGCCGGTGATATTGATATTATTTTTCACAACGCGTGTCTTTGTGTGTTTGGCTCTTACTGTACACACATTTGATATATTTTGATTTAGAAAAAATAACAATAATAGTATAAAGAGCCAGATCACATGAACTGTTGACGCTATTGTATTATCAGTATCAGGTGAGCTAACTGCCATTAATTTCTGCACTCAATTACATAATGTTTAAAAAAAAAAATACAATAGGTAATCTAAAGTAACCACACATTAACAAAATTTAGCTTCACGATGGTATTTGTGATTTATACTAATTGTAATCAATCCGAATGACTATACTTATTCAGCTGCAAAAAAATGTTTAGCAAAAAGGCACAGAATAAATATATTTGACATCTAAATATTTGAAGTTTGTATAGCTTGGTGGTGATATCAAAACGAGGTAGTGATTTGCAGAATCAGAATGACTAAAATTCAAATGATACCCACCTGTTTGAACACAGGCTTTGCATGGGTGCTGTTATTTGAAGGATGGTTGTCGAATCATTGTTGAAGTCTGGTAATGAAAGGTTTGTTCTGCCTGAGTTTGTTGCCATCATCAAGCGCTCTTACTTTTCTTCAACCATCCAAGTGTGAATGAGTTGTTGCAGTACCTGCATCCCATAGAGGATTCCTAAATATAGAGAGGGCACATGGGGAATCTGAATGCTTTCAACAGTGTAAACAATAGTCTGTTATTTGTGTATTGAGCAATCCAATATTCGCACTGAACACAGAGTGGGTTAAAGTCAATGTCTGTCTGTGATGTTAGCCAAAAACTCAAGGCCTGGTTGTAACTATAGGCTTTAACGTAAAAGCACAACTGGCAGTTTAGTTGAAGTCAAAACAGTTCTTTTTTTTTTTTTTAAGGAAATTTCATAATCTTCTGATGGCCTTTATGTCTAGTTTTATTTTATGTTGCCATAGCAAGCAGCAATGATGACTGCCACAGCTCTGATATTTTCGCACTTCCTCAAGAGTCAGTTCTTTTTGTGCTGTGCTTTGTGGTATTTGTTCATGGTACTAGCTATCTACAATCATCTGCCTGAGCTGGTAAACATTTTTCAAAAGCTAAGTTTTGATTCTCAGCAAATTCAGCTGTAAGAATAACCACATCTAAGTATTGACTTTTTACCTGGTTTTGTATTTAGTTTGGCTTTATGGCAGTGGCTGTTGTTTATCAGTATTTATCCACAAAATGGCAGTAACAAACCCTCGTTTGTTGATCAGACAAACAACACATTACTGCACAATTAATAATATTGATTGACATATTTGTCTTCTTTTTTCAATCCCAATAATTGATTTTCTTGTGAGAGGTGGATTTCTTTAAGTAGGCTGTCACTTGAAAATGAACCATTTCTGTCAGCAGCCAGTCACATTTCTGCATTCATCTAAATGTTACAATATCAATAAGAAACCCTTTAATCTAAAAATATTTACAGCAATTTGAATGACTGAATGTTTTCTTAAATCTCTTGTGTAATCATTTTATCATTTTCAAAAGGATGATTGATTTTTTTTTCTTTAAACTGTACCTCACAGAATCAGTGAAGATGTAAAACTGTTGACTTCGCAGTACAAACAACCAATATTTGGAAAGATGCATGGCAGTTGCATCACCTAGTTGTCTGCCTGAACTATTTGTGTCTATATTCTAGACCCCAGTAATTAATGCCTGTGGATATACTTTCACTGTACAGTGCAAGGCTGCGTTTCCCAAAAGCATCGTAAGCTTAAGTACATCGTAGACCCATTGAAACCAATGGAGCTACGATCAACTTAGGCTTACAATGTTTTTGGGAAACGCAGCCCTGGACTGTTCATTTGCATATTTGTTTTATGTGGCTGCATTGACGACTTCTATTAATGGACAAGAGTATGTATCAGACAGTGGCAGAGGTTTATGAGCAAACTAGGGTGCATGACTTGACCAATGTCAAATGACTCCCATTCACTTCAAGCAATGAATCCCTGAAGTGAAATGAAAAGCATGATTTAGGGCATTTTCAACAGGTTATATATTAAGTAAACAGTGTATGCTTGTATGTACTGTTCACACACTGATGGAAGTCTGTAATTGTACCTTTCATATACAGACAAGCAAAATTCCTCTGTGGCTGTGATCACTGGGGAAACGGTATCTGCCAATACGGATTATTTTATGTATCTTTTTATTTTCTTTTTAAAGCATTATTTTTATCAGGTAGAATTCCTCCAATCAGGATTTTTATTTAATTAATGGAGGGGAGGATTTTTTTTTATACTTTCTTTAAAAAAGCATACATTTATCTCACAATAATGCAAATGTTCTGTTGTTGCAAATGTTCAACACTGTTGTTGCACAATAGCTTACACACAGCACAACACAGTTGCTCAAGCAAGTGGCAAAACATTTAAACTACTTTTTATCACAAACACTCAAAATTAAAACTTACCACTGACTCTATCATCTTATCTTTTGCATTTCAAACTTTATTACAAGCAATATTGCGGTTTATAAAGAATTTTGTTTTCCTACCTCCATGCCATCTGTTATTGCCTTGTTTTCTAAAAGTGCTCTCTCTTTAAAAAAAAAAAAAAAAAAAAATGAATCTCCATTTTGGTCTCTTTGTTGGACAAAATGGTTGATTGGTCCAATCTCCTGCCAAACTTCCAGCTAAGGGTTAATTAAAAAAAATAAAACAAACAATAAAATAGTGAGAACATGTTTAATAAGAATGGACATTAAGAAATTAAATCCTCCAGATCATATGGCTTTATCAAGATGACATGTCTTGAAATTATTCTTACAAAGCGTCAGTTCAGTTCATGCTTGCAGTTAGTTTAGTTAGTTTATCATAGCTAGCAATTTATTGGTTAAAATTATCATTAACAATAAAAATTCTTAAATTATTAATTAGCATTAATTACGCTTATCCCAATTATTGCTAAGTAACCTGATATACTGATATATTGTTGTGCACTTCTACTTTGTATTCATTCATGTTTTTTGTTTTTTTTTCTTTTGTTTGGTTCTTTTTCATTTATCTCATTTCTAGGCTTTAAAATTGTTTAGATGGGCTGAAATAAAGTTTAGCTTCTAAAAGTTTTCACAAGATTTTGTATGTGAAGTTTGTTTTCGTTTGCACTGGTGCTTAAGTTTTTTTTACATTCACTTGAAGGAAGACCTTAGTAATTTGTTCATTTTCTTGTTTTTGCTCAACAAAATAAATGCAGCAAATATGTTCTGCTTTTTTATTAACCATCCAGTCATCTACTGATAATCTGACTGTGTTTCTCCACATGTCCACCACCAGGTGAATGTTGCTCTTTTGCCTTCCATCGCTTGTGTCTCTTTGATGGACATGGAGACGGCTGTCTGTGAGCCTCTTTATCAGAACGGTGATGTCCACCACGAGGAGCTTTGCCTGAAGCAGCCCACCGTTCTCAAGATCCACCTCTACCACAGCAGCTGGAATGACACTAACTGCACACCACTCTGCTACCCACCAGGAGAATATGTCATCGAGCAGCTCGTCATCAACGCTGCCAAAGAGTGCGGTCAGTCTTGCCCATCAAATTATAGAAAAGAAGAAGTGATAAATGTATTTTGTGTTCATGCAGTAGATGTGAAAAATGAATAGCAGTGGTCAACACAATAAGCAATAAGTTCTGCCCAGATGCAATGTAGGTAAATCCCTTTCATGGAGTTTTTGTTCAAATGAAACATGAGTCTGTATTTTTATCTGTATTTGTTTTGTTTCTCTGTGAAATTTCATTTTATCATACATTGCGACGCTCCCAGCTGAATATCAAACAAAAATGATTGCACTCACAGTGTGAATAGAAATAGTCACATTGTGCCTGGTTAGGACACGTGTTAAAGTGATTTTCCACAAAAATATTTGGGGGATTTGCAAGCATGACATTATTTCTTAAAACCAATATACACAGATTGATTATTCATAACATTGCCTTTTTTTGTTGTTGTTGTACCTCTGAGGAAATGGGTTTTTTCATAATGTACTTCGGGATTGTTGTGTAAACAGTCAGTTGAATGCTCTCACATCAATCTGGTGCAGTATTGATGGCTTATATATAAGATCCTGTCAGTCCACCTGTGTTTACTGTTTAATAAAGATAAACATCAGCCCAGGAGCCATTAGCTCAACCCTAGCAGGTATTGGTGACAGACGTATGATGGTATTCTAAGATTTTATTTTATTTTTTTCAGGAGACTTCCTTTTATATAATTTCATCTGTTAAACGTGATGCGGGTAATAAAAAAACTCTGAAAGGGCTAGTAAATGCATATGAGATTGATATCAATCATTGAAAGGAATTTTATAACCAACTTAATTTGTCTTTATTTGTCTATGCACTTTTGTTTTTGCATCCAATGTACTGTAGTGTTGGGCGATATGCTCAATTCTCATATAATCCTACAGTCAGCTTGTGAGATTGTCGATAAACAGTATTATTGTGCAAATGTATTTATTTACTATTTTTCATTGTCGGAAGGTGAAGCAACTCCAGCATAAGGCTAAAAGAAACCAAATGTTTTTAATATGACTTGTTAGATTTCTCTGTATTTGGTTACCAGTGGGTTGGAATGGCTCGCCAACTGTGTTAGATTTCTCTAATACATAAAATAAGTAAGCTTTAAACTGGATGTCTCTCTTCTCTCATTAGCACCTGTTCTTTATGTTGATGTGTTTCTCACAGGAGTGTCTCCAGTCTACTGCAGCCTGTTTGGACTGTACAAAGAAGATGAAAGTGTCTGGTTATCACCCAATCATGTTCTTCATTTAGACGAAACGGCCAATGAGCGTTTGTTATTCAGAATTAGGTAACACACTCAACTCCATCTTTCACTTGATTAAACTGGATTGTTATTTTATGGCTTTTGTCTTTTCCATCTCATTCTGCCTGATTTAGAGACTGTGATATTTTCTATCAGGTACTATTTTCCCGGCTGGTACAGTTGTGGGCCGTCCCGAGCGTACCGCTATGGAGTGACAAAAGGATCTGAGAGTTCTGTCCTGGATGACTATGTTATGTCTTACCTTTTTGCTCAGGTGAGGCTTCTGAGACATCAGATTTGTAATAAATGATCTTTAATTGTGAATTAAGTGTTGTTTGTGCTGTCAGGGGATTCTGAATCACCATAGCAACAATGTTTTACAATTACACTTCACTTGGCCTGAAATCTGAGTATCCAGTCATTATCTTGCATATTTTAGCCCATCCATATATCATTTAATTGCAGTTTGACCTAGTTTACCTTCCCAGAGAACAGACAGTCTCGGTTTCGGATTTTAAAGTCTGTAAATGTGAATTACGGGAGTGTATATCTGCACGGATAAAGGCCCCTATTTACTAAACAAATGATAAATAAAGGAAACTCATGCTGGTTGCCCTCTGTCTGTAGTGAGTGGGCTTGTTTTGTGGCGCCTGTTTGTCGTCCACCAACAGTCTGGAATGCAATGACTGTCACTGTGGGGAACGTGATTGATCTTTTTTTTTTTTGTCCCCCATACATAACTATTATTGTCTTTTGTAGTGCTGGGTGGTATACCGGTTCACACCACATATCATTGTTTATTTTTCTTATGATATTAATTTTTCAAATACCATAAACCAGTGTATGCCATTTAAACAGCATTTGGTTTCTTTTCTTTTCAATCCAGTGTTGACCAATAATTTGGGGTACCTTTGACTAAATAGTCAAAGTCGACCAATAGTTGTTCTTTTTAAGCATTAGTTGACTAATCACCCATTTATTAATAAACTATTTAAGTCATTATAATGAGCCTTTAATTGCTTAAAATTGCATTGATTTGTGGAAGTCAATGTTGATATTTGAAATCACCAAAATAAACACACCCCTATACCAAAAGGGTCTTGACCCTTTGATAGCTCTGCCCCACACATACGTAGTTTAAGCAACCCTGTCACTGAGTTTTGTGAAACAAAGCAGTACTAAATGTAACACCGTCTACACGGGCCATGAGTGAAGTCATCATAATCAGTGATGCTAACTTACGCGAGCGGTGAGACAAATCTCAGACAGAAAACTGTTGCCACGTTCTGTTTATGACACGCTTTCTTGAATTCCAAATGATTTTCAAAGGTCGCTTCATCACGCCCATCAGTGTATCTCATCAAGAAGAACCAAAACAACGTCTGCATCCGATCACAGGCCTTCCACTCCTTGAGTTCTCTCCAGCGCTGGAAAACTGATACAATATTGACACGGGTCATGCTTCTTGCCTTATCGTTACGCAGACATTTTACTCTTTTGATTTTTATCTTTCTGGCCCTCTGCTCAGCTGTTCACTGAACACTGACTAACTTAGATTGCTAGTACTTATATATTTCGGACATATTTGAGGTCTTTGAGTAATAGCCAAAAGTCATGTCAGATTTAATGCATTACCACAAAGACCAGCTATTAACAATCTGAATGTCCCAGACTGCATGACTTCTCCAATGTGGATTATTAAGATTTTTTGCTGTGACTAAGCAACTAATACAATTTTGGTTGACTAACTGGTAGTTGACTATAAGGGGGCAGCCCTACCAATAATAAGGATAATTATTTTAGAGTATTGGCCAGTACCCAGTATGGCACCGATATATCCAGCATGCTTTGCTAAAATGTTTTGCATAGTCATAGCCCAAAGATAAGTTTTTACCTTTTCTTATCTGAATAATATACTTGAATGTAGGTTACATTACTATGGCCCGTTTGACTTGGTGACCAAAAAACTCATTAAAGAGGAAGCTGTGTTTCAGCGGAAGTCAGATGGCCATCTTGTTGAGGTCATCCAGGGAGAGAGCAGGCTTATGGTGTTTTAAAATTAAGCTCTGATGTGTTTGGAGGTGAACTCCATCTGACCCCATTGGATTACTTGGGTTTATGTCCTGTAAATGTGCAAGTCTGACACAGACAAGAGTCATTTTTAAACAGGTTTGTTAAGACAGCAGCTTTGCAGTGTCATCTTGTGTGCACTTGTCAGTCAGCCTGCAGCTGTTCTGTCCGTGGTTGATGCTTTTAGTCCCTAAAGTCCCTAACCACGTCTTAAACATTGGGGGGGATTGAATAATTTATATGCTATGAACGCTGCTTTAATTGACGCACACACATCACTCATACACAAAAACATGTCAACACAAACCTCCAACATTTACCATAATTACATGGTTTCCATACTGAATTGGTACACTATATTTCTCAGCAAGGACGTTTTTTGAAAGTAACTAAGTTCACAGCTTCATTGTTTGTATCTCTCACTCTTTCTCTGTCTCTCAAAGCGAGCATATTTAGGGGGAAAAAAGTTAAGTAGTTTGCTTTACTGAATATAACTCTAGGTCATTTAATATTTCTATTGTAAAACCGAGGTGTTAAAACTACATGAAATGTTTCGCAGCTTTCACTTTCCATTTTAAGTTTACTAATGATTGTTTGACATATCATGTTTAATACATTTTTGGCTTGTTTGTTTTTATATTATTAATCAAGGGTCATTTTTAGATCTAAACCATTATACTTGCCAGGACAAATATTTGACTGGTAATTAGCATTTTGAGAGTTGGTTACAGAAAGCCTATACCACTAGTATAATACCTCTAGTCAGCATTCAACCTATATACAGCCCTGTAAATTAAAAGTGGATGTTCTGTTTTCGAATAAGTCTATTTTATTGTGGGTTTTTTTTTTCTCTCTCTCTCTCAATACAAATCTGTGTAAAACATCTATCAATCATCTGTGTAAGTGTTTTATTTATATGAACTATAAATATCAGTTTATGAATTAAAAAAATCCCGTTGTTGCATGGACTGGAATTAAAAACCATCATACTATATAATTATGAGACAAAGGTATATAAAATGGGGCTAACCCTGGGTTAAACATGACTTTAACTTTAAACTTTGTGCCGACAGTTACTACCATGTCATTCAGTTCTCGTTCTCACTGATTTTCACAGATCTTTGATGTTTATAGTCACACAGATATGGGTTTTTCCCCTCTTTAATGCAGTGGAGGAGCGACTTTGTAAACGGCTGGGTGAAGTTATCCAGTGCCCATGAGGTTCAGGAGGAGTGCCTTGGCATGGCTGTGCTGGACATAATGAGGGTCGCCAAGGAGAAGCAGTGCTCCCCACTGGACATCTATAATGACATTAGGTACTATAGTCATGTGATAACCTTCATAATATTTAGGCTTGTCAGTGCCCTTTATCTGCTGTGGGGCTGTGAAAAGTTATGGATTTCCCCAAACATTCTGATTCCTAATCCATTACAGGCATAACCGTAATATTTTGTAGTATTCAGCATTTTAGTGTAAGACTTTAGATTAATGTCACTAAAGAGATAGTTCACCAAAAAAACGGACATAATTGCACAGTACCATACTGTACTTTACCGAACCATACCATTTAGTGAAAACGATCCGTAAGTTTTCCATTTTCGTTGTTCTAGTGTTAGAAGCGTAAAAGCTTAGGGAAGTCGTACAATGGCAGTAACGTCAGTGGCCAGCTTTCACAGTCCTACAACAGTCAGTTGCACTTTGTTGCACAGCATTCTTGGGCATACATAACACTTCTCTTTAAAATCTCCATTTTTATCAAGCTAACATGTACATATAGTTCACAGTGAAAGTGTTGTTTAGTGTGAAAAGTCACAGCGAACAGGTTATTGATTCATTGAGTCCTCACAAAAGATGTGTGTTCAGCGTAGTGAAGCCTCTCCTTCATTTGACATTCATTAAAAACAGCGTCTAGTCTCCTTCCCTGCGTACTGCCAAAAGCTGGAGCATTACCTGTTATGTTTTTTTTGTTTTTTTTTTTAAGGCTTGCAGTCTTCATTTGTTATAGACATTCATTAACACGCACTGTTTTTATTAAAACACTTCTGTTTTTTATTTAGTTTCTCCCCATTGTGTAATTAAGTTTCTCACTTCCTCTCCTTCACTTGTATTTTCATGTTTGTTTGTGCAATGTCTCGAGTTTAAGCCTTTTGATTTTGCAATGATGTCATGGTTAAACATTGATCCTGTGTAAATGTACATCTATCCTAGACTACCTAAAAAAAAAAAAAAAAAAAAAAAAAGTAAAATTTGATACTACCTCTTATTATCTGCTTTATTCACAGTTACAAGTTCTTCCTCCCTAAAGACATGAGGGAGCGAATTCAAGACTACCATTTTGTCACTAGGAAGCGCATACGCTATCGCTTTCGGAAAGTCGTTCACCAGCTCAGTCAGTGCCGAGCCTCAGCCCGCGATCTGAAGCTCAAATACCTGATCAGCTTGGAGTCTCTGGACTCAGGCTTCTACACAGAACGCTTCCAGGTCACAGATCACTCAGGCGATCAGGTCACCGTCGTTGTCTCTGCAGATAACGGTATCCAGTGGTGCAGAGCAAGACCCAAAGAAACACAGTCTGAGGTAACCAATTTTAAAAGTTGAACCAAAATGTAGATAACATTTACCCTTTGGCTATGCTGATTGCACAAAACCAGTTTTAATCTATAGTGTGATTGAAGTTGATATGGTCACAAACATATTTCAGTGACATGAGTAAAAGTTTAAACTGCTTTGGCATTATTAACTCTTTATGAGAGCCTGTTTGTTCTAGGACCCACTGCCCACTTCAGATGAAACAGATCCGTCTTTAGATTAGTGGAGGTCTAGACACAACAGTAACTTTTTAGTGCCTGTTTTTTGGCTACATTTGATATTTAGGTTTTCAGAGCAGCGCTGATAGTCTTATTCTTTTCAGCAAATTTCCACAATTAATTTAAAAATCATTTAATGCAAAAGATTACGGTTGGTAACATTTTTGAACGGATTGCTTACCAAGTCTGCATTTTGATTACAAGAACAGTAATTTTGAATATGTTGAATTATGTCTTTTGCACAGTGGGCAGAAAGCAAGGCACATGTTACGTGTCATGAAACCTAACCTAAACATAGAATACATTTGCAGCCTTGAATGCATTGGCATATCCAAAAGGAAATACCAGTCGCGTTGTGTTTATTAATATTTCTGTACTCATGCCAAAACTTTTTTCATCTAGTGAAATTTCATAACACTATTGTACGTTCTCACAAGGACCTGCAGACGTTTTGTGATTTTGGGGAAGTTGTCGATATCAGTATCAGACAAGCCAGCAAAGAGGGTACCAACATGAACCGCATTGTTTCCATCAACAGACAGGATGGAAAAATTCAAGTAAGTCTGTTGTAGAACTTTGCTGCATTGTTCACTGGGATATCCTTTGATTGTTACACCATGTTAAAGGGGCTCACAGTGCCTTTGAACTTCTTGGCTTCTTCCTGGTGTTATTGGTAAGAATATTTAAAGATCATCCACTAAAATATTTTTTTTTTTTCCCCAACAGGAGCTGGTGTTCTCCTCCTCAGCAGAGGCATTGTCTTTTACGTTGTTAATTGATGGTTACTACAGACTGACTGTTGATGCCCATCACTACCTCTGCAAGGATGTCGTTCCACCCCATCTGCTGGAGGCCATTGAGAGCTACTGCCACGGGCCAATATCGTAAGCACTTAAGGAAATGCATATGTACAACATGAAATAATTTTTTCACAGCGCCATTTTTAACCCCAGTTTATAAAATGATTGATCAAATTCTTTGAAGATTTGAATTCAAGCATCATTTGTAAACATTATCATTGTTTTCACTGCCTGTATTGACAGAATGGAGTTTGCAATCAGTAAGTTACGCAAGTCGGTGAACCAGAGAGGTCTGTTCGTGCTCCGGAGCAGCCCCAAAGACTTCAACAAATACTTCCTGACTCTTGCTGTTGGGGTGCGTTCTTGCTAAGTGCTTAAGTAAACAAAATATTAAAAATGGTCAGTTTAGCCATTGCTACTTAAGACTGAGGACTTAAAGGGTTAGTTCACCCAAAAATGAAAATTCTGTCATTAATTACTCACCCTCATGTTGTTACAAACCCATAAGACCTTCATTCATCTTCGGAACACAAATTAAGATATTTTTTGATAATATCAGAGAGCCATCTTACCTTCCGTATAGACGGCAACACAACTGAAATGATCTTAGATCCAGAAACATAGTTAAAACAGTCCATGTGACGACAGTGTGTGTATCAACCTCACTTTTGCGATGCTAGGCGAATACTTTTTTTGAGCAAAGAAAACAAAAATAATAATATATACTCAACCATTCTTTTCCTCTGACTTGCGTCTTCCGCCATTTTAGAGAGCATCACAACGCATGCGTACGCTTTCCCCTGGATGTAAACAAGGCTGATTATTTCAGATACCTTAAAGCATGCGTATGCTGTGCATTGTGATACTCTCTAAAATGGTGGAAGACACAGGAGAAGAATGGTATGCTGATGATGTGCTATTTTTGTTTTCTTTGTGCAAAACAAGTATTCTTGCAGTGCCACAAAACTGAAGTTGATCCACTGATGTCACGTGATCTGTTTTATCAGTGTTTTTACTATGTGTCTGGATCTGGGATCACTTCAGTTGTGTTGCTGTCTATGGAGGGACAAATGGCTCTCAAAAATATCTTAATTTGTGTTGTTCCTGGTTTGGAACGACACTAGGGTGAGTAACAGTAACAGAATTTTCATTTTGGGGGGAACTCACCATTTAAGACAGTTTAAAACAGTGATATATTGGAAAATGTTATTAAAATAATTTTAAATAATTGTTTTCTATTTGAAATGCATTTTAAAATGTAATTTGGCAAAGCTGAAATTTTACCAGTCTTTAGTGTCACATGATCCTTCAGGAATCATCATGATACTTACTCTGAGATCTTACTAAAACCTTTGAATGCTTTGTTACTTGACATCATCTTTTCCTTTCATCAGGCGTATGAGAATGTAGAGTACAAGCACTGCTTGATCACCAGGTCTGAAAATGGTGACTACAATCTTAGTGGAACCAAAAGGAATTTCAGAAGTTTAAAGGAGCTACTCAAATGTTACCAGAAGGAAACTGTGAAATCAGACGGTGTCATCTTTCTGTTCAACAAGTGCTGTTCACCAAAGGCCAAAGGTCAGTAAAGCACCTGATGTTCTCATCATGGTTATATGATATATAAGCAGAGCTGGATTAACATAAAAGCTAGGCAGGACTAAAACCCCAGGGCCCACTGATGAAAGAGGCCTGGGATTGGCTGTTGAGGAAGGGAAAGTGGACCTAGGTTGGGGCACCCAAAACTTTTTCCTCCTGGGCTGATTACAGACACCCCATCGCGCCCTTACATATTAAGTGCTGTTATTAAAGCCTAAAGTATACTTGCGTTTTACTTGCATTAGCTCTTGACAGGCACTCGTCATAAGCGCACTGTAAACATTCATGCTTGTCTAGTGTCTGTGCTGTTTCTCTCCAGATGAAATGAGTGATAACGTTTTTTTGTATTCATTTATACTAGAGCTTTCTTTTAATTATCGTGTGTTTACTGTGAAGTGCATGGGAAACAAACCTCATTAAACTGCAATGTGCAGAGGAACAGCTGGACCAAACCGGTGTCTACCGCACAGTGCAGACAACCACGTTTTGACTGTTGTAACACTTCTGTCGCCACAGTCTGTAGTGAAGCTAGCAAAAACAAGCTGCTTCTGTTTGCTTTGACTTAAAATACAGTATCTTCTATTAATGTATTAATCTTTTTTAAATGTGTTGTAGCATGGAATATTTCATATGCATACTCATTGTATCTGTGACTTGGATGAAGGGGGTCCTTTGGGTTTGATAAAGCCCTATATGTTTTTAATCTATGCCTGTATACAAGTACCACAAATATACAACTATGCAATGTCATCTTCTGTAAAACAACAATCTTTTAAATTGTGAAAATGTATTATGTTTATCCCTTTTTACTTTAAATTTATCATCATGACATCCTTTTGCCTTGCGTTTTTGATGTACATAGAGAAGTCGAATTTGTTGGTGTGCCGGAGTCATCGGGGTTCAGAGGTTTCCCTGTCCTCCTCACTGCAGAGACACAACATCAGTCAGATGGTGTTTCATAAAATCAAGAAAGAAGACCTTGATCTTGTAAGCATGCTGTCGTCTTATACATGTGAACAGTGCTTGTGTACAAGTTTGGGCTCAGTAAGATTTTTCATTGCTTTAAAATAATTTAATAGTTTTAAAGCAAGGATGCATTCAATTGAAGAAGTGACAAAAATCTTTGTAAAATAAATTACGTTCTTTTCAACTTTCTGTTTAAACAATGCTGAAAAAGGTCCACAGAAATATTGTTTAAATATTATCATCAATGTTGAAAACGGTTTAAATTAAGAAATGTTTTTTGAACATCAAATCAGCATATTACAACGATCATGTGACACTGAAGATTAGGTCAATGACATCTTGAAATTCATCTTTGCCATCATAGGAATATATTATTTTTTAAAATAGAAGACGTTAAGTTTAAATTGTAATTTAATTTCAATTTATTGTAATTCCACAGTATTGTTTTTTTTTTTTATTAAATAATGTCTTAAAAATATATGAAAACATTTTATTGACCCTCTGTGTAACGGTCAAGTTTTATATAATTATGTGAGCAACATTGTTTCCAGGGTGAGAGTCAAGGTCAGGGGACTTTCACTAAGATCTTCAAAGGGATTCGGAAAGAGCAGGGAGACTACGGAGAAACCCATAAGACTGAAGTCATTGTCAAAGTCTTAGACAAAGCCCATAGAAATTACTCTGAGGTAAGACGAATCTGGAATCATTTTGTCATTGAATTATGACACCCTGAATTGAAAAAAATAATTGAACAAAGAGATGACACCTCTGACACTATGACACTGTCGTTTTTCTTTTAAATGATCCCTTTTTTACAGTAAGAATTGACATGTCTTCATCTACTGTGGGGAAACAAGCGTGTTTGTGTTTGATTAACTGATGCACCATCTGGTTTCTTCACTTCTTAATTCTTTCTCTCTCAAAAAGTCTTTTTTTGAGGCAGCCAGTATGATGAGCCAGCTTACTCACAAGCATCTGGTGTTGACCTACGGTATCTGTGTGTGCGGAGATGAGAGTAAGTATTCACGCTTCTCACATGTGACCAGAATTATTTACCGCAGCATACTTCAGCTTGTGTTCTTTTTTTTTTCTTTTTTTTGTCTCAGACATCATGGTGCAAGAATATGTGAAGTTTGGGTCCTTGGACACATACCTGAAGAAAAACAAAAACTCAATCTCAGTTAATATCCTGTGGAAACTGGAAGTGGCCAAGCAGCTTGCCTGGGCTATGCTCTTTTTGGTGAGAAACACTAACAAAGCAGAAATGACCCATGTGGGTTTGTGAGCGAGGATTGACTAATGCTTTTTGTTCTTTCACACACAGGAAGAGAAGAATCTGGCTCATGGGAATGTGTGTGCAAAAAACATCCTTTTGATCAGAGAGGAGGACAGGACATCGGGAAACACTCCATTCATCAAACTGAGTGACCCTGGCATCAGCATCACTGTGCTGCCCAGAGAGAGTGAGTCAACAGTGTGAAGCTTCTTGAAATTGTGTGAATTTGCATGCGATTATCACATTTCGTCTTCCTGTTGACATTCCCACTGAACTTTCAGACTCTGTGCTTGTTCGTCATTATAAAGTGAATAATGACTGTGTATATGCACTCTAAACAATGAGCAGTCGATATATCTGAAAGAAAAACATTGTTGATTCATCAACATAAATAATCACCAATTATAAAATAAATGAATAAGAATTGTTCATAAACACTCATTTACAGAAAGTATTTAAAGAATACTGTTTAATGTAAAAATATTGAAAGTTCTGAGATTGGTCTTTAGCAATTTAACATTTTTTAAAAGCATCATATGCAGTTTGTGCACAAAACTGAAATCTGATCTGAAAACTGCATGTGCATTTGAATTAAACTTAACTCCCTTGCTAATGTCCAGTGAAAAATTAATGACTTGCAGTTTTATGATTGTCAGAAATGGATAAAAGGCTTTTTGCCTTATTTTTTCAGTAAAAAGATATAAGATTAGACATTCAGATGTGTGTAATGGAAAAAAAGACATTTTAAATAAAGGTTTTAAATCTACAAAATCAGAGTCTCAATGATAAAAAAAAAAATCTGGATTACCCCAGATTTTAATGTAGTTTACAAACAAAAACAGTGAACTTAAAAACAAAGACAAAATGTTTTTTGACATAAATAACAAGACAAATTAAAATTAAACAACAAAACAAAATGCTTTTCCAGGAACTATGAAGTAGCATAAACATCTTTCACACTAACCAGTAGAGGGCATATTTTCAAATAATTGTTCCTGTTTGTAGTTTATTGTATCAAAATTAGTTTTCATTTACTCATCCATGTCTTGTTCCAAGCTTGTATGTTTTTTTGTTTTTTTTTTAGTAAAAATATTTAATAATAATTTACTAAATTATATAATTTTTTGACCCAAAACTTTGAGTAAATAAAAAAATAAAAAAATAAAAAGACCAAATGGGTGAATGTACTAGATTATGAGTGACCACATTTGACTAAAATGTTTTCATTTAACATTTATTTTTAAATTAATTAAAATTTGTTTGTAGTTCTGGTGGAACGAATCCCCTGGGTGCCCCCTGAATGCATCTTGGACCCTAAAAACCTGAGTCTTGACTCAGACAAATGGAGCTTTGGTACAACTTTATGGGAGATTTGCAGTGGAGGAGAAAAGCCACTTGCCAGCTTGGACAGTTCCAAGGTAAAGCACTACTTGTGTTCTCAGTATACTTATACATTAAATATTAATCAGGAAAAACTTGATTGTAGAAAGAAGTGCTGTTAAAAGAATTACCCAGACCTTTTCAGTAACACTGCCTTTGTATTCCTCTTTTTAGAAACACCTGTTCTATGAAAACCGTCACCAACTATCTGCTCCCAAGTGGACAGAGCTCGCTAACCTGATCAACAGCTGTATGGACTACGAGCCAACATGTAGACCTTCATTCAGAGCCATCATACGAGACCTTAACACTCTCTTCTGTCCAGGTCAGTACAGTCACACACAGTCCCACTGGCATTTTGACATGTCACAATTTAATTGTGTTGTTTCTCATTCCTTTAATTGCTGTGAAATGTGTTCTCAGATTATGAAATTGTGAAGGAGACTGACATCTTACCCAGCAGAGCAGGAGCATCTGGATTAAGTACCGGAGCATTTCAGAATGAGGATCTTGTACAGTTCGAGGAGAGACATCTCATTTTTCTTCAGCAGCTTGGCAAGGTAGACAACAACATCCATGTGGGACAATTATAAGTTATAATGTTACAAAAGATTTATATTTCAATTTTTTCTCCAAGCATTGATCCCCACTGATGTCTACATTGTTAATAATGTTTATTGAGCAGTAAAAGCTGCTAAAAATGTAGCTTTGCCAGCAAGAATAAATTACATTTTATAATGTATGAAAATAGATGTATTTTTTTTTCATTATTATATTAATATTTTAATAAATCCTTGGCATGGATAAGTGACTTTGGAAAGATTGTGTGTACTATGGGTTGTCGGTTTGCTTCATGTTTCTTCAACGTTTAAATAAGAGCAAGAAGTTAAACTCTAAAACATAGTGTTCATTACCATTTCTGTCACCATTGTTAATTATTCTGCTTTATTAAGGATGTGAAAAATGGTTAAGAAGAATCAGTAGATGTGTGCTAATCACAGTAATTACCTCCTGTTCCAGGGAAATTTTGGCAGTGTGGAAATGTGCAGGTATGATCCCCTGCAGGACAACACCGGTGAGGTTGTGGCAGTGAAAAAATTGCAACACAGCACTACTGAGCACATCCGTGACTTTGAGCGGGAAATCGAGATCCTCAAATCTCTTCAGCATGAAAACATTGTGAAATACAAAGGCGTGTGCTACAGTGCAGGTATGGGATTGGAAGCTGTGTTAAGAAAACTTTTAGTTGCGTTGTCATCATTAGTCACACACATTCCCACAGAATGTGAATGGAAGCCAACTTTTTTCACGCCCTTTAGTGTTGCATTTTTGAGCTTCCAGTAAATGTTGCTTCAAAAAGATTTTGATATTTTTGGCTAAAATGATATTTTTTTATGAAGTCTGGTACAGTACAGTCTAGTATTAGCACATTCTGTCATATTTTAAGTTGTTTTCACACTTCGATTGCTTGGTCTAAATCAAGTGTGATTCCTGACAAGCAACATTGAATTAAATCAGTGATATTCAGAACATGTATCACCAGTAATAAAATTAAGACTATACAAATCAGCATTAATACAAATTCTTTAAATGTCAATGATTAGGCTTTATACAATTTGATTCATATTAATGTCCCTCTAATCATTAAGATAAACGTATGGTGTTCTGAGACCCTTGTGATCAGTCCTCTTACGTGACTAGCACAATGACTTCATTTATAAAAGACTCTGATATAATTACATTATAAAATGTATAAATTAAATTACATTGCAGTGTAGTTTAAACCAGTTAAACATTTTTAAATGCATTGTATTGATCTTCTCTTATTTAGACATTTGTATGCTTCATTTCAGTGCACAATCCAGTCTTGCTAAGTGAAAAGCAGACCACTTTTCTCTGTTTCCATGTTGCACATTCGTGGTTGACTTCCAAAATTCACACTAATCTCGAGTCCACAGCAGAAGTGACCCAGTCAAATGCATAGTTTTCTTCCACACATAATACAGGAAATGTAAAACAGTGTATCTAGTCAAAGAGAGTCCTTGATTTCTTGACTGTTTGCAGGGAGGAAATGTAGCAAATTTCTGCTTTTGCCTTAATTGTGCCTTGTTGTAAGCTTTAGCATGTTTTCTTGTTCTCTTAGGAAGGAGAAACTTGCGATTGGTTATGGAGTACCTGCCTCACGGCAGTCTACGAGACTATCTCAACAAGAACAAAGATAGGATCGACCACAAGAAACTTCTGCATTATGCATCTCAAATATGCAAGGTACTGATATTTCCTCTTGCATAAGTGGTTCCCTTTATGCATTAAGCATGTTTGATTAGATTGTGCTGGTTTTAACTCAATGAGAATTAGTTTTTATTATTCAGTTAACTTTTCAGAAGAGTTTTTTTAACAGTAGTTAAGCCTAATACAGTTTTGGTGTTTTTAGCAAGACTAAAACATAATATAATTTAGCGATAATATTTCTTGGGGGCCTCAAGATGACGTGAAATGCTTTAAAGACAAAACAAGTTAGAAATAATATAAAATTGTTTAAATTCCAGATATTTTTATGTTTAGCAACTTCTTTTCTTGGAAGAAACAGCATTCACACTTTCTTGGAAAACTAGAACACTTTACAAGCATGATTTCAAAACCTGACCATTGTAATAATAAATACATATTTTTAGAATTATGCCAAGCACTAAAATATTTTATCAGATTGGATTACGTTTAATGATAATGCAGTAAATCACAAACAGCTACAAAAGTCATGGGCTCTTTGAATATTGTTTTGGTCTGAGGTTGAGATCTTAACTTTTATAGCAATAATAACAATTTTGGTCTGTAAGCCTTTTTTTTCCCTTTATTTCAAACTTGTCATTTTAGTGTCCTAACTTGCATGTGTTTGCCTTTTTTGCATTTTTCGTCTCTACAGGGCATGGAATACCTTGCTACAAAGCGGTACATTCACAGAGACCTGGCCACACGTAACATCCTCGTGGAAAGTGAGTTCAAGGTGAAGATTGGCGACTTTGGCTTGACCAAGGTTTTACCTCAGGGCAAAGAGTACTACAAAGTTAAAGAACCTGGAGAGAGTCCAATATTCTGGTATGTTTTATTTTCCATGTTTTCATTAACTTGTTTAGTAGAAGGATTCATAGAAGAAAGTTAGTTATACAGTTTTGATTGACATGAAATGATGTGCTTGTTTAATTTGTTGTTCGTTGTGACAGGTATGCACCCGAGTCTCTAACCGAGAGCAAGTTCTCAGTAGCGTCAGACATCTGGAGTTTTGGAGTGGTTCTGTATGAACTCTTTACATACAGCGACAAACTCTGTAGTCCACCTACAGTACGTATCCCAGCTGCTCTTTGTGACTTCTTGTTTTTTTTCTGCATATGTGATTCCCTTGCACATTAATAGTAGCAAACTTTAACAGTTGCTGGTTTTGATTGTTGGTTTTGCTTTAGAAATGTCAACGACAACCTCTTAAACCTCTTAAAATTATGCGAATATGTTTTGTTGTTCAGGTATTTTTGAGTATGATGGGAGGTGACAAGCAGGGACAAACAATAGTCTATCATCTCATTGAGCTCTTGAAAACAGGAAATCGTTTACCCCAGCCTTTGGGCTGTCCTTCAGAGGTATCACATTACACAACATACATTGTTTATACATTATTTAAAGGTGTCCTTGTTACAGTGTACGGAGTAATATTAATTAACTGCATGTACTTACTATATGGTAATATGTGTAACAAAGACGCCGTAAAATAAGGCTTCCTTTTTCACAATATTACAGTTATACTTTAAAAAACATCAATGTACCGACCCCAAACTTTTGAACCGTACAATTCTGTTAAGTGTCTTGCAATTTTAAGTCTGAACATATTTAACAATTCTGCTCATAATTGCACTTTTTCAATTCCTTTAGATGTGTGAGATCATGCAGGAATGCTGGGACAATGATCCTAGTCTTCGGCCACCCTTCAAGGAGCTCGCTCTCCGTGTAGACCTGATCCGGGACAGCAGCGATTCGGACCGATATACCCAAGTGCCTGTGTTTTAGAAGCTTCACGTGCTCACCGCTGCTGCGCAGATACCCAGCCCTGAGCCTGTCCTACGGCCCTGTACGCTGTCTTAATTTGTTTCTTTCTGCCATTTACGGCAGATCTGACCCCAGGACTTGATCACCTCCTCTTCTGACAGAACAATTAAGGTCATTTATATCAAGAATGGGTTTCTCTTTTTGCTAGCAGTGCTGGCATGCGCGCCCCTTTATCAGCAATGATATAAATGAATCCTTTTCTTAAATGCAAGAGTTGTGCATTTTTACATTCACGTGTTTGTATGTACATATATAAAGATGATTTTATAATTTTCTAAAAATGAAATGAACTGCTTGAAAGCAGTGGTCATGTAAATTAAGATTTCAAAACTAGATAGGTTTATATTAATGCAGGAGGTATCTGATTGAAAAGATAAATGTTCTTGCTATTGTACGTCTTTCTATTTTCTTTGAATAAAAATGCTAATGTGTATGTCAATGTTGCATCCCAAAATAGCCATTACTGAGCCACTTCCCAAAGTCTTTGAGGGATTCTGTGAATCAGATATATAATATCATTTCTGTTTTTTATTTTTATATATATATTACCAATTCGAACCTTTGATTTGTATTTGTACAGGTTAAAAAGGAAATCTAGCATTTCCTATGTTGTGGTGAAAGGACATGCTGTGTGTGTATTCTGATCCGTCAGTCCCCCGGAGCTGTGGAATGGCAACAGAGTGGATGTCAAACATAGACTTGACATTATCCACTTTCTGTTGGCTGGTACCAGTTTCCACCAACTGACCCTCTAAACTGACAGAGTGTGCTTGCACTGGTTTCCGAAAAGAAAATGATCTAAAGTTCGCTCACAGAAGTAGTTTGACAGTTGAAGCTTGTTAACAAAAACAGCATGGGCTTGTAAGTCACAAATTTTTCTTTCATTATTTACTGGTAATTTCCCACAACTTTATAGTCATTTTGGCATTCACAGTGTGTTTTATTTGGAATCACTTAGATATATAATGACTTATATAAATGCATTTGCACCCCACAATTGGCCCTTTCTAATGAAATAAAAAAATTATATTGAGTTGAATTATAACGACCATTACTATTAAACACTCATATTTTGAGCCTAAAACTAAGATCATCACTAACTTGTATAGCATCGTTTTGTTTTATGGAACATAAGCAACATCCTATGTTTTATATGCTGACAATGTAAACAGCCTAATGCAGTTTGCCTCATTTGTTGTTACAAGAATGTGAAATCTCGCAAGAGGTTGATTCCCTTTTTGAATCTCTTATGCAACCATGTGTTTGAAAGAAATGGGTGTGGAATTTATCTTATTAGCATTATTGAAGGATTTACTGAGCAGGTTAGGAGATCTAGATGAACATTCATCATTTTTTTCCATACAGATTAAGTATGCAATATTGCATTGTATTAAGACACAAAGGCATGTTTAATGCCTGTAGTGGCAATATAATTGTTGTATATGCATCAGTGAAATTAGTCATTCGAAAAATATGCCTGAGAGAATGAAATATGGCAAGCCTTTTATTGCTTAAAACCTATAGGCTAGCCCTAGTATTTATCATAGTATTTGCCAGACTAGTGGAACAAAGTAATCGTGGTGAATGTAAAAACACAGAGATACCAAGACTAAAAGATAATCCATAAAGGTTTACAGAAAGCATTAAATATCTTGGAGTAGTCAGTCTTTATCTTGTGCGGATAGGTCATATTTGATAACATCTAGTCATTTGTAATAAATGCTGAGGTCGTCTGTGATCTCAATTTTAAGTGTGAATCAGCCATGTCTGTAGTACAGAAAAAAAATCCCGCTCAAATGACCTACCACGTGTGGCAGAGCACTGAGGTCCTGTGATAATCGCCATCTCTGATTTGGCCAGGATTTTGTATGGTTGTGTATAATTTTTATCCATCCAATCTTTTTATCCATCTTTTGTGAAGAGTGGAAGATGTGTTTTAGTGTTTGGAAAAAATTTTGAGTGCTGGGTCATTTCACTATACACAACTATACAATTTGCAGCAAGAGAAAGCTGAAAAACCTTTGGAAGAGTGAAAACAAAAAGAATGATTAGATGGAGATGGATGATATTTATAGCAATATGCAATAAGGAACATTTCAAAAGCCTGACTTGCTGCCTCGCTACCTTATGAGGCAATGAAATATACATTTACACACAAATTGGCCACCAAACGCTCCTTGTAGATGGCATCTTTATTTTATAACTCAATCATCATGGAATAGAATGCACAGGACTGTGGGATATAAAAAGCAGCGACGGATACATCTATGCTGCCTTCAAAAATTGATCAGAAGAAGGTACCTCCGGAGAAAAGAAGTAAAGCAAAATTTGGATTTGGAGGTGCCTTGATATCTTTTGTTACAAAACTGGTGTCAGTGTCACGGGGTCGTACTGTACAAGCGACGTTTCAGTAACATTAAGGAATAAATGTTTAGACGGCTTGCCATATGGATCTTGTTGGGCTGGAGGTCGGAAGGGGTGTGGCCAGCGTCGTGCGAGTTTATAAATAGAGCTTTTGTCAGCGCACTCATCACACTACTTCAAATGTTAAGCTGCATATCCTACGATGAACAATATTAGGAAGACCTGACCGAGGACAGGACAAGAGAACAGGCTGGTCGCACCTCTGGCGTAAGTAATTTCCGTAACGTAACTTAGATGTGGAGCAGGATTTTATTTTAAAAAGCTAAAGCACGCACATCATCAATCCTTAATAGAGAAAACAGAAAGCAGCCGGAGAACGATCAATTGAGTTCAAAAACATTGTGGCAGTATATAAACACATTGCAGTAAAGAATAAGCCAAAATGTATAGAGAACCGGGTTTGTTGGTGTGTGTTTTAGACCGATGAATATTTGGGATTGTTTTTAATTATTCATTTAATGGCACACCAGTACTCTCGACCTTGATATTCCTTAAGCATAACAACATTAAGCCTTTCAGATAAAATCTACCTTCATTATAGAGCTGATTCTGAATCAGGGTTATTAAAGTTAAAAATAAAACCATTACAAATCATTCTTAGATTGAAATAAAATAAAATATTAAAAGGACCTTAAAGATTTATTGAAGCTACATGTCAAAGAAACATTCATTGTTTACCTTGGTGTACTAAAATTATTAAAACTAAAACTAAATGTATATAAACTTTTTTTTAACCTGGTTTAGTCAATATAAATGTCATTATTCTGCCAATGTTACGTAATTGTTCTGTATAAACAATGCTATTGCTAAATACGGTTTTACTACATTTTTGAATCCATATTCAATAGGGGACATGTAACAACTAAAAAGCAACTGATGCAGACAGGTTCTTAAAAGGTTGGATGTATGCAACAATAATGCAGAACAAACAAGTGATGAAACTTGGACTTGCCTTTACTTACTCTTCACACTCAAACCTATAGATACTGTCAGAGACTGCATTAACACAGATTCATAGAGTAATAGAGCTGTGGATTAAAAGATGAGACTCAGATTCTGTCAGCAGGGAAGCATGTTGTTCTGAAAGGTGAAAATGGTCACACTGCTTCCTCATGAATGGATTAAATTTACTGGTAACCTTTTGTCTGGACATCAGGTGGTTCTGTATGTGTTTGGAGGCTGCTGACAGCTTGATAGCTTCTTTTAATGCGAGAACAAATCAAGGACAAAGCTGTCATGAACTATATTGAAATGTGAGTATGTTTATCAGCTGGTAGTGACGTAAAGTCAATAGCCAAGTGAAGTGAAGACTGGCTTAGTCCATGATCACAGCAGGCAGGGCTGAGCAGTGGAGCAGGCATTGTGGGTCATGTTGCTGACGTACAAGATCTTATGATTTCTGGCACTTGCTGCTTATTTCCATTGTCAGCAGTTGTTCCTGTTTGATCTGAAGTTCTTGGTTACTTCGTAAGCTTCTTTTCAGTTTGGGAGAGCTGATGGGTTTGAATATGAGCTAATAGGTTTAGCAGCAAGAATTGTATTGGTTATTAAAAGCGGTCTAATGCAATCTCCAAACGCTGGACATTTTTATTGTTGTTTTTCAGTCATAACGTGCTAATTTGCATAAAAAGGTGTGAAACAGGCTGGAAAGGTGCTGACACAGATAGGCACAGAAAAAAGGGAAAAATAATAAATTCAACATTCTAAAAAAATTTATAAAAAAAAAAAAAAAGAGTTGTTTTTTTCAGTAAGGAGGATGCATTAAATTGTTTGTTTAAGAAATAGTTCAAAGAAAATTCAGAAAAAAAAGTACTTTCTACAAAAAAAAGTGTGTGTGTACTGTATGTGTGTATATACTGTGTGTGTGTGTATATATATATATATGTGTGTTTGTGTGTGTGTCGTAATCAAGATAAAGCTAGGAAAAAACTTTCTCTTTCTCTTTAAATGTTTCCTTGGTAACTAACCACAATTAAATTAATTTTTAATGAGGTTGCTGATCATAATAAATATATATATAGTGTAGATAAGTGGTTAAATTCCTAAAACAAGATGTAAAACATAAGTATATTAAAGCTAAATGGATATGTTAATATTAAATAAAATGAAGGCTACACAAGCACATGAAATGATTAAAACTATACTGAAACAGAAAATATATAAATAAAAGTGAATTCAAAATATAAATAAACAATATAGCAGTACAATAATCATACTAACGTAACACAAGATTACACCCTAATGTTGAAAATCTGTGACTATTTTACAGAAGGTGATAGCCGACTCAGCATGGAGAGGTACTTGAGCGACCCACCGGATGGTGGCTATGGCTGGGTCGTGGTCACCTCAGCCTTCTTCATCATGGGCCTCACCGCTGCTGTTTTTAAAAACTTTGGCCTTTTTTTCCTTGAAATCCAAAGTCACTATGATGTCCTTAACAGTACTACCTCATGGGTGACCTCAACCACCATTGCTGTGTTTCATTTGGGAGGTAAGGAATGCTTTTATGTACTTTTCCATATTGTTATCAACAGAAACTGTATGAATGCTCTCAGAACATGTGTAATATATTATCAGGAACTGACACCAGACCTGCATAGTGAGATGTGTTTTCCTCATCTGTTCAGCTCCTCTGGCCAGCACTCTCAGTATGCATCTGTCCCAGCGTACTGTTATCATTGTCGGAGGGCTTCTGGCTACCTCAGGAATGGTTATCGCCTCTTTGGGCCTCAGCCTGCCTTGGATGTATCTGTCTGTTGGTTTACTCCAAGGTAAGTTTAGATTTCAATAATTATGCAATAATAAATTGCAGCACACAATGCTGTTTTATACGAATACAGCATTTTTTGTAATTCATGGGCATGAACAAAATAATATAACTATGTTAACAGTAACATGGCAGCATAGTGTTATATTGTTTTTGTTTCTTTATACTGTGTGTGTGTGTGTGTGTATATATATATATATATATATATATATATACACAGTGATAGATAGATAACCCACTTTTTTGTTGATAAAGTTGATAAAAGTAATGATAAAGACATTTATAATGTTACAAAAGATTTCAGTTTCAAATAAATGCAGTTGTTCTGAACTTAAAAAAAAGCAGCAAACCAGATTTCTAAAGAATCATGGGACTGAAACAATGATGATTCAACTGTGGTAGCACAGAAATAAATTATGTTCAAATATATTATTAATTATTACATAATATATTACGAAATCAAAAAAAAAAAATACAAAAATACTGTATTTTGATCAGATAAATGCAGTCTATATGATCATAAGAGACTTCTCTCAAAAACATTAAAGATTTGGCGACACTCCTAGTTCTCCATATTTGTCTAGTGATAATATAACCTCAGTATTATTATTTTTATTTTATTTTTTTTTGTGATCTAGGACTTGGCATCTCATTTTGTTGGATTCCAGCTAACAGCATGGTTAGCCATTATTTCAGACGCTGGCGTCCCATTGCCTATGCTATTGCTAGTTCTGGAGAGTGTGTCTTTGCCATGGGATTCAGCCCGTTTTTCCAGTGGCTTATCGACAGCTATTCTTGGCAGGGGGCTCTACTCATCATTGGTGGTCTTCAGCTGAATCTCTGTGTGTGTGGTGCTCTGATGAAACCCCTCCGAGCAACACAAACCTCTATCCAAGACAAACCGGTGCTGGAGGAAAGCAGGACATCAAAAAAAGGCACTTTCCAGTGGTCTCTTCTGCAGAGGCCTGAGCTGCTGATGTATATTGTGTTTGCCATTTTAGCGGCGACGGGATTCTTCATCCCACCTCTGTTTCTGGTGCCCTACGCCAGCAGTTTGGGCATGGAGCAGTACTGGGCGGCCTCGGTTCTGTCAGTGCTGGCATTGGCAGACCTGCTGGGCAGACTAGCGTGCGGGTGGCTGGCTAACCTGCGGCTCGTGAGAAACCTGCAGCTGCTGACCATGATGGTCACTACACTGGGGGTGGTGCTGCTTCTGTTTCCCATTGCACAGAGCTACTGGAGTATCCTGGTCTTTGCCTCACTCTATGGCTTCCTCTTCGGCTGCGTGGTGGCCCTCCATGTGACGACTATTGTGGATATTGTCGGACTGGAAGGCTTTGACAGCGCTCTAGGGCTCTTCATGCTCTTACGGAGCTCTGGAGGATTTGTGGGTCCACCTGCTGCAGGTCAGTGCTTGTCATTAACTTTCCTGGATGTCAAGGTGCATTCATTCCAAGAGCACAAGCGATAAAGATAACAGTAACTTTATGTATTAAAGATGTAATTTTAAAAAATACAGTTGTTTCTTAGAAACCAGTTTTTTCAATATTTGTATTCAGCATATTTAAATAAATAAATAGAATTTGCTTTGTATACTAATAATTAATTATCTGAATCTAATAAATCTTAAGCTAATAAACTAAACTATTAATCTAATAAACTCAATCAACTTTAAATCAATTAAATAAACTTAATCAAACCAAATTTAAAAACAATCATGAAACATGGCAAATTTAGTAATTAATTATTATGAGTGATTGTCAGAGCTGATATTTACTCCACTATTAGCTACATTCATATTTGAAAAATGCAATATGAATTAGTCATAAATTATTCTTTTAATAAATAATATTTATTAAATGGTGGTCTGCTTTCATATTTTCATCATTTGACTGTGTAAACAGTCATTTTACATTATCCATAAATACATTTTTGATCAATTTTGCTAAAATGTGAATGTTATTTTCATGCTGAAATCAGTTTGAACATTTTGCTGCATACTCTTAGACCCAAAAACATTAGTACACTCTCCTATTTCCTTGCTTTTATTACACAATGATGAGCCGAACCTTGTAGGTAATGTGTAAATGTAGGTGTGTGCTGACAGTCATTAATCTCATTAATCATGTCATGGAGAAACTGCAACATTTTTGCAACTAACTTATAAAAACAACCTTATTTTTGCACTGTAGCAAAAGCACTAGAAAAAACTAGGTAGGGCTCAATGTTATGATGGTGTTTCAGTGGGGTGGATACAGACAGCGCTAAAAGCAGGGTTTGTCTTTGTCTGTGTCACCCATCTCATGTTTCTCTTGCGTATCTGTGTCACAGGCTGGCTGGTGGACTGGACTAATGATTTCGGAGCTAGTTTCTACTTATCTGGCCTCTGCCTGGTCCTGTCTGGGGGTTTCGTGGTGCTTGTTGACAGGCTGCTGGAGAAGAAAAATCTCAAACTACCAGATTCAAGCACTGAGACTACAGATCATCCAATCCTGAAAGCAGATGGGGCAGCTGTTTAAAAGCCACTAAGATCATTTTCTAGTGTTTTACTTTTGTTACATGAGCTTTTGTTTATTTAAATCCGTATTATTAATAATGTTTTATTTTTATAAAAGAAATAAGCAGTTTATTATCTCAACCTCTCACTCCATTACTTTCAGACAAAGAGATGTTTAAGACTTGCACTTTTTTAGCCACTATTAAGCCACTGATAGTTTGCAGACGGTGGCAAGAAATGTGTCATTCAGAACCTTTTTCTGCCCTTAGAAATAATAAAAGCACTGCAGAGTGCAGATGCTTAATATTTCATCACTAACAGAACACACATTTATGTTTTATTATTCAGTAGGCTTTCTGAAAGCTATATAACTACTCTGAATTTTCTATTTGTGTGCATTGCAGAAATGATGTATGCATATAAGCTAAATACAGTGGCTCCAATAAAAGTGTAGTGGCATCTGCAGTCACATAATATCCTTATCATAGTCTTGTTTTTTTTTTTTAATCCATTGTTGTTTTTATAGTTATACACACTTCTTTCTGTGAAGTGTACTTGTACTGTATTAAAATAAATGTTTTATTTGTATTCATACACTTTTAACTGATGTGGTTATATTTATTAGTGTCCAAAAACTTTTTGGGGCTACTGTATTTACAAAGCCATGAGTTTAGTTCATTGTTTTTATCAGTGGATTTGTTTACCTCGCTGTTTAAATGGTTTTCACCATATAATACCACATTTCTCTGAGTTTGTGTGTCTACGCTGTGTATGTGGTGTACACACACAGCTTTGGAATCACAAAGATGCCTTAGAAATGAAGAAATCTGCTTATACGGACAAAGCTGACAAATAGGTTTTGCAAAGAATTTGCCACCTTTAGCCTCAAAATTACAAATAATTGTGTGCACTGAACTCATGGACCAGAATAATGTTCAATGTTCAGGTTTATCAAAACATGAAAGACACATTATAGACTGTTTATATCACATCTGACGATTTTATTAATTTACTTGTCAAACTGTTTGTTTCTGATAAAAAAATGTGCCATATATGGTGGAATCCTGGTATTTAATATAATACCATTTCAGTATATGTTTGTTATGTGTAATATGTTCAGTATGAACTTCCCCAAACACACATACCAACAGCAGTGTTTTACTTTGGTTTATTGTGTAAGTCATGTCATAGTTTGAAGAGATGGACTGTGCCTTAATTGCAAGTGACAATCGGGGAATTCTTATTTATTTTAATGTTATGTTAAGTTGTAATGTATTTATTAGCAGTATAAAATATGTTTTAGGTCAATAAGATCAGATTTATTTCTGTAACGCAGGATTAAAGAGGACCTGTGAGTGAAATAAAGGTAATTGGTCCAGATATTTGTTCAGAGGTTTATTTACATGCAAGAATTATATTGTTGACAGACACGTTTTATATAGGCAAATGATGCATTTGAAAAGCTCTTTTCACATCTGTAAACATTTTCCTTTAAAACTATATTATAAACATTATAGCCAACCAAACACTTGCACATTACCTATAATGTAGTCAACCAAAACACTCCAAAAACACCGTTTAAACTGGGAATAAACTGAAAATAATCCAGTGATTCCAGTCCAGTGATTATCATCAGGTTGTACTGCACATGCGTAATCATCTCACTGTCCCATCACTAGATGGCAGTATAACTACAGTAAGAGACTCAGGATGTGCACGTCTTGTAAAGGTTTTTCATCACTCTTACGTCGTACTTTTTTTCTTGTCAGAATTACTGACACTGTACGGAAAAAGCTGAATATCTTACTACATCGTTATTGTAAACGTGCTAAGCTCCAAAAAAGAAAGAAAAAAGCGTGAGTGGTTTTCTTTTATTTGTGCTATTGTTCTATGGAAGAATTAAAATTTAACGGGATAGGACATGACAACATGAGATATATTGTTGGTGATCTATCCCTTTTAAACATATTAGTTAATTTATCGTGGTTTATTAGTTAGTGCTGTTAAAGGCATGGTTAACCCAAATATTAAAATATCATCATCGTTTTAAACCTTATGCCTTTAATATTCTTTCATTAGTTTTGTCAAACATTTTACCAATCAAAAGGTTCATAAAGACATGAAAGCAAGCTGTTTAATACAAGATTTATGAAAGGAAACAAAACCTTTAAATGATGAACAGGTGTATTTATATATTAACATAGACTGATGCACAGAGAGCATATGAAGATTTGAGCCTGTGAGGAAGTTAAGCCACCCCTTGTTTCTAGGCAACCTTAAAGTGCACCCTGTTATGGATTTTTGAAATGCAGTGTGTAACACCTCTAAGTAAATGAAAAAATCCTGCAAACTTTTAAAGGGTTAGTTTACCCTCAAATGCAACACAGCTGAAATGTTCCCAGCTCCAGAAAGGTAGTAAATACATTAATACAGTCCATATAACATCAGTAGCTTGAACATACTTTTTTGTGCAAAGAAAACAAAAATAACAATTTATTCAATTATTTTCCCCTGAGTTACATCTTCGGCCATTTTGCAGAGTATCGCAATGCAACACATACACACACTTTAATGTATTTGACGTAATCAGCCTTGTTTACATCCGGGCGAAAGCACATGCATGGACCTAATCTGTGGTTGTTTTTACGCCCATAGATTTATACACGTCTATAGATTACACCTAGGGGAAAGCATGCGCATGCTGTGATACTCTATTAAATGGACATAACTTGGGGTTGAAGAATGGTTGACTAAATGATATTATTTTTGTTTTCTTTTCAAATGTTCTATATTCATAGCTTTGCAAAACTGAAGTCAAGCTACTGATGTTATATGGACTGTTTTACTGATGTATTTACTATGTTTCTGGAGCTGGGAACATTTCCGTTTTGTGGCTGTCTATGGAGGATCAGGAAAATGAACATTTTTTTTTACCTTGAATGCTTGTTAACCTGTTTGTTGTTTACTGTGTTTGATGAGATATTTGATGACATTTATATGATTTACACTGGTTCTGGTCATTTCTCACAGGATTATAATCATCAGAACACTCAGTAGTGGAAACACAGCGATATATGAAGACCAGAGCAGTTTTACTGACTCAAAACTCTGAAGCTCCACACAGACAACAACACATGAAATGGTCAGTTGAGTAAAGGCCCAGTTTAGACACACATAGAGCAATTTCCTCCATTTGGAGGTAAGCTTTGGATGCAAAAAGTGGTGCATTTTATAATCTCCCTGCATGGTGGCGGCCCAGATGAGAAAGCCTAGAATCTGACCTGGATGAAGACCATGCCACCACGCCGAGAACCCAAAGGTCATAAACAGTGGAGATCTGTTGGACCTTTTGAAGACCATTCTTCGAAGCCACATCGCTGTGGTTCTGTTCCACTGTCGCGCAAACACTGAAGGACGACTCGACGCTTCAGTCACCCATGGACTGCCATCAGAATACCCATCCCATGATGATTTTTCACCGTGACTGTCCCCATGGAAACCTATGCCTGCAGCATTGTTAACACACTCACTGACTCCCCAGTGCACATAATAGTTCATTTTAAGTAGCAGCGACAGGATCCAGATCCATATTATGTTTTGACAAACGCAAGGACTGTTTACTGTAAATGTAATTGATTTTAAGAGCTCCTTGAGAAGATATTTTATCCACACCAAAACTACAACTTGCAACATATTTGATGTTAGCCTCCCTAAACACGAAGCCAATGGTGAAGTCACACTCATTTGCCTAACAGACCCCACAAAAGAGTTGAAACTGCAAAGTGGTCCTCCAAGAAGTGCAGGAAAATTAAGCGAGTAGCTTAGAAATTGTAAAAGCACGGATAGATCCGGACTGCTGTTTTGAAAGGGACTAGTGACTGTTCCCTCCTGCAGATCAAGTGATAAAGAAGAAACCCTCTGGGTCATCAACATAAGAGCAGATGTGGCCAGTAAGAGCCTGTTAGAAATAAAACGAGAGCTCACAAAAGGATCAAACTGAATGTTTTCACTTCAAGTACTTTTTGACAAATACCTGAAGTCTGGTGCTTCTTGAAGCCAGTATAACTGGTACTGGATGTACAAGTGCCAGCAGGTTTGCCAACACATCTGCAGTCCTAACGTCCAATAATGAATATGCATTGGGTGCAGACAGCAGATCAGCAGCAGGAGAAGCATGGCACTGAAGAACAGCAGTAAGCTGTATGGACCCATTGTTACAACAGCAAGGATGAATCCTCCCAGAGTCAAATAGACATACCTTACAAGAGGAGACAAATTTCATTTCACAGAAGATCTAAGAGAAAGGATGCATTCATTAAAATAACATTGGTAACTGCATGGGTTGCGTTGTTATACTGTACCTGTTGATTACTGAGAGATGTCCTTGCCCTGCTAAACAATAAAACAGAAATGCAAATGGTACATTCACAAACTGGTAAAACAGCTGTGGGTTTCCACCACAAAACAGCCTAATGAGATCCATCACCAACCCAGAACTGCTCGAATAATGTGTGCGAGTAGAAGAGATATGATAAATATGTACAGAATGGCTGACTTTCTATTTGACCTTAAGAACAAATGGATTCTGGATTCCAGACGTGCACAGATAGACAGACACTCAGTAAAACACAGATGTGTACTTTTTCCTAAATGGAATCTGAAAGAGTGCCAACCAAGTTATGTAGGTTAGTAAACAATCCTGTCAAACAGATGAAGAATGGAAACAACAGATACTGACAGATATTGTTCTTTAAATTGGTGATGTGGTTGCAAACATTTTTCAGTTACATCTAAATAACATCAGTTGGCTAACTTTCAACTAAATGTGTTTATTTAAATATAGCTGAAATAAATTGTTTGCAACCACTTGCCATTCTTCTTTAATTTTGCTAGACAGGTGGATAGATAGATTTCAAGTATTTTGAAGCCTTTTCCATATGATGCATTATACCCTTGACCCTTTATACCTGTAAGAGCCAATTGTGTTTTCTAGAATGCATGATGTAATAATTAATACAATTTACAGAACTTTATTTGGTAAATTT
>JAUCMS010000095.1:16832345-16854147 GCA_032357445.1 Enteromius radiatus | reverse complement strand
GGAAGACTCGATCTTACTCGCGTTTTTACAAATAACGTTACTGGTTGTTGGACTAGCTGCAAAAGTGGTATAAGAACTTACACAAAGATATGCCACTACAATACCCTTCACCTTAAAAGCTCCCCAGAGAACTGTCTGTTCTAAAGGATTTGCATTGGATTCACCAGGTGTGGAGATTGAGGAACTCGTGGAGAACCCCATTCATTTTCACACCAAGTACTACTCGCCTCTCCTCCATTCAGTTGTATGATTGCTCCAGAGTTGTCTCAGCGTTCAATTGGGCGTTCAAGAACGTGACCACAAAACAAGTAAAAACACATATAACGAGCAGATACCAAGTGTGTGAGTAATGCAGATCTAACCGGCGTCGCCAGGACTCCTCACAGCACACAGAAACGTTTAGTTATTTCGGCGGAACCTGAGCGAGCGGGGCTTGTCTCTGCGTCAGACAGAGTTCCCTTATCGATTGGCTGCTCCCCGAGGAGGCGTATAAAATAGACACTTTTAAGGAATTTCACAGACATTTAGTAGTTTACACGGAGTGGAGGCTGACTAAAAGATTCTTCCGTGCACATTTTTAGTCAAACTCAAGTGAAGAACATGCAGAGCTGCGCTAAATCCTGGCGTATTGTCATCGGCAGGTCTATCAACGCTCGCGCACCGTATAGGAATATCAGCAATAAAGGGGATGTTTTTAAGAAACTTCAAGGTTTAAACGCAAATGTGCGCTGTATGGGCACCTCACAGGTTTTGTGGTCTAGGAAGATTGAACGAATTTTGCCGAGACACGATGATTTTTCTGAAAGACACATTGGACCGGGTGACAAAGAAAAAAGAGAGATGCTCAATACCCTTGGACTTGAGGTAAAACCTTTTTTGTCGTTGTTGTTTATATGTTTGTATACTACTATGCTAGATTGCGAGTCTGTTTAAACGCTTTATGTCAGCATTTTACTAGCATCTTAAAACTCTAATCAAATTTTCACCAGCACTGTGCATCAATTTTCTATTGATGCTGATAACAACAAAAATAAAAAAATAATAGTGTACACTTTTTCTATTGATTTCAGTCAGTGGCTCAGCTTATCGAAAACACAATTCCCGCATCCATCCGCCTGGGAAGAAGTTTGAAAATGGACGATCCAGTGTGTAAGTTGTTCGCACTGCTCTTAGCAGCGGCAGACAGAGGAAACACGTGTCGTTTGTTGTTGTGAATTCATCATTTATTTGCATTGACTGTCTGTGAGGCAAACCGTGAGGTTACATTTCATTTCAGTGGTATTTTAAAACTCTGCCTGGTGTCTGATTTTAACGCAGCGGAACTAGTCGCTCCATTGAGGCTTTTTAACAAATGTAGATTATTTTTTTTTAATTTCGAAATATTTCGAATTAGGGTTTTCTAACGAACCAGACTAACAAAGGAGTCCATGTGAGCGAGGAATGTAGGTTACACGCTCTTTGTGTGCCAATAGACCTTACTGGAGTGTTTTTCACCCTTAAGTCTTCCTTTGAACATATTTGGAGTTGTTTTTGCGGAGCCCGGCGAGCAGCACCAATCTCCTGACGCCCTCAGCCGATGCCAATAGGATGACAATTAGAGTGTAAAGTTCAGCGTCACTGGGCCAGTTTGATCTGGTTAGCAGTAGCGTTACATCACGCGTGCACCGCTCAACATACAACTTTGCGTAATAATTGACAATTTATCGGCATTAACGATGAATAGTAGGCGGGACATTAGGTTATATTTGCACGTTTAAGTCTGATCATTATTTCAAGAACATTACACTCAGAAAACGGACGGTTTAAACATATAAATCACATATTGTACACCGGAGTGTGAATAAACACGTTTTAACTTAGATTTTTGTCAGACAACATGACTCTTAAAATGTAAAACGCAATTGTTTATACAAATACAAAGTGTAAAGTAGCGTCTTGTAAAAAAAAAATAGTTTTGAGAACGTTGCACCAACCCTTTCTCAAGTCACTAACGTTACTGCTTTTTTTTCTTCCCCACTTATTGTATACATGACAAAATGAGGGTTATAAAAGCAATATCGTTAAACATACAATTTATTGTAGCTACTCTATATTGACATATGGCAGAAGTCAGTTTTCTCATCTGCTTGTGTGTCTTTAATGAAGCAAGCCATGCTGAAGCTGATGGGGGGGCTATACTGGATTCTGCTGGTTCAGCTGCACAGAGCTTGATCTGCAAATCCTTTGAGAAATTCACTGCTCAACAATAATGGGCTCTCTAAACTTTCCCTTTTGTGTTTTTTATGAATATGTTTATTTTTAAAAATGGTTATGTTAAAACTAGAGTACATTTTAAAACAAATGAAAATATAATCCTGTATCAAGACAGCAGGCTGCCTCATTGTCGCAAAAATTATCTGTGTTAAACTAAACAAAATGAACATCCCACAGATTTGTTGGTGTTGAGGGGGTCGTTAATGTGTATTTCGTCCCCCCTCTCTAGCTGTTTTTACTACAGCATTATCTTTGCCCTGTTTAGTTGCTGTGTTGCTAAGCTGCAGCACAATGCCTCGGGAATTTGTGTGTCTCTGTATGAACCGCCTCCAGTGCCCTCAAACCACAACCATTAAACTAGTTACCTAGCCGTCAGGAAATGGCCCATATGCGCTTCATTTAACTTTTTTCTAATATATTATGAATTGCAAACACGTTTAATGCATATATTAATCAGTGAGATCATGTGCTGTTGTATTATTCATCAGATCCATGCCGTGTGATGTTTTTGTAGGGGTGTGTTTAAATACTAGGTTTATTTGCCAATGATTCAAAAAGCAATTGCTTTGTATTTCTGAGTCATGTGAGAAGGTCGTTAAAATATTTACTTGTGAAATGGAAGCTGGGTTTAATTTGATGCAACACAAAACCATAGGGGTTTTTTTTCCCTGGAAGGAGCTTAGATCTGTTTTACTGTCAAATCAAACCAGTTTGGTGACTTTAATGACTTTAATCTAGGGGTTTTTTACATGCTGATTGTGTTTAACTGTAACTACAGATTTTCAAATGATTCTTATCTTTGTGCTTAATCACTACAGGTGAGAATGAAATTCTTGATTCGCTTCAAAAGATTGCGTCGAAGAACAAGATGTGGAGGTCCTATATTGGAATGGGTTATTATAACTGCTCCGTCCCACCAGTCATACAAAGAAATCTGCTTGAGAATTCAGGATGGTATGTGTCTCCTGTTGTTTGAATCATATAGTACATTTCAGATTCTGGTGTGAAAAGTGAAGCAACGAAACGTTTGACAATTGTCAATTGTTTCTGTCATGGGACTTAAAATTTACAGCCACATGCTGGAACACCTTGTTCATTAGTTTCTCATGATCGGTACACTTCTAATCAAAAAGCAAATCTTGTGATTCAGACTGTAGGTCTTTGGTTAGGGATTCAATGAGTTTTTGTGTTCTCTATAGGGTGACCCAGTACACCCCCTACCAGCCTGAGGTCTCTCAGGGTCGTCTGGAGAGCCTGCTGAATTATCAGACTATGGTCTGTGAAATCACGGGAATGGCAGTAGCTAATGCGTCGTTGCTGGATGAGGGTACTGCTGCTGCTGAGGCCATGCAGCTCTGCAACAGGTTGGTGTGCTTGCTGCTGGAAACATCTGTAAAGAACACAACTGTTTATCAAGGAGACCTTTAGCCTGTTAGCCAACCTGTGAACCTGCTCATTCAGGTCTCTGGCATGCAGGATGGTGTTTCCCCAGGGCTAGGGGTGATCATTAACACTCACCTGTTCCTTTTCAAAGGCAAAACAAAAGAAGAATATTCTATATTGACCCACGCTGCCATCCACAGACTATTGCAGTTGTGCAGACCAGAGCCAAGTAAGGCAGTTCACCAACATATAGAATAAAGAAATATCTATCTGTCCACCCATCTTTCTATCCCTCTCTCTTTATTTCTGTATGCATCTGTTTTTCTATCTGTCTGGCTCTATTTATCTTTCAATCATACTATATGTTCTTCATCTGTTCAACTGTCTACCTGTGTATATCTGTCTGTCTATCTATCTTATCTACAGGTATCTATCTGATTTTCAGTTCAACGTGTCCCTGGGTCAACATCTTTGTTGACCCTGGAAAAACATTGTTATTAACCAATCAGATTTAAAGAACCAGTTTATAGTTTCTGTGAAGTTTAGGTTTACAATCAGTGTTTGGTGCTTGTACATCAGTGTCAGTCATCTATCATTAAATATCATTTTAGGCATTACTCATGGGTAAGGTTAGTTTTAGGTGTAGAGATATGATCAGAACATTTTAATTCAAATTTTTAGTTGTTCAGTTGTTGAAATCAAGATCTATCGATCGATCGATCTATCTATCATTCTATCGTTCTGTCTGTCTCCCTCTCTCTCTGTGTGTCTTTTTTGTTTTTCTGTCTATCCTTCTATCAGTCTCTTTGTCTCTCTACCTGTCCATCTGTTCCATCTATAATTCTCTCTTTCTGTCTGTCTCTTTGGTTCTCTCCCATCTATCTATTTATACTTCTGTCTTTATCTTTCTTGTCTTTTATTTATCAGTCTCTCTCTCTGTTTTTTTTCTTTTTCTTTTTTGTCTCTACCCATCTATCTCTCTATCTCTCTAACATCTGTCTTTGTCTCTCTACCTCTACCTGTCTGTCTGTCTGTATTGATTAAAAGTTTGTATCCTTTAGTTACATTGGTGTGAAGACCGTTCTCAAGCTTCCTCATGAGATGGACTTCAGTGGGAAGGATGTTAGCGGCGTGCTCTTCCAGTATCCAGATACTGAAGGCAGAGTGGAAGATTTCACTGCACTTGTTGATCGGGCTCACAAGGGTGGTGTATGTACCTCTCTGACATTATAAAATTCACATTTAAATTTTTGTTACCGGTTTTAGCATACATTTGGTTTTATTTGATTTCACATCCTACTGACAAATTTGATTAATCCTCATTCCTTTCCAAACCTGTTTAACTTGTTTTCTACTGTGAAACACAAAAGGAAATTTTGAAGAACATTTTTAAAAACTTATTATACAGCTAAGTTCATACAACCCATCCTATCCTCAGCTTTAATATATGAAAGTGAGATTTGATGTATAAAGTAGATGTGTTTCTTTAAAAATCTCCCAAAAAAAACTCCAAGGTGAACTATTCAAGTGGTCCTTAACTGTTTCAATAGAATCTGCTATTAGGTTTTGTGCACCGATCTATTACAACAACTGATTTAGATGTTTAAACGTTTAGATGTTCAAAGCACCAATTTAGATCTTATCTTTTGGGTTCTTTTTTTTAAATCAAAGGCACTGGCTTGCTGTGCCACGGATTTGCTGGCGCTCTGCGTGTTGCGTCCTCCGGGTGAGTTTGGAGTTGACATCGCCTTGGGCAGCTCACAGCGCTTCGGGGTGCCTCTCTGCTATGGTGGGCCTCATGCTGCATTCTTTGCAGTCAAAGAAAATCTGGTCAGGATGATGCCAGGAAGGATGGTTGGGGTGACCAGGCAAGTCTGTAATTTATAGGCTTCAGTGTGTTTTTCCTCATCAGTGTTGGTATCAACTGACAAATGTTTTCTGTTACAGAGATGCGGCTGGTAAAGAGGTTTATCGTCTGGCTCTCCAGACCAGAGAGCAGCACATCCGCAGGGACAAAGCCACCAGCAACATCTGCACTGCACAGGTAGATCTTCACAAATCTGGAAAAAACATTGTGTGTATACATTTGCAATGTTGAATGTACTCCGTTTTGATGTCTCAACACAGGCTCTTCTTGCAAACATGGCCTCCATGTTTGCATTGTATCACGGTCCTCAAGGACTGAGGCACATTGCAGAGAGAACCCACAATGCAACGCTCATTCTCGCCGAAGGCAAGTTGTTTGATTTTACTTTTATCTTTAAATAAGAAATGTTATGATTCCGAATGTTTTTATTTTTGTCGTTGTAATAGGGCTGAAAAGAGCTGGGCACAAACTCCAAAATGAGAACTTCTTTGACACGCTGAAGATCAACTGTGGTGTGGCTGGCAAGGACATCTTGGAAAAAGCTACGCAGCGGGAAATCAACCTACGGGTGTACAGTGATGGACTGGTGAGGCCTGTGAAAATGTTAAACATAAAAATAAAAATAGCGTTTGCCTGTTTTGGGGTTTATTTACTTTAAATGTACATTACTTAATTTATTAGTTTTTAATGTAGTTTGTTGATGTGGTTTTTAGCTCGGAGTGTCTCTGGATGAAACTGTCACTGAGAGAGATTTGGATGATCTGCTCTGGATCTTCGGTTGCGAGTCCTCCGCTGTAAGTTCACTACTGATTCAGTATTTCAGTTATTGCTAAAAATCCTCCATTCTCTGTGTCCCAATGAGATCTCTTCTTCTTGACGTTCACCAGGAGCTTATTGCGGAGAAAATGAGTGAGCGAACAAAAGGACTGCTGGCAAGCCCTTTCAAGAGAACTAGCAAGTTTCTTGCGCATCCAGTGTTTAACAGGTTTGTTTACCAGTTTCAGTGCTAGTTTCTAACAAATCTGTGAAAAATCAATAAAACTTTATTCATAGTCAGGAAAACTGATTCTTGTTTGTCTAAATATATGGATGGGCTATATCTATATAGTAACTATTTGTATATATTGCTTTTCAATTTAGTTATCACTCAGAGACCAATATTGTACGTTATATGAAGCGCTTGGAAAATAAGGACATTTCCCTTGTACACAGCATGATTCCTTTGGTAAGTAAAGAATCTGTTTGCAATGAAATTTATCCATTGTAATATTTTTACATGCAAACATCACATTAAAACTGCTGTTGAATCCAGGGTTCGTGCACAATGAAACTGAACAGTTCCTCAGAGCTCATGGTTAGTCAGTGTTAATCTGCTCTTTAAATATTAGCACTCTTTTTCTAAATTTATCTCTGACATTGCCTCATTTCAACCAGTCTGATCCATTCACTGTTTCATTGTAACCTTTTCACAACAGCCAATCACCTGGAGGGAATTTGCGAACATCCACCCTTTCGTGCCACTGGATCAGGCCGAAGGTTATCAGCAGCTCTTCAGACAGCTAGAGCGAGACCTTTGTGAGATTACAGGATATGATAAGATCTCCTTTCAACCCAATAGGCAAGTGTCCTGTCTGATACGGTTACGGTATCATAAATGTGATTTTTATTCTAATTTCAGTCAACAGTGGTCTTGTAGTTGACACAGCAAATGTCAACATGACTCATTCAGTTTCGTTCAGGTTTCTGGTGCTGATAAGTTTGGGGGTGTGTAGACATCTATACGTTCTGCTTGGGTTACACTTTAACATGATCATTAGCATACTGTACTCTTGGGCAAGTGTTTTGAAGCAATCTTTGAACTCTGCTGTGCTGATGCAGAAGAATTGTATATACATGATGCTATTGATTTTTCTTTGTCCCGTAGTGGTGCGCAGGGGGAATATGCAGGCTTGGCTGCAATCAAAGCCTATCTAAATTCCAAAGGAGAATCTCACAGAACAGTGAGTATTATCCTGCAATGAAACGCTATGTAGCAAAGTCTGCTCTCATTTAACCTAAAGCCTTGTGTTTTACCACGGGGCCATTTGAAAACATGCATGACATTTTAAAGTATCAAGTTGAACCTTCAAGACTTTTGCTAAACTTGTGAAAACTGGTTAGGCAAAGTGATGACACGCTTTAAATGTCCTCCATTTAAAAACAAGTTTGAAGAATGGAAAATGGGTGTAATTTCAACAAAAGCATAATTTAGTATTATAGAATTTGTTATATAATATATAATATATTTGTATATAGATGCAATCATTTTTAATATACGGTTTCTTGTACTATTTTCCAAAAAAATATGAAAGTTTTCAAATGTCACCCATAAGTGATTTTAACCCCCTGACATGTATGAAATTGCTGCTTGAAAGGAAAGGAAACCGTTTGAGTAATACTAAAAGTTTAATTCTGTGCACAGTGAGAATGATGAAAGCGTTTTGAACCTGGGATAAAATAACTGAAAAAGTGGTAAATTGTTAGTGGGGAGTGGAAAGGTCAGTGATAAGAAGGTTTAGTCAAGTCATTGCAGTGTTTTGTAATCTGGCCTTTGTTTTTTTTTATCATCTTCCTAATAAGCATATCTTAGATAGCGGATGCAGCCATTAAAACAGCCAAGGTTCAAACTGCCATGGTTGAGTAAATAGCCACAGAAAACAACCACCCCGTTACAGGATTCCACTTCAGTGCAAGATTCCATATTTGGAGATTTTTAAGACATGCAGTCCTTGGACGATGAGTTTGTCCATGGTGACCTGTTGAGAATTGCATAATGTTAAGCATTTAGACCACTGTGTCCTTAGTTCAGAATGTCATACAGTATTGATTAAAACAAACAACATTTTTATTTATTTTATTTTTTCCCTCATGCCATTTTAAGTGTCTTTGGGAAACAAATTTGTCTGAGAACTCTTCTTTCAGGTAATTCTCAGGCTGATTAATTTGGTGTAAATCTGGGTGCAATTGCAGTGGTCACAAATTCCTAAATGAATTGACTTAAAGGAGAAAATGGGGCAGGTTCCAAAACAGTTGCCCCAAATGAGCCAGGTGTGAAACCTTTGTGTGTTTAGTCTTATTCTTACCACATCTTACTGTTATATTATATTTGAGGTTTAACTCTAAACCAATCCAGAGAAATCTTTAGCCTAAGGTTAAATGTCTGATGCATATGGCACACAAAAGTGGAAACACTTCAAGAGGATTTCCAGGAGACATGTCTCGTTCTTTAACGTTCTGCCTGGAAACATGCTGTGACGCCCTCACAAATGAGGAAAGCTGTCGTATTTACAACTGTGCCAACCAGCACTTAGGATCATCTAAACCCTGGATTTTCATAACTATGAAGTATTTAAAGTTTCCTTGAGTACATTTTTTTTTTTTGTTTGGGTACACTACCCACCTCTATACACCGGTCTGTTATAATGGCGACATTCCCCACCCCCCGAAAAATTATGCTGAAATGAAACAAGCTGTGATTGGTTGTTTGACATGTCTTCAAAAGGCCTCATGGGTGGGCCTTGGCCAATGAAAACTGCCATCTATTCCAGACCTGGTCTGGCTATGCTAGACTTAACACTTTTTGGAGTCATAAAAGCATTATTGGCAAGTGTATAGAAGTCAGTAATGGACAAACACAGTTAAGAGAACATTGAAAAAAAACCTTCTGAACTTCAGGTTTCCCTAAGGGTGACTGCAGATGGCATTTTCCCCCAGATACGTCCTGGATTTATATATTGCCTTAAATATCTAGGTTTTGGCTTTGTTTGCGTGTGTGTGTTCCTTATGTTTTCAAAATGCTTCCGAGGTACAATATAGAAATCCTGGCCAGGACGTGTCTTGGGAAAAGTGGCACGTATGGTCACCTTAGTTTCCCTAGTTACAGAAATGTTTTTGTTGTGCTTGTTCATATGGTTGTGTTGTCCATTTAATCTAATGCATTAAATCTGTTATGAATTTGTTCAGGTTTGTCTGATTCCTAAATCTGCTCATGGGACAAACCCTGCCAGTGCTCAGATGGCAGGTATGAAGGTTCAGGTGGTGGAGGTGGATAAAGATGGCAATATCGACGTCTCTCACCTTAAAGCCATGGTATGTACAGTAATTTGACGTGTCACATTTTTGCATCTCCTGTAAACAGGAAGCCTGTATCTTCTGTTAGCTATTTGACACCCTTGTCTGTGATAACATTATCTTGTCAGTGTTAAAGGTGAAGCATGTACTTTCTGCACCACTAGCAGCACCAAACAAAATTGCGAAAAGGAGTTTATTGAAGTTTAAACTGGTTTCCTGAACACACCTCCAGGCTTGCCATTGGTTGAGCAAACCAACAATCCAAACATGCTGCTGGGTCATGATGTTCAAACAAAGTTTTGAAAGCTTAATGTGTACATTTTGGAGGGGACCAACCTATTAATAGCTTTGGTTTTGGATAGGAGAAAGTGTTTAACATCCAAAAAATGACATGCTTTTAAAGATGCACATACTCCATTAACTACATGTATCCCTTTTTTTTGCCAGGTGGACAAGCATAAGGCCAACCTGGCTGCCATTATGATCACATACCCCTCCACTAACGGTGTGTTTGAGGAAAATGTGAGTGAAGTGTGTGAGCTCATTCATCAGAACGGCGGACAGGTGTACCTGGATGGTGCCAACATGAACGCACAGGTCAGATAAAGAACATACAGCAACATTTTGCCTTATAGTAGTGATCATTAATTAATATTAGTTACAATATGAACAAACAATGAGCTCCTACTAATATTAATACATATAGAAGTGTGTGTGTATGTTTCTTATTAAGAGTTTATGAATGAATCATGCACTATATTCCTGGACCGATTATGATTAGATGCTGTAAAAGGTGTAGGTGTTATAGAGGGAGTATGTTTTACATGGAGAATTTATATTCTTCTGATTCAGGTTGGATTATGTCGACCAGGAGACTATGGCTCAGACGTATCTCACTTGAATCTCCATAAAACCTTCTGCATTCCTCACGGTGGTGGCGGCCCTGGAATGGGACCAATAGGAGTGTAAGTGTTGAAGAGAGCAGACCTGTCCTAAACAATCTACCAGAACAGCTGATCTTTGACTCCAAATGGATTTTTCCAACAGGAAACAGCATCTTGCCCCCTTCCTGCCCAGTCATCCAGTGGTGAACATGCAGTCTAGTAATGCAGGAAGTTCTTTGGGCACCATCAGTGCTGCTCCCTGGGGCTCCAGCGCAATCCTGCCCATCTCATGGGCTTACATTAAGGTTAACACTTAAGTCTTACGATCATAGGGATGCACCAGCATTAACATTCTGACCGATACTAATTATTTTCAGATCAATTGAGATCCATTTCTGTTCTACAGTATTTTGCATAAACAGGACACATGATAAAACAGGACGCATTATAAACCACAGCATAAACTACACACATTTATTTTGAGATCTGCTAAGATTAAAATTGTAAAATTTTAACCATTTTAAAGAATAACTTTTAAGTTTTAAATGATATTTGTAATGTAAACATACAGATAGCATGAAGAAACAGCACAAGAAATATCCAATATATAGCCAAATACCACGAAGTGTAAAAAAATATAGATAAATAAAATAAAACTTAATCTCAACTGATATGGTTTCATACATCTTAATTTATTAATCTAATGTGATTTTTTTTTTTTTTTTTTTTTTTTCTCCATTCAACAGATGATGGGTTCAAAGGGTCTTGCTCATGCTACAGAGGTGGCCATCCTTAATGCCAATTACATGGCTAAAAGACTGGAAAACCAATACAAAGTTCTTTTCAGGGGCACTAAAGGTTAGCTTTTTGTTTTTTTTTCCAATTAAAATATTGCATCTTGATCTTAAAAGTTTGTCAAACATTTACTCACTATTTTGGATTTGCAGGATTTGTTGCTCATGAGTTTATTTTGGATGTGCGGCCTTTTAAAAAGTCAGCAAACATCGAGGCAGTTGACGTAGCAAAGCGACTCCAAGATTACGGTAAGTGGAAAAACATCCATAAGGAAATAATATTTGCCTTGAAATGAGTCTGATAATTGACTGATTTCTCGACACCTTTAATGACAGGCTTTCATGCACCGACCATGTCATGGCCCGTGGCTGGAACTCTGATGATCGAACCCACAGAGTCGGAGGACAAGGCTGAGCTCGACCGCTTCTGTGACTCATTGCTGGCCATCCGACAGGAAATCGCAGACATCGAAGAGGGCCGTATGGACTCAAGGGTTAATCCTCTCAAGGTGAGTGTTTTAAAGCTTAACTAACTTAGCCTGAATCCAGAACGTTCCGTATCAACAGGATCTGTGCAGCTTTAATCATGTGTACAGTAAAGCACATGCACTAGAAGTTTATGGAGCATGGCATTATTTGTACTCATCACATTTTATGCCCAGAAGAATAATTCTTATCGCTTTTTAAAAAACATTCTCCTCATTTCTGCTTTTAAACCCTTCAGATGTTTCTTGCTCAAACGACCTTCATTAATCACATCAATTCCAGAGATTACATTTTACTGAATCTGGATCCTCTAGTTGCTCTAACTTGTCTTTCACATGTTTTCCAAAGATGGCTCCTCACTCACTGGCCTGTATTACCTCTACCACATGGGACAGACCTTACTCCAGAGAATATGCAGCTTTCCCCATGGTGTGTAGCTTACATTAATGCAAAAATACATTAATCCTGTTTTTAAAATGAAGGTTTTTATACATTTAGTTGTTATTTCAGCCTTTCGTGAGACCTGAGACCAAGTTCTGGCCCACAATTTCAAGGATCGATGACATCTATGGAGACCAACATCTCGTCTGCACCTGTCCACCCATGGACGTCTATGAGTCTCCATATGAGGAAAGGGCTTCTTCGTGACCTCATTACTCAATGAAATGCTACTTCATCCAAATGAACCATTCCCATCAAATATGATCACTTATTCTTCCCTGTGATTACGGTGTCTTCGGTACGTTCATGGTGCCTCAGATTTCCTTTTGCATACAATGCACAAATAGCTGGCCTCTCCTCTGTTACTCTACTAAAACGATCCAAATCTGATTCAGATACTGTAATCGACCTGTATAGGAGTTCGTTTTTTGTTCCTTTTTATATTTTTATTCACTGTATAAAAATATTTGGGTGTCTCAGTCTGTTTGTAGGCTTAACTTACTGGCACTGTTCTCAATGTTAACGTTAATTTTATAGATGTAATGTATGTTTTCTAATTATTTAAGGTATAGAGCCTGTTTGTAGCAATTTAATAAATATTTTAAACGAACATTGGTTTACATAATTGTCTTGTCAGTGGTATTACTCCACGTCACACAACCAGCATGCACTCTAATTTGAAATAGAGTTAAGCTGCGTTTCATACTGATTATCGTTTCTCTTTTTCCATAAGTTTCCAGTCACTATTCCCAAAAATAAAAGCAGTCCAAGGTTACGGTTTGAAGCAAATTTTTTCCAGCAGTCCTCAGGTCTGTCGATGTCCACAGCATAGATCTGTGGAACACAAATTATTCATTGTCAATGTAATCTTTTTTTGTTTATGCATTAAATTCCTTATCTAAGAGTTTTTCCATATATTTAATTCATCTGTTATATAATGTTAATTTAGATTTTTAAGTGACTAATATATAAGTATTTTGTAAACGGGCTACTATAATCAATTATAGTCTATCTTGCTTACCTGATGTGCTAGATGAATGGCCACTGCAGACACCGCACAATAGTAGGGCAAAGTCTGGTCAGCATTAGCTCCTGCTAGAACCAGCCCTGACATCATGGCCCCAGTGAAGCCACTCAGCCACAGTTTGGTGTTCTCCTGAAACCTCAGAGCTGTAGATTTCACACCCACTTTTAAATCATCATCTTTGTCCTATTCAAGACGAGAAAATAAATCACACAATGTACACAAGGCACATATTTATGTTGGAGTGTGATAACTCAATCACAAACAGTACCTGATGGGCATAGATTGTGTCATAAATCAATGTCCACATGACACCAGATAGATAGAGAGGTAAACACACGGACCAGTCACATGATCCCTTCACGGCAGACCAACCCAGGAGAGCACCCCAATTAAAAGTGAGACCTACAGAGGTAATGATTATATAGAATGTTTGGTCTTAAACACTTTGAGCAAATTTTCAGCAATAATATGGAGGGAGGGGTTTAATATAATAACGGAAACACACCTAAAACAAACTGTGGCCAGTATGTGAATCTCTTCATGAGAGGGTATGTGACCACCAGCAACAAAGAGGTGGCTCCAAGAGCTACGCTAGAGACAGATATGAAGTCAAAGCTTATTAGTTAGTCAAATTAAAGCTAAGGCATTTTTTTTTAATTAAAAGTTAGGGCATGTTTATAAAAATTACTTAAATGTCCTAATTGAACTGTGGACTAATGCTGGCGTAAGACCGGGCCTAATTTTTAGCCAAAAGTCGTAAATAAATGTTAATGATGAAAAGTGGTCCCTAAACTAAAGTGTGACCAAAAAAAATGTGTACAAATACTGTAAAATATAGCACACCTGTAGTAATTGAGGCAGAGCAGAACACCCAGTGCTAAACTCAGCTGGCCTCCGAGGAAAACCAGAGCCTGAAACGGTGTGATCTCCCCCGATGCAATGGGCCGAGTGGCTGTCCTTGACACCTACCAGAAATATGACATATCCCAACATCAGATTCCAACAGCAGCCAAGATCAAATCCAGGTGGCTTATGTTCTTTCATGAACCTTGCTTAAAAAGACTAGCAGTAGAAAATAATTTGATGTGTTGGGCTCAGGACTTCTGAGGAAGAGCGATTTTCACCGCATTACATGGTGCCCCTCTCTCCTCAGTGCCCTCATTGGCCTTTATGGTTCCATCAAGAACCTTTAACTTTCATAGAATCTTTTAATTGCACAAAAGATTCTTTCTAGTGAAAGAATTTCTTTAGATTATTAAAATGGTTCTTTAAAAGGAAGAGTTCACCCAAAAATAAGAAAAAAAAATACTACTTTCATGTTCAACATAAGAAAGAAACTCATATAGGTTTGGAACAACATTAGTGAGAAAATTATGATAAAACATTAATTTTTGCGTGAACTATTAATAAGTATTCAATATAAAGTTTTTTGGGATCCTATATATATAGTATAGGAACCTATATTTTTAAGAGTGTAGTACAAATCCCATTATTGTTGTTTAAACTGATTTAGTATTCTACGTATAATGATATACAGAGATACACTATTTCAACTAAATGAAGTTTCAGTGATTATTAATTTGACAAGTCAAGCAAGCCTCTCAGGTCTGTTAACTTCCCAAGTCTTCCACTTGAGATCTATATCAAATCAGTTTAAAGTGTGTGCTCACCAAGAACAGAAAATTATAGAATCATTTAATCACCCGCATGTTGCTCCAAACAACTATTTTTTTTTAAATACCTCATTTTGTTTTACAGAAACAAAGTCATAGATGTTTGAAATAACGTAAGGGTGAGTAAACTATTTTTAATCTGGGTGAGAAGATAGCAAAGATGAAATTTAGACCACTAGTGAAATAGATTTCCACCACCCTGAATATTCTCAGATAACGAAGCAAAAAGTTCACTTTCTGGGACGAAAGGAAGAACATGGCACAGAAAACAATCAATCTACTTCTATGTATATAGTCTTACCTTCTTGTCAAAGTCTTTATCCCACATGTCATTGATAGTGCATCCTGCTCCTCTCATAAGCAAAGCTCCCACACCGAAGAGCGCAAGCATGCAGAGATCAGGAAGGCATCCCGGGTCTGCCGCCAGTCCAATACTCCACGTACAGGGTAGATATAGCAGCCATGTTCCTACAAGAACAAACCAATTTCCAATTCACTGAAACAAAGAACATCCTGGAAAACAACACATTATATCAGCGTTTCACATGAGCTCAGCTCACCTATGGGTTTGTCCAGTCTCATTAATCTGAGGTACGGCTGAACGGATGCCGGGGCTGCGTTCACAATCCCAGCAGGAGTGAGGCTGAAGAACCTCCTGCCACTGTTGTGACCTGCCAGTAAAGGAGGCCATATTCTCTGTTTGTGTTCGTCACTTTTGTTAAAGCAGGATCCAGGCTGACAGAAGGCTGTGGTGATGTTTTCATGCTGCCTTCTGAGACTAGAAAGACGGGCAGAGCAGGTCTGCGGAAGACTCCTCCTCACTGCATGTGGTTGAAGCAGTGCCAATAGTCTGGTGGACATCATCTTGTCTGGTGAGCTGTCATGGCCAACTTTTAGCAAGAGATGTCACAACTGCAAAGTAGCGAGGCGATTCATTGTATACTTGCATTCATGTGCAGATGAGGGAGCTCTTCAGGAACAATGAACCTGACAACACAAACACAATACACAGATTGCTGACGAGTCATGAAAATGTCAAGTTGAGTGAATAGGGTTTTTTTCTTGTAACACTGTGTACCAGTATTCTGTAAGCGTATATCAGTCAAACTTAATACAATTTTAGGATATTCAATATTATGCTCCTCTTACTCTTAACCCTTGGCTATGACCATTGAAATGCAATTTATTGGCTAATCAATGGTGTTACAAGCAGCAACGAGCGTCGCTAATAGATTTAAAAAAAAAGGGGGGGGGGGATCAGCATTGTCAATCTTCTTTTCTGGTTGAATCGTTTTTAAGTCATTAATGTCTATTTGACATATTGAACTTACAGCGCTCTGTGTGACAGCAATTTTGAAGTCCTCTACGTTGTGTGCACCGACGCCGTGTTCCCCTTGAAACCTTTGTTTATCATATAGTTCCGCCTTTTGATTTATTCTATACATGCTTTTTAAAATTCTTTAAATGGTTTTAATTCAGTATTTGTAAGATTACATGTTTGAAAAAATATAACAGTCAACAGATGCTATAAAACACAGCAATATTAAATATGCTTTAATTAAAGTTATTCTTCTGTTTTTTACATTATGGACTTCATATTTTATTTACCTAAATAGTAGTGTTTGAATAAAATGAGAATTATTCATCATAAATGTGCTTCTCTCCATTCCAAAACTAAATAAAAGTGTATATTTTGACTAATCCTTTTGAAATCTCTCGAGCCAATCTGTCACACAGTAACTACCTCCCTCCCTCACGTGCTCATTGGAAACCATTACATTTCAATTTACCAGCGATGTTGAAAAATAAAACGAACAAATGCTCACGTTTGTCTGAGAGTACGGGTTGATTTTCATTTACATGTTCTGTGTTTATCTGTTCTAACAGATATTACATATTTACATAATATTTAATATACTACATTTCCCACCCAGTTGTTAGATATACCGTCATAATGTAATTCATATGAATATATATAATTTTGGTAAGCTCTAATTTGTAAATATCTTGACCACCTTCATACCTTCATTAAAGGGACAGTACAGAAAGCATCCCTCCACAGTCACACGTCACGCTTGTCGTAGCTGAAACGAGACACTTCCTGGTGTATGCTCATATCATGGGGGGAGTGTGTGAGAGTGTGTGGGGAAGTAGCAGCATCTTCTGGGAACTTTGGTTGTGCACTCCGAGCTCAAGGTAGGAAATTAAGTCAGCTGTAATGTCTAGTGTAAACGAAGAAAATACTCGACTTAAATGAGTTATAAACAGACAAATTTCTTAGATTTTGTTAGAGTTGATTTGAGAGTTTTCCCGGGGACTCTCAAGCGGACTGGATCAAATACTGTATGGGCGGTGCAGGTTTACTTGACGCTCTGCTTTATGCATGATTGTGAAGTTTTTTGGTACGTAGAGTTCTGGTAACTATAGTTAGGTAGGCCTAGGTTTTTAATCAATTATTGATTAATTAAAAATAGACTTTAAATATTTATTCAATACTTTTTGGTAACGCTTTTATCTTACACGTTACACAGAAGAAAGCATAATTATAAGGAACTAACCTTAAACCAAACCTTAACCCTAAACGTTTTAAATGTATTATTTTAAAATTTCATTGTTCAGTGTTCAGTATCATTTAAAATGTAAAATGACATCAAGGTATTCACAATCTGTAAATAAAGCCATGGTGCAAATACACAGTGTAGTATCATGTCCCTGGCTTTTGTATTTGAGTTTAAAGGATAAATGTTGAACTGCATACTGTTGTTCACTTTGCTGTTTTGTTTTTGTTCAGTGATTCAGTTCAGTAACCACAGATGTGCTAAGAGTCTACAGCAGTAAAAAACAAAACAAAACAAAAAACAACCAACAACCTTTGCGTCTCTGGAGTGGAGAAATGGCAGGTGACAAAACTACGCCTGACGATGTGCGCTCCTCCAGAGTCATCAGGGTGGTTTTCTTGGCACTGCTGCTTGACTTGCTGGGTTTCACATTAATACTTCCCCTGCTCCCCTCCATCTTGGACCACTACAGCCAAACTGGGGTAAGATAGATTTTTTAGATATTTAGTTATGAAATCTGAAAAGGTGTTTGACTGGCTGTTTGTTCAACAAGAAACATTGCTGTATTTGACCTAGATTAGTCATGCATGCATGCAACTATAAATTGTGTGGCAGTGATTTATGATATTCCAGTCATGACATGTTGCCCTGCTTATGATGGTCTAATTGATGTTACCTTAAAGAACGGATATACAGAGCATTTCCTGTAAGCAATTACATATTGAATCAACATTATAATATGAAGAGGAGTCTGTGGAAAGCCTCAAAGCTGTTCTTTCTTTTAATTTTTTCATTTAATGAAGCTGACAATGGCTTCATTCACTTTTTCGTCTAGCACACACTCACTGAATGATGCCAATTAATGTGTTATATTTGGCAGTTTGTACAATTTTTTTGTTTTGTTACATTTTTCTCCATTAGATAGTTGAAAAGGTTTCTCACTCAGCGTTTATCTTGTTTTCCAGTTTGAATATCTAAACATTCTTAAATCATTTATTGTAAAATGACTCAAGACTCAAGTAGTATATAAACATTAGGTGAGATTTTGTTATAATTTTGTATAATGGATTTTGTTTACCACACACACATCATAAATTCATGCATAAAAACAAAATGTTGCTTATGTAATGTCTTAAGTCTTTTTTCTTCCATATGTTTGTAATGGAAAACACGAAAAAGAAAATCTCTTTTTTCCGTGTATACAAAAGAAGCTGTCACATATATATGTGGTGGTAATCTCTGCATCTTCAGGACAGTGTGTATCAGTCATTGCAGAGCGTGGTGGACTGGTTCAGAGGGGCGGTTGGAGTTCCTATGGAAACTAAATATAACAGCGTTCTTTTTGGAGGTAATTTCATTACTCTGATGGATGTCGGGGGTTTCTTCAGATGCAGCACATAATTCAAACTGACCTTTTATACTGAAGACAGGTACATTTTTATTATTATTTTTTTTTATCTTCATCTCTGGTGTCTTAGGTCTGATAGGCTCTCTCTACAGTTTGCTACAATTTCTGTCGTCGCCCATTACTGGTGCTCTTTCAGATGATTATGGAAGAAAACCACTGCTGCTGCTAACAACCGTAAGTATAGACAAAAATCTGATCATACAGGGCAGGGATTTTTTTTCACTTTTGTCAGTCAGACCCTTTTGACCTAAAATATTTACTGAAGTACTCTGAGGATTTTAAGTCAATATTTATTTATTTATTTATTTTTTCATTTTGTATGTTCTTGTGTTGGTCATATGCCGATGAATAATTTAATAATTATGATTTAATAAATTATTATTCTCAGAATTCTGGTTTGGGAAACCCATATAGGGTATTTATTAAAATAAATTGAAATGATAGCGTATTACGGTTAATGTATGTCTAAGCTTGTTTCTGCCACAGAATAAAAAATGCTAAAAAAGTAATTGTAACATTTATCTCATAATTCAGACTTTCTTGCAAAATCTGTGAGGTATAAATATATGGAATCAAAGTTTGAAACATGCTATTACAAAGTCACAATTTCCTTTTTAATCTTTTTATTCCATGGTGGAAACAGGCTTTCATGTTTTGTCGAATTTTGAACTGAGTTATATTTTGCTTGTTTTTCAGGTAGGTCTCATAGCATCCTACATTCTGTGGGCTTTCTCTCACAGTTTTACAATTTTTCTGCTTTCTCGAGTGGTTGGAGGAATTTGTAAAGGTAATGTCAGCCTTTGCACTGCTATTGTTGCAGACCTGGCTTGCCCTAAAGCAAGAAACAAGGGAATGGTGAGTTATGGTCAACCATTATCAGGACATTTTACATTTTAAGCTTTTAGCATTGGAGTGATTTGAATATTAACTGGGTTTGTTTTCTTCTGTTGTCAGGCGATGATTGGTGTTGCTTTCTCCTTGGGGTTCACATTGGGTCCATTAATGGGAGCATACTTTGCTTTGAGATTCAAAGACACTGAGGTGTTTTATCAAGGCCCTGCCATGCTGGCTGTCCTTTTTTCTTTAGCAGACCTGCTCTTTATTTTCTTCATGCTGCCAGAAACTTTACAAAAGGTCAGCAAAACTTTACAAAAAGTCACATTGCAAATTTAATTATTACCACTTCCTGAATAGACTTTAAGTTAGTTGTAATTGTTTACAGCGTTGTCTTACTTTTTTCATGACTCAGGGGACATCAGAGTCTTCAGGTATCCAACAATCTGGAGATCTTCTTCACCCCGTTGCACTTTTTAGTTTCACAGCTGTGAGAAGAACAGAGAATCCACCATCTGAACAAAGTGAGGGCATAAACTTTCAGCCAGCGTAAAATGTTCCCTTTGATCAGGATGAATAACTGTCACAGCAGTTGATTATTAATTATCCTTTTTCCGCAATAGAAATGCAAAATCTTAAGGTGCTTGGATTGGTTTACTTCACATATCTGTTTCTGTTCTCTGGGTTGGAATTCACTTTGAGTTTTCTGACACATCAGCGTTTCCAGTTTTCGAGGTGAGGTCTGAATTTTATCTAACATGACAATTCTGAACTTCCAACATCCACTAAAAAAAGTCTTGTGGTTACTGCTTCTACACGTCAGTTGCTTATACAACAGCTTTCAGATTGTAACATGATGAAGCACTGCATTGTCATCAGCTGATAAACTGTCTGTAGCAAATCTAGCTAATTGATTTTGAGTTAATGGCCCAGCTTAAACCATGAGACATGACTCATGAAGTCGTGAAAAACAGCTTGTGGGTTTATTTGTATGTAGGCATTAGGAACAAGGAAGTTTGGGAGAATTTATTATATATCGTAAGCAGAAAGGGGGAAGAGGACAAAGGTTGAAGGAAAGCGTAGCTAAACCCTGGGACAATATACGATTTCAATTTACTAATTCACTCTTGCACAGACATCTTTTGCTTAATCAGAAACATGACACACTATGATTATGTGTGTATCATAGAGCAGCTGGATTATTTTGTCTTGCCTGAAGTTTTTGAAATGAAACCCTTGTCTTCTTCTATCGTAGCATGCAACAGGGGAAGATGTTTTTTTTCATCGGCATTACCATGGCAGTGATCCAGGGTGGATATGCCCGCAGGATCAAACCAGGTCATCAGATCCAGACTGTTAGCATGGTAAACTCTTTCATGCATTACTGGATCACAAGTCAATTAAATTTTTCTTGCCGTTTTCTTGGAACTCTGAAAGAAGTTAATCATTAACTATTTAAAGGCCTGTTACATTTCTGGTTCCATATATGTGTATTTCAGGCAATTATATCACTTATACCAGCGTTCTTGCTCATTGGAATGGCATGGAATTTGACACTACTCTATTCTGGCTTATTTTTGTACTCTTTTGGTAAGCAAATGTGCATCTGTTAATATACAAATGCATTTTTTATTATTATTATTCATCCAAATAAATATTTACTTGTGTTTTTGTGTTAATATTTTAATTGGTAATCAACAGCTGCTGCTATTGTTGTTCCATGCCTTTCAACACAAGTGTCTGGACACGGTAAGATTTATTTATTTATTTATTTCATTTTTTTGTTTTGTCTTCAGATTTATTTTCATAAGCAAACCATTTTGTAGACAAAATAATATATTTTTAAGAATGATGGTGACAAAGATTACAAGAACACAATTTTTTTTTCTGTCTCTCACAGTATTGCTGTCTGTGTTGGTTTGTTAGGTTCAGCCAGTCAGAAAGGAACAGTAATGGGAATACTTCGGAGTCTTGGAGCTTTAGCTCGAGCACTGGGCCCTATTGTGGCTTCTTCAGGTAAAAAAACTGATTGCACTCAATCACTCCCAACTGTGTGTGTGTGTGCGCATGTGTGTGTATATATA
>JAUCMS010000095.1:16790861-16814999 GCA_032357445.1 Enteromius radiatus | reverse complement strand
ATATATTATGTAAAGAAAAACTTTTATTTTGGATGCGATTAATCGCGATTAATCATTGCCCAGCACTAGTAAGAACACATTAAGTCACAAATTAAGACATTTATAATGTTACAAATATTTTCTTTTAAATGTTAAATGTATTTTTTATTTGTTTGAGATTTATATGTGAAAGCTGAATTAATAAGTATTGATGTTTGGTTTGTTAGGACAATATTTGGCAGAGATGCAACTATTTGAAAATCTGGAATCTGAGGGTGCAAAACAAAAATCTAAATATTAAGAAAAATCGCCATTCAAGTTGTCCAAATGAAGTTCTTAGTAATGCATATTACTAATTAAAAATTAGGTTTTTGATATATTTATGGTAGGACATTTACAAAATATCTTCAGGGAACATGATATTTAATTTATATTCTAATGATTTTTTGCATAAAAGAAAAATGTATCATTTTGACCCATACAATGTATGGGTTAGCTATTGCCACAAATACTCTCAATGAACTTAGGACCGATTTGATGGTTTATACATACAGTATATTAAAATAGACTATATTTCTTTTCAACTGTAATGACATTTCACAATAAAATACTCTTTTACTATTTTTTTTAATCAAATAAATGCCTCCTTGATGAAAATAAGAGATGTCTTTTCAAAAAATCATGACCCTAGCCTTTGAACTGTAGTGTATTTGCTCTTATTGCATTAAAATGTGCCATATGCCAGCACATTGAAGCATCAGCAGTGGGATATTCGATACATGGCTTGAGTATTGCAATATGCAAGACACAAACCTGTTCATCCTCATTCTGTTCAGTTAGTCAGCCAGAGCTGCTTCTGTTTAGTGCCATTTAGTACTTTTCCATTCCACTCAGATGCTCTAAAAGTCATCATCGTTTAACTCACCGTTACAGATGGAAGAGCCCAGTGCACACACATTTCTAGCTGAACCGTTTTAAGGGAAATTGTAACTAAACTATGTGAGTGCACATGCAGTGTTATCGGTCTTGTGTGCTAGTGTGAAGATCTAAGTCAAAGTTAAAAAGTTCAAAGAAGAAATGTTTCACCATAAAGATTTTGCTGATTTTGCTCTATGTGCCCTTATAGCCACGGGAAATCTTTATATATGCTATATTTAGCAGGCAGCTCACTGCACTGTGGCTGTTGTCAAAACAACGCTGAAATTGGCCTCTGTAGTAAAACATCATTAACCATTCATCCATGGCCAGTATACACCAGGGGCATATTGCAAGCACATAAAAACAAAAGCATTTCTGGATGCATTTCAATATTTTGTAAACACATTACATGAACTCACCGATATCCATAACATCAACTTCTACAGATTCCGAATAGGCTTTTCCCAGTGCATTGGAGGCCACCACTGTGATGTTGTATATGATCCAAATAGACGTGTGTCGCTTATCAAAATAACAGGAATTGTTTCCCGCCTTATGATAATCCGGACATTCAAAGAGTTCCAAAGAACTGAAAAAATGATAGTTTAAAAGTTTCAAATTAATGATCTGTTGACTAATCGTTTAACAACAAATTAATCACAACGTGACATTTCTTCTCATAAAACACGAACTCATGCACTAGGTTCTCTGTGTATTAATAAGTGTATGGGGTGTACAAATTAGTAATTAATATTTGTAAAAATATGACTAAATGAAGACCTGAACTACAATTCCAGGGTTTACTTTTGAAAGAAATTAATACTTTTATTCAGCACAGATGTATTAAACTCATCAAAGTGGCAGTAAAAACATTTGTATTTCTGCTTCAAAGTAAATGTTCTTCTGATGTTTCCATTTGTCAAAACAATCTGAAAAAAAAAATGTATTGCGGTTTTCTACAAAAACCTAAGGAGCACAAATGTTTTCAACAGTCCCAATACATCCACAATTATATTATTATAGTAATATTTATAGAGCACCAAATCAGCATTAGAATGATTTCTGAAGGATCATGTGACTCTGAAGTAATGACTGCTGAAATATCAGCTCTGCCATAAGAGTAAACTCATTTTTTAAATATGGTAAAACATATTAGTAAACTCTTAAAAATGCAGCCTTTGTGAACATAAGAGACTTTTTTCAATAACCAAAACAAAATGCTACATTATCTATTATCTATTTATTATCAGTTCCAGTTACAGATGATGATAAAATCATGGAATATTATGTACAAGACAAGCCAAGCTTATATGCTAAACTATGTCATAATAGGCACACAATGAGGCAACTACCCATACTTTGATATACAGTAGGGGGGTAAAATGATGATGAAGAATGCTGAATAGTGATATATGCTGGACTCACCTCTCTTTTCTGTAATACAGGTGGTAGCTGGTGGGCAGTCCACCTGTTGATCCAGGCTCCCACCAGCAAGTGAAAGTCTCTTTCTCAGGTGAGCGACATCTTGTTAGTCTGGGCCTCCCTGGGACAGAATGACCTGGAAAGATTATATGATAACATATCTGTAGGAATATTAGGACTACTATTAAAAGTAGTATTTCAAACACTGATTATTAACACAATGCTTCTTGAAATAGCCCTTACTTCGTTTTAGCCCATAGTTTTTAATAACATGATTACATATTAGAATTCCTTAAATTATACTTCCTTAAATTCAATGTATGATTTAAAAATATGTATCCTGTTTGCTATCTCCATTCAAATGCAGGAATTCATTTACATTTTACATTTATTCATTTAGCAGACGCTTTTATCCAAAGTGACTTACAGGTGAATCATGAAATTCAGTTCTGAATGGTATAATGCTGATGTATTGTGTATAAACAACAGGCCTCCAAATGACTCAATCATGGAAAATCACTTGCCAAAACCCAAGTTTACAGCAACTGTCTGAATATAATGTCTTAAAATGTTAGAGCTGTGTTTCCCTCACTTACACATGCTATGTGAGGTCCAAAAGAGGAGCCACATCAGAGTCAGTGCCTGCTCTGCATCTCTCCACATTTTTCCTGCACAAGAAACAAACGCCCACAAAGTCAAAGTGAGGTGTTCACACCGAGCACAATAAATAGCACCTGTAGAGCTTGTTTTTACTTAAAACATCATTCAAGACATGCAAAACAACCACTTAGCATGTGTAAACACCTTCACTCATCACAACAGCTGAATGGTCATCATTATGTGTACAAAATTGTATGCAGTTAACTCTGTGCCAAGATGACTTTTATCTGATTTCACGCAGATTTTCTTATCATGATCAGTGAAGTAAATAAATATGGAATTATTTTTGGTACAGAGTTTCTCAGGCAAGTAAAATAATGAAGAAATGTACCAAAATTAATTTTAAAACTCATATAATTTATTTTTTTTTTTTTTTTATTGAAACAATTCAAGGTTTAAAAAAGCACAAGCACATCATGATCCCAGAAGAAATGCCTAACACAGAGCTGATCAATGATTATTTCTGACAGCATAGTAATGTACAAGGTTATGAACACAAGGCATCAACAAAAGAGTCAAACACAGCAAACGCAGTTGCAGAGAGGTGACTTAATGGAAAGTTACAGCCGTGGAAATGGATGGGTTCCAATGAGAGAGACAGACTGAAAGGGCAATCGATGTGCTTTATGATTTTGGATCATTGTAGAAACACTTTGTTAGTCTTTGAATTGCATCGTTATTCTGTTTGATATTTACTTGTTTCTGTTTTCATGCATGTGCATGCCATCAGCTTTATTTGCAAACACTTTAAATTGCCAAAAACAAAATTTAACCAAATGCAACAATCTGTGGTCAGTACAGTCCTTTATTTTCCCACATCATATGCACTTATTGAGAAGGAAGTGGATTAAAGTCCGCGTACAAATGAATTAAAAACATAACTCTCTATTTCATTGCCAGAAAATGTAAACATTTATTTTCATCTTAGCAGCAAGTTTGACAAAACAGGCGCCAAATAATATATTGTAAATATTTTACATAGTATACATTCCTACTAGTGTTGTCAAATGATTAACTGCAATTAATTGCATCCAAAATAAATATAATACATTTAAGTGTGCTGTGTATACTTATAATATACATATAAATATGTAAATATATAAATATACACAGAAAACACTTCTATATTATACATATATTATACCGAGAGAAACATTTATTTTGGCTGTGATTAATCATTTGACAGCACTGACTTCTTTTATGCCTCATTGATCTGAGCTTATTCACCTCTGTATGTAAATGGAGAAAAAAGCATTATGTGGATGTTTGCTCAAAGACTGAGTTGTTATGAGCTTGAATGAATAAGGTATGATCAATCACTTTCGAAAAAGAAACATAAAACCTGTGTTTATTGGAAGAAAATGATAAAAAGTTGAATCCATTATTTGGTAATAATGACAAATGTTTTTTTTTTTTTTTTTTTTTTTGCCCAGTCATTTGTGATCAAGAACTCCACAAGAGTAACAAGGTGGGAGAAGATACCCTGTGTGAGCCTAGTCAGGTCATTTTTAGTTCACTGCAATAACATTGCCTCAAAATGACCTCAACAAAACATGAGGGATATAGATTGATGAATAGAAAATGTGTAAAAACAGTCCTGTCAATCAATCACGACAGAAGCAGGTCTTCTCTTGAAATGTATTCATCTGATACTCAAAACATTACTAAGGAACAGCAACCTAGACTATAATCAGTGAGTAGCAAACTGCTGCTGTCTCCTCATTTAATTCCTCCAGGGCCCAATTCTGCATTCTCACTGATAACAATGTGATAGCAATAAACAAACACATATTGCTTCAGTAAGCCAAGACCAGGTCAGACAGTTAACTCATGATCCCAGGTCAACTCAGCTAGATAAAAAAAAGTAGGCACAACCTACCTACGCTTCAAAGTATAAGCTTCTTTAAACATAATAATAGAAAACCACATAAAATAATATTGATTATTATACATGCATTTACATATGCATAGAGCCTGAGATGCAATATTAAAAAGTGCAAGAATAGCTGTAGAATTAACTGCGGCATCGCGTACAAAACAATAAATAAACAAATAAATAATAAACGTCGAAAATTACGATATGTGCGTATAATTCCATAAAATAAATCTGTTTTAAGTTTTCACCACATTATAAAGCAACATAATATCGAGGTGTACCTTTTAACGGAGACTCACCTGGATCCGCTGCCCGTTACGTGACCGAAATTACACGCACAGCTTCACCTGTGATTTTCCCATATTCCACATCCGCGCTGCATTTTGGACTGAACACAGTCTTTTCTAAGTGAGGTACAAAAAAATCGCGCACTATGAGGGGGAGAAAAGCCAAATACAAAGTCACTCTGTTGACACCGCAGTCCTTCTGTCTCCAGTTGCACACAAACAGCCCTAAAGCTGCTGGGAGAGTCTTGAGGAGTGGCGTACAGGCGATGACGTTAACAGCTCACACACATTACCTGCCAATGACAAGGTGTGTGAAAGAACTAGAAACCAGTACGTCAATATGAAGCAAATTCGTAAATATAAAATATTGATGTTCATCTAATAAAGTCTTGTTTGGACGTTTAAAAAGTTGTCTGAAGAACTACGCACAAGGCTCAGTGTTTCTGAACTTTAGGTGTTAAAACGTTTCACAAATGTACAGGGCTAGCCATACCTATTGAAAAAAGATCAAAAGACAGGTAGGCCTACAAACAGACAGGGTGTTACTAAGAGGTTGCTCTTTTTATTTGTATATTTAAGGTTACTGGATTGTTTCTAGATTCAAGATCTTTTTGATAGGACTAGTGTCAGGGGGCTGGGGCCCACAGGGCCTTGGTTAACCCCCAAAGGGATGCCAAGGCCTTATTGTAATTCACCCCTCAGCAACTGTTAAGCAACTTTTTTTCTTTAAAGAATTAGCATTGCTACTTTCTTGAAAAAAAAAAATTAAAATATGATTAATATTTATATTCATAGCCTAATATTTTAATATTAATATCTAATATTTATGGATCTATTTAAATGTTTAAATATTTATTTAATTGGTAGAAAATTCGTATAAATAAACAAAATCTTCATAACTTAATAAGCATTTTAGAATTAATTAAATAAAATATTTTATGAAGAAACTTATTTATAAATATAAATAAATTCAAATATTTTATCATTATTTAGTGAATTAAGAAAAACTGAAAAAGTCATTTTGTATATAGCCTATATTGTGTGGGCGGTGGGGGGTCCTGAAGTAAAATAATAGCTAATGATAAGTTGAAAACAGCTGGACTACTAATCTAGTCTGAAAAGCATGACTTGTCATTTATCATACAATATTTGATTTGACTATAAGAACATACTTCCGTTTAAGAACTCGTTGAACTGCTCAGGAGAGATGAACACCGTCCTCTTTGTTAGACACCAGGAAGTGACACACGTACGTATGTTTTGAAAGTTGGATTTCCCCACATCAGCAAGTGTCGCGAATAATGAATGTATTGCTTAATAATGGGATACATACATGTCAACATCTGATCCGTCTGCGGTATGTGCGCTCCTGATATTATCTTTTTGTTCGTGGTGATTTCTGATCTGTTTTTAACTAACGTTACTTGTTTGTATCTTTACATTTAGAAATTCGAACAGATGAATATCTGCATTAGAAAATAAAAACGCGAGAATGCATGGCGTTGCCTAACTTACTTAGTTTACAGATATTCATAACATCACATAACTCATATTCGGTGTAAAAACCGAAACTATCTTGTGTCTTAAAGGTAACTTAGCTCACCCAACACCGACAGCGCTTCCTTCATTTACTTATCTTCCTATCGTTTCAAACTCGTGTGACTTTCTTTCTTCTGTGGAACATAAAATAACTTCTTAGGAAGAATGACACATTTTCCATACAGTGAAAGTCAATATTCATGATTTGGGCTGTCATGCTTCTCCACATAAAACCTAAAGTCATTAAGGTTTGGAACTTCGTGAAGGTGAGTAAATCATGACAGAATTTAGTTTTTGAGTGGGTTTTATTTTTAAGAAGCTATTTTGACTAACCTGAGCCCTTAAAAACTAGCTGAAGTGAGTCTTTTATATGGTGTAACGTTAGTTGTTGAGAGGGACTGTCATACAATTTTACCCTGTGTTTATGTGAACATTTTAAATATCAGTATTTTAGGTTAAATATTAGTTAGCATTAATTAAATTGTATAAAATATGTTTTTTATTCAAATATTTTTTTTTCTGTTATAACGTGACACCTCCGGACTGACTGAATTACCACTTCAATGTCCCATTTTCAGGTGCTTTGCTGAACATTTAAGTCTGAGTTCAGCAGCTGAACCGATCACAGTTGTGTATCAGCTCAGTCATGTCGGATTTGAACGAAAACTCTTTAAACATTAATTTCTTGAAAGAATCTGTGTTGAAGAGGCTCTGTGAGTCTCTTGACAAGGCCAACAATAAGGGATGGCGAAAACTGGGGGAGCTAGTGAAAAGCGACAAACGATTCAAAGTGAGGTAACAACTTTTTCTCTTTTCACTTTTCCTTTTAATGTAATATATACTAATAAATTCACAGTCTTTTTCTCACTGCCTCCTTTCCCTCACATGCACAGTCTCGATGATATGGACATGTGTTCTCTGAAGGCTTTGGAGGCAGATGGAAGTCCTTCCCGCAGTCTGCTTAAACTCATTGGAGATCAAGGATGTATGGTGGGTGAACTGATGGAGTTTCTACAGATCATGGGTCATACGGATGCCCTGCAGTGTCTGAGACCTCCAGGTACAACAGTCTCAGTGTAAACATGCTACAGTATTTATTCTCAAATGTGAAAGTGAAATTGAAACATGACTGTGACACAGGCTTGAAGAAGAAATTTGAAACATGTGGATATTTTTCCTTGTACCAATTGTCAAGGAAAATATGAATTATATGTAATGGATTTAAAAATGCTTAAATGAGTTAATATGAAAATATTGCGTTAATATTACAGTATTAAAGTGCACAGCTCACACAAAAGTCACTTTAAAACCAATCAGCTTTCTGCAAGTAAATGTGGTGAGTTAGTGTCACCAATCACACCTCAATCAAAATCCATGATTGCAAATTAGCAGAACATGTTGCTGCACTTTTTTTGGCATGCAGCTTTCAAATGACGTGCATTCAAATTCTGTTGACATTTCTATGCAGATATAGTCTTAAGTGATTTATTTGCATTCATAGGCCAGTTTCTGTTGCTGTTTTCTGAATTGATCTCACAGGAATTCAAATCCTCGTCCAGCCGCAGTCTGTGGCTGTCATTGCTGGACACAATCTTCGTCTCAGTTGTTATGCTGTTGGTGCTTCACACGTGCAATTCCAGTGGTTTAAGAAAACGGAAGAGGTGTGTAGATGTATATTATTAAAAATAAACAAGGTAATTTACTGGCAGTAACATGCATTACATAACTAAGGCAACCCCTCAGGTACATAACGGCTCCTCCCCAGACCTGGTGTTCAGTCCAGTCCAGCTCAAAGATGCAGGGTTTTACATCTGTCGGGTGAACTGTGGAAATACATGTGAGTTCAGTCACTGGGCCCAAGTAGATGTCCTCGATGTTCCACCAAGATACGGTAAGTCATTTCTGATCAGCAGAGACGAGGAAGAACTTTGGTTGAATTGTCATGATATGTCATTGATATCAAAAGTTTTGTTTGCTTTTTGTTCAGGATTAGTGTCTCTGGCTTCAGAGGGCAGGCCAAGGGTACTGATCCAGCCTCAACCTCAAAGGCTGCTGGTGGGAGATTTACTCTACCTAGAGTGTGGAGCTATTGGAAGACCCCTACCGCAATATCAATGGTACAGAAATGGAGTGCCAATCCAAAGAGCGACAAAGAGGAAGTACACTGTAAGATGACCCAACAGATAACACTCTGCATGCATTTATGTATTAATTCACTATTGTTTACTCTGAACTATTGCTTGTTGTTCCCCACTTGTAAGTCGCTTTGGATAAAAGCGTCTGCTAAATGAATAAATGTAAACTTTTTAGATACATTTAATTTCTGAGACTCCTACACTGAAAAAGAAACAATAAAAAAAAATGCTTGCAATTATTTAAAAATAATCTATTCTCAGTGTAATGAGAGTGACTGAATTATGTTTTGGTTTAAATTAGGTCAAGAATATGTTGCCAGAGCGCCAGGGAAGATATCGCTGTGAGATTTTCTGCAGTAATGAAAGAACATGGAGCAATGAAGTGGAAGTTGTTGTTATAGGTAAGCATCATGTCTTTTGTTTTAGATTTATTCTTTGGTTAGATGTTTTGTGAACAGTACTGACTTAAAGGGATAAAGATGTGAAGTGAAAATTCTGCCATCATTTTCTCATCTTCACAAGTTAGTTGCTGGTCCCCGTTGACCCCATTCCCCACAATATGGAAATCAGTGGGGACCAGCAACTGTTTGGTAAATATCTTATTTTGCATAGAGCAAAAGAAAGAAACTGATACGGGTTTGAGGGAGAGTAAATGATGACAATTTTTGGGTGAACTATCCCTTTAATTTTGGAATGCATCACAAGACTACTAAAACAGCAACAGCAAACATTTACAACTGGTTTCAGAGAAAAACTGGTCATCATACACTACCAGACATTCAATTTGTTCAGAACACAATTTTTTTTAGAAATGTGCCACATTTCAAAAAGATGCATGACAAATGAATTGAAATGAATTTTCTGATTATATGAAATATAATTATATAGAACCCAACATCTCCAGACTAGCTGTGACTTTAGGAAACTAGTGTTGACTCCATTCAGATTGCAAATCTGTGCACATTGTTTAGTTTATTCTAGGTTTTACATTATTACTCATTTTGTGGTACAACCCTTTATTTTTCCTCAAGAAAATCCTTGCCATTCTGAAATGAAAGAGCCAAGAATATCTTGTGAAATTTCAGGAGCAATGGAGTGCTCTGAAGGTATTAAGATGTAGTGGCACCCTTCTAACATCTACGGACTTTTGACATCAACCCCTTTGTGGATTCTGAATCCACTTCATGTCATTTTAAATCATCATACTGTCATAGCGATTAATGCATGCTCTAAAAACTAATGAACGTTCCAAGTTCAAAACAAGTTAAGCTCCATCGTCATATGTGGAATGCATTTGATTGAGTAACACAAATAATACAAATACATTACTGTCAATTTGATATTCTTTAATAATTGACAGTATGCCACAGTTAAACTTGTTTTGAACCCGGACCACTCCTTTAAACATTTGTCACCTATTCTCTTGACTGCTTTACTGATTGGGGTGGTGGAAACACTTTGATAGATCTGATCTGCATGACTGATGAAAAAAAATAAGAACATTCCCATTTAAGTTGTAAAGGATGGCGTGTAAGAACTAAATGTTTTTGGTAAATGGGTTCATTGTGGCAGGATGGGGTTAGTTATCATACCTCAAAATAGGTCTTGAAAAAGGTTTCATCTGATGATCTATTAGCTTTCTTTTCTTCTCATTACTTTCAAAAGCATGTTCCTTCAAATACGCATCTAAATACCTAATATATTTCTCTTTTATAGATGATTTTTTGACTATTGATAGAGGTAAGTTGTTTTTCCATCACATTTAGTCTTGAAAACTTCTGTTTTTTTTATTGAGACCGTGATGATTATGACTTTGTCCCATCAGATTACAGTCTTGAGAAACCTTATGGTGAGTAGACCAAATAATTACTATGAATTAACATAACTTGAATACAAGCGAGAAATTGAAATCACACTGAATTTTTTTTCCTTTAGCTACAGACAAAGTGGCTCTTCTCATTGGTAACCTCACATATCGAAACCACCCACAGCTGAAAGCACCCATGGTTGACGTGTATGACCTCACCAATCTGCTGCGGCAACTGAACTTTAAAGTGGTGTCTCTGCTGGATCTGACAGAGTCAGAGATGAGGAATGCAGTGGAAGAGTTCTTGTCCCTGCTTCATAAGGGAGTGTATGGTACTGTGGCTTCTATATAGTTTATGCTACTGACTGTAGTGTCCTCTAAACATTGTAATCGCCTTAAAAGAGCAAGCTAACATGATTTTTGGAAAGCATATAAATGTAAAAAGAAAACACACATCTTACAATATGTTAAATCTTTAGTTCCCCAAAGAATCTTAAGAGTGTAACTGGTTAAACATTGACTACATATGTGATTAGGAAAGTACCAGTTATTTTCTCACCATTTACTCACACTTGTGTCATTCCAAAACCGTTTAACTTGGTGTCTTCTATGAAGCACGAAAGGAGATCAGACTTCTCTTTTCCATAACAGAAGTATACAGTAACAAGGGGCTGCCTGCCTCTGAAAAAGCCAAAAGGACATTAAATTGCCGTATAATTTGAGCTTTCACATATTAAAACGTGTGTTGTTATCGGTTATGAGACACGTATGAGAACTAATGGCACATGTTTTGGACATCTTTAATGCCAAACCTGGCACAACACATATTAATGTGTCATGTTCAAAAATATACTAGATTTGGTAATATTGCATGCACAGTATTACCTCAAAATAATTCTATACAAATTATTATCTGATTTGAGATAATCCTTATTATTGATTAGCTGTGTGTATGCTACATAAAAATTTGTTCAGCTTTTCGTATTGGTTCAAGCAAAGATATTTAGTTAAATGTTTTTTGTTTTTTTTTAATGTTCAAGGTCTTTATTATATTTAAACGTTCAAGTTGTTTTTAGTAGAATAACACTGAAGTTTGTCTTTTTTTAGGTTGTTTTTGTAATTCAATACAATACTGTCTGCTGTGATAAATGTTTCAGCACTCATTGTGGTGTGTACATTTGATACAGTCACATGCACTATTTGTACTGACATCTTCACTAAAGGAAGCTTTTGGTTTTGGTAAATGTTTGGTTAATGCTTCATGCAAAGCTATCATATGACTTGCAGTATGTAATACAGTAAATTCATCAACCTGGGCTCCTTTTATGGTGCTTTTTGTTGTTGTTTTGGAGATTGAAAGTTTGATTCACTACCCACTAGGGATGTAACGGTATTGTAAATACGTCGTACCGCAATAATAATACAGCGGGTTTTAAATCGGATGTGTGGAAGGTTTAATAATTTTTTGTTATTAAAATTGAAGTTCCTGTGTCAAAGTTTACAGATAGATGGCTAATTTGTATGCCATTGATATGTTCAGTGTTCATGTAAACTGTTTAATAAACACTTCTGGCACTTTTTGAGCCTCTTAATTAGTTTTGTTTTTTATGTAAATGATTAAAAAGAAAAGTATAAAAGAAATATTATCTAGTGTTTACAAGAAGAATGTCATACCAGTTTAAAATGGCATGTGTGAGTAAATGGCTACAAAATTTTCTTTTCTGATTGAAGTGACGCTGACGATTGCTCCTCTCTTTAGGTTTGTTGTATTATGCTGGACATGGTTATGAAAACTTTGGTAACAGCTTCATGGTGCCTGTTGATGCCCCAAATCCATACCGGTCAGGCAACTGTCTCTGTGTTCAGAGCATTCTGAAACTGATGCAGGAGAAGGAGACTGGACTCAATGTCTTCCTCCTGGACATGTGCAGGAAAAGGTGTGCATTTAAATCATATTCACATTGTTTGCCATCATTCTAACACTTATATATTGCTTCAGAAATGTACATGATGATGCCACGCCAAACGTTGTGCTTCAAGTTACAGCCAATATAGTGTTTGGATATGCCACGTGAGTTACAGAGTGTCTTTCTTTTTCATCCATAAATAACATGCTGAAGTACATTTTGATCTCTGTCTGACATGTTATGTTGAAATATATCATGTTTGTGAAGCTGCCAAGATGCTGAGGCTTTTGAACTGAGTTCAAGTGGATTCACCAATGGAGTCTTTATTAAATTCCTGAAGGAGCGCCTCCTAGAGGATGAGAAGATAACTGTTTTGCTAGACAGAGTGGCTGAAGGTGAGGGAACTTGAGCATTTTAAAGTTAAATGAAGCGTTACAGCTTTGAAAAGTGTACTACTACTCTCAGTACTTGCATATTTTGCACTTTGAATACTACTACCAAGATTAATGTAAAATATCAAAATAAATCAAATATACATGCACTGTATGACTGTTTCAATGATATTTCTTTTACTCATGTTTGGTTGCATGTCTTGACAATCAAACTACTGTTCTGATTGTCTGTAGATATGGGTCAGTTTGACCCCACAAAGGGTAAGCAGGCTCTAGAGATCCGCAGCAGTCTGTCAGAGAGACGGTCCCTCACCGATCCCATCCGTCCCTGGGACTATTCAGATGCGGCCGAGGCACACAATCTGCTGTGGTCTAAAGCACATGGTAATGTCAGCTACTTCAACTCATTTAAATATCCATATAACAGTGGTACACGTTTTTTGTCAAAATGAAATGGATACAAAAAAGCATATACGTTTTAGTAATGTACTGTAGTACTGTAAATGTAGTTTTTCTCAGTATTTATAAAACTTTTGCATACGTGTTTCAACCCAGAACTGCCAGAGAGTAAAATTCTGGACTTTGAATGTGGAGTTCAGATAAAAATGGACTTCGCTGCTGAGTTTTCCAACGTGCTGGTCATCTACACCAGCATTGTGAAAAAGCCAGAGGAGATGCTGTCGTGTCAGGCACACATAACTAACCTCCCTTTGGTTAGTGGTCTTTGTTTTTATTTTGTAGAAAAAAACTGGCGTTATTCTTAATTATTACTATTAAAAGATGCAGGGCACAAATAAAATAAAATCTGTCCATTCTGCAAGGACACATTAAATTGATCAAAAGCAATAATAAAAAAATTTGTTACATACAATTTCTATTTAGAAGTTCTGTTCTGTTGAACTCTTTATTCATAATATATTAATTAATATATTACAATTCTTACTATATATTGTGAGCAAATACACAGAAACACAGCCTTGGTGACCATAAGAGGCTTCAGTTTCAGAACTGAGACCAATTTGAACTGTAGTGTATATCTGTAGATGTCACTGCATAATATGAATTAGTCTAATTATTTATCTGTTTTTTTAAAAGAACTGGACCACTAGCATTCTTGTCAATATTCCATAAAGCCTATATTCCCTATATATAAAACAGGAAACATGTTTCTTAATATATGTTTGCAATAAATAATGTTTTTCTTATTACCTGACTTTAAAGGATCTGGATGTGGACCCTAAGCTGATGAATAAAGAAACCCTGGAGGAAACGGGAAGCTTCTTACTTTCAGGAAGTCTTCCCCAGCACTGCCTCTACACCAGACTCAGCTCACTGCAGAAACTCAAGGTTCAGCTCTAGATCTGATTCACAGCACATACATAATTAAAAACTAGCTTGATGCCTATTTTTTCCTTCTCGTGCCTTTCTTCCTGGTTTACAGGAGGAACTAGCTTTTACTGTCTGCCTACAAGTCCAGTTTAACTCTCTGGATGACCTGGTCCAGTGGAACATGGATGTTAGCGTTGGCAAGCCTCTCACTGCCAAACTGGATCTCAACCGCCCCACCAGGAAGAACAGCTGTCAGTTGACGTGTCACATGCCGCACAGCCCCTCGACCAGCCCCAGCCACAGTCCCGCATCTGACCGCCGCTTCCATGGCCAGGGCCCCTGCTTCTCTCAGCAGCACACCAACCCCTACCTCAACGTCTGCGAGCCCCTCCACGGAGCTGTGGGGGGTTATGGGGACTTTCGATTGTACGTTGACCGTACATATCAATATGAGAATGTGCCGTGCTCGCCCCTTTTGAACCCAAGTATTCCCATTGAGACCACTGATGATATTGACGACATGCAGAATGAATTCATGAATAGTTTGCAACTCTATAATCATCCCTGAGTGAGTACACAGTGTTAAACAGATGATTGAAGAGATACTCCACACAAAAATAGAAATGCTTTCATTATTTACCCCAGATGTATATGACGGACTTTCATTCAATGAACACTGATTTTAAATTTTTTTGTAAAGTCCATCTCTGTGAGTCTATATAATAGAAATGTATGGGACCACAAAGTTGGTGCTTCAAAAAAGAAAAAAAAACACACACACACACACACACACACACACACAAAATGAACTTGATGATAATCCTTTCTAGTTAGTAAATATTTATATTTTTCTCATATACTTGTTGTTTTGCTTCAGAGAACATTGATTCTTCAGCTGCGGCCGTATGGATTATTGTTGTGTTGTGCTGTCAAAAAGTCTAAAATGTCTCATACATTCAGGACAGCATTAGAATGAATAAATAATGAGAAAATGTATTATTTTAGGTGGAGTATACTCTAGAGTTAGTATATTAAAGGTCAAGGGTGTCTTTTTTTATCCTTTTTTTGTTTTTGTTTTTAGTTTTGGCGTTTTTGCAAAACATAATTATTTTTGCATTTTATTTTATTATGATAGGACGGTTCATAGCTGACAGGAAGTGAAGGGGGGCAGAATTGGGAAAGCTCCTAGAGTTTGGGATTTTAACTCTGTACACCGTAGCAATATATGACGAAGGTGCACTGCCCACGAGGCATATCTGCACTAGAATCATTTTTTCGTGTTAAAATGCTGTCTATCGATTGATCTATAACTAATGTTAATTCTTTTAGACATTTATTGCATTTTTTGCAGTTGCATTTGGTGATTGCTGTAATGCAGAAATGTATCTCAAGTGACTGTCTAATCTCTTAACGATTTTCAGTCTATACTTTCATCTGACTAACCTATTACGGCAGCTTTTTAAAACATTTTAGCATAAAGAAAATACTGGAACGCTGTTAATGTAAGTATTTAGTCATTTAAAATGCTCATTTATGTTAAAAATCCTGTAGCCTTATTGCATCTTAAAACATCTCTTTTTTCATATAGAATTTAAACATATTTAGAAAAATAATCTTTATTTTTAAATAAAAAGTGCATGAAATCAAATGTCAGGATTATCTTTTAGCACGGAGATATTGGTCATAACTCTGACTTGAGAAGGTCAATGAGAAGGTCAGTCCTAATTTGATTAACAAAAATAAATCAATAAAAACAAAGATTTGATTTAAAAAAAAAGGTACCAAACAAAATAATAAATTCACAAATTAATTTCTGAACAATGAAATAAATTTCTTGTGAGATCAATATTTCTCAGGAAATGGAAAGTTAATAGTTTTACTGCATAAGCAAATGTGTGTGATCAAGACTTTAAACAACTGGATGACTCTTTGACTTCATCCGCACGTTACATAAGAGTGCACTTCTCCTCAGCCTTGGATTTCATCTCCACGAATGTGGCCTGAGCCTTTTCTTTGAGTTGCCCCATATCCATGTTCTGAAGGTTCTGCATCTGATCCATGATGGACTCCTTTTCCTCCTCCTGTGGCGCCTCTCCATCCACCATCTTGACCAGTTCTTCTGGCACATCAATGTCATCTCCGGCCTGCTGGATCATTATCTCATCCTGTTCACTCTGAGAAAAACAAACAGCATGTCAGAGCTAACAGATGAATCTAATGTTTACAGGCATGCCCCAAGCATGACCTTCATAAATAAAACAGATCATGGGGTAATTTTACACTTAAACTAATTCAATAAATGGTCACATACTGGCCATACCCGTGACACTTAAAGTCTAGCAGTTTGTTTAGGAACAATGAACAACAAAAATAAGCATTCACATGAAATAACAATAAGAAATTATTCTTTGTTAATTATAAAAATACCTGAACATTGTAATGATTGGAGTTAATTTGATTAATTATTGATTATGTGTTTTTTATTAGAATTTTATGTCATCAGAAAGTAGAATCATTAATAATTTGCAACTTTATGAAGGCCTTGCAGTGTAGAATAAAAATAGTGTGTGTACATATATATGGTTTACAGCTTTGTAAAATGCTAATGTTTCTATACTAACCTTAAGTGTGCATTACATTCATTTTAATTGCATCACTGTGAGTATAACTTTTATACCGGTGGTTCACAACCAGGGGTCCAAAGCCAGGGCAACTAGGAGGGGGTTTAGCAAATTTCTGAGGGGGGCATAAAAATTACTCACATTTAATTTAAAATTAGACAAAAGTTGTAAAAGAAGTTAAACCAACAAAAAATGCAAGATATTTCCTACAGGTATCTTAGAAAAAGAGTTAACCTAATTATAAATGTATGACTTCCAGACCTGGAAAGGTCATGTAAAACAATAACTCTATTTTCATTTTCCCGATGGAGTTAAACATCTCTCTTCAGTGCTGTTAAAGCTCACTTTAGAGATTAAGCACTGCAGGTGGTTAAGCCCTGAACATCCAGACTCACTATTTTAGTTTACTATATTATGCCTTAATCTCCTGCCACAGTCTGCACTGCCACCTTCACACACTGATAGCTTAAGCATCTCTGCAAACTGATGCTATTCATGTGCTGCTTAAGCACAGTCAGTCAGGGACAGGAAGAACCAAATTACTGAAATTATCAGCTCCTAGGACTCTCACCTTTGGAATTCGATATTTTTCTCTTAAACAAGTCCTCAAACAAGCCCTTTCTGCCTTTCTTGTAGCATATTCTGCATCTCTCTCCATCCTTTTTCCCCAAAGAAGTAGGAGATGAGAAAAGCACAAAAAACAGGAGAGTAATACTGTTACAAGCCTTATCAGAAAACAGTGCAACATCAGGGTACTTCAGACGCTCAGACAACGTTAACCCTTACATGAGTAAGGGTTAGCATAAATGTGTGAGTTATGCTTCACAAAACAATTATTAAAAATGGGTTTGAAAATATATTGGCTGATATATATTTCAGCTTGTTCAATGTGAATTTAATATTTAATACATAGTGCTTGAATTTACAGCATTATGAAAAATGTCCTGGATTAAACAGGATTGAATGGCCAATGTTTTTAAAAGAGTTTCAGACTTACTTTTCCTCCACCATCTGCTTCTGATACTCCTCATATTCTTCTCTGGACATTCCATCATGAGACATTTTGCTAGTTGCTCTTGTATCTTCAACTGGATAAATGAGAACGGATGTTCCTTCCAAAAAACAAAAGATACACTACTCCTTTCCTTTTTTTTTTTTGGCGAATGAAGCTTTAGCTTTAGGATTGGTCAATCAGAGTAAATCCCATGAGAGGCTTTTCTGTGCGACAGCCCTGCAGTTGCATCACCAAGAACATCCTGCATGACCCTGGCCAAAAAAAGAGTAACCATATTCTGCCAAATACCATCAGCTGGTCTGAGCACTTTGTTTCCATTGTCAGAAAATAGATGAATTCATCTTTTGCTCTTCATTTGCAATTTTGCCATTTTTTTTCTATTTCAATTAATGTTTTTGCTGTTTAGAATAAAATGAGAGAAAAAGAAAATACATATCCTTTTACAAGATTACCCATAAAGCTTATGCAGCAAAAAAAAAGAAGAATGTGATCTTTTATTTGAGGGTATTCTCATCAAAATGAGTTTCCCTTCAAAATTTCTACACCAGTCAAGCAGGTAAATGGTCTGAAGGTGCTATTTGCATTTGGAAGCTGTTGCTGTGAACCCACATCATGCTGTCGAAGGATCTCTCCATGCAGGTGTAACCGACAATTAGGCTTCAAAAACAAATCCATCTGAGAGATAGCAGAAACATTAGGAGTGGCAATATCAACAGTTTGGTACATTCTAAGACAAACAATACACTGGTGAACATGGCAACATAAAAAGGCCTGCAGTCCACGGATGACAACAGCGGTGGATGATCGGAGGATCCTCTCCATGGTTAATGAAGAACCCTTTTACAGCATCCAGTCAAGAGAAGAACACTCTCCAGGAGGTAGACGTGTCACCGTCAAAGTCTACAATCAAGAGAAGTCTTCAGGAGAGCAAATAGAAAGGGTTGACCAACAAGACCAGATTAGACAAAAATCACCCTGTACCAGAATGTATTGGGAAGGCAATGGTCGAGCAGTGTTATGGCATGAGCATGCATGGCTTTCAGTGACACTGGACTGGAGGACAGAGGACAGAGGACAGAATTTGATTGGACGGCACTTCATAGCACAAATGGACGATGACCCAAAACATAAAGCAAAAGCAACCTAGGAGTTTTTGAATGTATAAAAGTAGAATATTCTACAAGGCCAAGCCAAGTCTCCTGATCTCAACATGACTGACCATGTATTTGACTTTCTGAAGATAAAACTAAAGTCAGAAGACCCAGAAAAAAACAACAAATGAAGTCAATTGCAGTAAAGGCCTGACTAAACATCACAAAGGAGTTCGGACTTGAGGCAGTCATTGCCTGCAAAGCATTCTCAACAAAATAATAGCAATGAACATTTTATTTATGATTACATATATTTGTCCAATTGCATCTGAGCCCCTGAAAATAGAGGGCTGTGTATAGAAATGGTTGTTATTCCTAAGCATTTTATGTCAGATTTTTTGGATTAAATCTAGATATTTTTCATGATATGATATAATATCGAGATATTTTAAAAGAATTACAAGTCACAGCACAACAGAGTTAAACAGAAAGTGCAGGAACTCTTCCAAATGTCAGTTTGCAATTAAATATTAAAGCACTATAATACAATCTTCCGGTACAGACTGCTTTTCTCAGAACATGAAACAAATAAAAGGTAAAGACTACATTCATATTCGTGAACAGGGAGCGTCCCACACAGTTGAGGTGTGACTCTGAAGTTCACTGGTCACAGTACCTGCTCCATCTCAATAGAGGGTGATGTTACAGGATTTCCAATCATTTGATCAGGCAGGGCTGTAGCCCCCTCCTGACACTCATGATTAATTTAAAACAGGAAGCTGCAAGCATACACCAGTCCTGCCAAGTCACCATGGCTGCAGTCGTGAAGGGAGGGGGGGTTGGTGTCTCTGGGGACCTGCTTGTGAAAAAGACGCACCAGAAAAGATGCCTCGCCCTGGCAAAACACAGCACAGCTGCAGCCAAAGAGCGCTCTTCTCCATGGCTAGCATCAGACATCTCATCTTACTTCTTCTCTACTGTGATGGGATGAACACTGGTATGTGCATGTCTGCTTTTTAGTGCAGTGTAACATTTATGGGGCCTTGATGTTTTTTACAAGCTTTGACCTTGTTATCAGTTTGTCCCCTGATCTGTTGGTTTTTCCAGTGTTTCTAGGGAATGTTAATGTGATTGTAAAATCATTTTAAATAACTGTATAATCATTCCTTGGGTGTTTTTTAAGCTGGGTTGAGGCTTCTAAGTAATGCAACTTTCATTTAACCTTGACTAGGCCTGTCTCTATTGCAGAACGGTGAGTTGGTAGTGTTGTTTATTTAGTGCAGCATCAAATGGCATGTCTTTTTTTTCCTTTTTTTTTTAGACACAACCCCTTCTCCACAGTCTGATCCTTTAATTACAACACGAAAAGCTGTATCCAAAGGTATGATTACCCTATCATACAGTATATTATTAACCAGATCAAGTATGCATTTGACATAACTAAATTACATCAATAGATAAACAGATATTTGTAAGCATACAATTGATAAAATTATTACAGGAACAGTTAATAAAAATGTTAAATGTTAAAAAAAAAAAAAAAAGTATTCACCCTCAGGTAATCCAAGATGACTTCTTCATCAGAACAGATTTGGAGAAATTATCATTATATCCCTTGTTCACCAATATATCCTCTGCAGTGAATGGGTGCCGTCAGAATGAGAGTCCCAACAGTATTGCTATGTGTGCATTAAATGCATTAAAATAATTTTAATAATGCACAGATAATTGACACAACTGCAGTCCACCAATTATGGACATCTTGTGAAGAGAAAAGTTGCATGTTTATAATAAACAAATCCATCATAAAGATATGTTTCATTAAAACGGTCGCTTCCAGCTAAAACATGAGTACTCTATCCGTTTTGCTTTCTCCATTGAAAAAAGACTTTTCAAGCAAAAACAGATTTAAACAATTGATGTGACAGGACAACAAAAGATGGACCTTTCCATTTGAAGAAGCAATATTATAATTAGAGGAGTCGTATTTTTACCAGAAGCAATGTCTTGATGGATTTGTTTCTTACAGACATGCAGCTTTCTGCTTCACAACACATTAATTGATATTAATAGTTGTATGGCTTAGTTGTAGATTATTGAGATGTTTTTATCAGCTGTTTGGACTCTCATTCTGACGGCACCCATTCACTGCAGATAATGCTACGTTTCCCCCAATATAAGTAAATATAGGATGGCCCGAGGGTGAGTAAAATGTTTATTTTTGGGTGCATTTTTAAAAAAATGTCAATAATAAGATGAACAAAAATTATTTTAATTTACTGTACATAATTGGAGATATTTGGTTTGCTGATTGGGCTACAATTTCTTGGCATACAGGTCAAAATCAAGTCATTATTGAAGAGCTTGTAATCCTGACACCCCACAAGATAGAGCTTTTATGTAACCTAACCGATATACCAAATAACCCTCCGTACATTACTGGCTATTGGACTAAAGATGGACAAGAAATTGAGAACTCTGAAGAGACTGTAAATAGAAACAATGAACAGTATATCCTTAAAAAGACGTAAGTGGATGTCTATTTCAGAAAATAATCATGTGTCATTCTACTAATGCAAATAAGACATGTTAAGAAAGTAAATAACCAGTTCAGTAATACTAAACAATGATTAAGCACTCATTTAAGCTGTTTAACCTGCTTCATAGTTTCAATATAGAGGCCAGCGACCTGGGAAATTATTCCTGCATCTTCAGAGAAATTCAGGCACAAGTGACATTTGTTTTAGATGGTATGTTTTCATTTTTACGCACATATTGTGGTTTGTTTATAGTCATATTTATGGTTCTGATTTTTGAGTTAACCTGATATATTTTGCTTTCCCCCTCAAGTTCCCGTAATAAAAGACAAAAGAGACAAACCAGTAGTGAGCTACACTGGAGATTCAGTTGTACTGGTGTGTAAACTCAAACACACACCAAACACCTGGAACTGGTACAAAACAAACTACACTGAAAAGGTGAAAAAGAAATTAAAAAATATAAGATTGATTATACTTTAACCTAAACCTATTTATTTATTTATTTAATTTTTATTATTTAATTTTTTTTTGTATAATTTATATTTTGTAATTTTATCTAATTTCCTTGTCCTTGTTAAACGTTATACTTACTATTATAATAAAAATAAAATGCAAAATTACAATTTAATTAACAATGACGACAGTGTTCATATAATAGTTTTTCTCTTCACAGATACTCATCAACGTTACTGCAAACCCTCTGAACTACAAGATCTATATTAACGGAAATGAAACAAAACTGATTGTACTGAATCTGACCGAAGAAGATTCTGGGAAGTACATATGCAGTGCTGAGTTTGATATTAAGCCCAGCGAGTCTTACATAGAGCTGAAGGTCTTGTCGTACACTGAGCCTCTCAAACCCTTCATTGCTATAGTGGTCGAAGTCATTGTCCTCGTCACACTGATCTTGCTTTGGGAAAAATGCAGCAGGCATGACGACTCTTCCGCAGGAGGTACAGTAAAGTTGAATCAATAAGAAGAAGAAGCTGTGACCAGTGAAAATTAACAAAGGATTTATCTATTTGCAGAGAATGACCTGTGCTCTGAACAAACCAGCAAACTGTAAGTTTACATGATTTTAAAAGATTCACTGAATATATTTGGTGAAAATTGAGTTACACATAGATACACCTGCTTGGAGGTTTTTTTTAGAAATTAGCAGTGATGGTGCTTTTTCCCCCCTAGCACTCGTGATGAAAGTAATGGAGTGGAGAACACTACAACAAGACAAAGAAAACTGGAGCACTGAGGTTTTCATTCGAACAAATGCAAAACCTCTTTATTCTGCTTTATGATCTTGTAGATTGAAGCAACAAACAAACTAACTCACCGCAATATATATATATATATATATTATAGATACATACTGTATATTACATTAAATAAACATATATGGCATGTTTTCATAATCTATATAGTGTTATTGTCAAGGTTTAAATGTTCATATGGCCTTTTGGATGTCCATTTACTAATAAAGGTCAACTAAAGAAAATACTTTACTGAAGGCTTTTTTAAAAAGGATTAAATGGCTTTGTATGATGAAAAGTTTTCATTTCAAATATTTTGATTCATACAGAGCACTTTATGATATATTTGTGTACTTTGTGCTAGGTTCAAGGTTGTTTAGACTTTCAATTAAGGAACAGAAAGAGCAAATCTACAAAAAATGCAAAGTAAAAAGTAAGCAAAGTCTTATGGGTTTGGACTGACATGAGGATGAGTAAATGACAGAATTGTTTCTTTTAGTTGAACTATTCCTTTAAATGCAAATATGATTGTGACTTGTTGATTCATCAAAAACAATGTGTACTTTTTTCATTTTCAGCACTTAAATCCAAAACTAGAATTTAGTTAAATTCTTAAGCTTAAATGAAGACAAAAATAAGATGCAGCTCCATATATTATGTTTATTGACATGTCGAACAATCATATTTTCAGAATTTTCAAAACTGTGGTTCGTTTAATAAAAACTGCAGCAGCAGTTTAAGAACAGCATCATTCAAGCCCACTATATCTCCGTCTGTGATTCTCTCATACAGCTGCATGCTTTCTGTGCCCCAGCATAAGTTCTTTCTGCTATTGTTGCCATCAGCCCTTGGGCTCAAAGCCAGAGTATTGAGCTGATAGCAGAAAAATGAGAAGAACTGCCCGTCTGTGATGACAGCCTGAGACACAAATGGCCTGCTCACATCCTCTTCACTCCAAAAGCCTGGGCAGATCGAAACGGTTTTAGTTAAGAAAGCATGCATGAGCTGATTCATGCCAATGCCCTATAATTGTATAAATATGGATCAACTCAGCTGAAAAGTGATCTTAACATGAGCTCAGTACAATCCTGGCACTATTATAATAAAAAAGTCAAAGATTACAGAAACACCAACCTTGGTACATAGCCTGAGCTCCTGTCCATGCAAACAGACTGGCGATGCCGTTAGCCCTCAGCGACACCTCCACCTGATCAGAGAGGCCTCTCTTGCTCATTTTGTCCCTGCGGAACTTGTCAGGGATCACGTGAAACTGTGTGTGACCATAGCAGCTTGGATCTTCCAGTTTGGCACCTGTGGAGTGAAACAACATGCGCATACTTTCAAAATACTGTCATAAACGTCAAACTACA
>JAUCMS010000095.1:16760288-16774449 GCA_032357445.1 Enteromius radiatus | reverse complement strand
TTACGATCAAATCAGAAAAGTTCTTAGATAAAATCAAGGATGGTTTCTACGCAAGTCTTTATAAATGAGGCCCCAGCACTTTTAAATGCAACGCTATTTTTTTTCGATTTGTGCAATTCAACAAGCTTTTTATTTCAAATACTTTTGGCAGGATTTTTGTTCCATACTTCCAGGTTAAATTATAGAGCTCATTATTATATAGCATTCTTACTTTTATATATGACTTCCTAACTATCCAGTTGAAAAATGAATGAGCTTAAATCCCACTGTACCATTGCAAACAATGTCTGAAACTTTGTATTAGCACATTTTTATATAGAGTCAACATTCGAAGCGGATCAAAACCTTTATTAAAGTTGTCCTAAAACCTAAAATCAAAAGCCTTCTTGTCAACTTGACTACTTTGATTAACTTTTTTGAAATACCTAAAAAATGTAATAATTTGCTGAAAGATGTGGGAATGGCAACCCTTCTGACCCTCAGTATTTTTAAATGTAAATAATTGTAATGTACCCCAGTTATTCAACTTCCCCCTTCAACATGACACATTATTGCTGTTCTGATTATCAAACATGATATCTGTCCATTAAAGAAAATGTCCTCAGATCATGTACAGTACATGCAATCAACTTAAGACATCAGTTCACCTTACATAACTTCACTAGTAATAAAAGTGCTGGACATTAACCAATTTCTATTCACTGTATCGCAGGCCAATTAACATCAGAAACTGGACTTTGATTTAAACAAGAATCAACTGCAACTACTTACACCTTTGTGCTGCAAAAGAATATAAAACTAATGTAGATTAGGTCAAAGGTTATGCATTTCATCCATCTGACCTGTGCAGGTTTAGTGACTGGTCAGACTGGCTCTGGATCAGTCTGGAATGTTGCCTCATGGGGGTGCACCGATTGCCTTTGGCTCTTGCAAAATAGACTGCCTGGCTTAAAAACCTTGTCCCCAAAAATGACTTGTGTTGGTTTTGGATGTAACTCATTTATTTAGAAAATGACAACATACCTATTTACTGAGTGAAATCTTACACAAGTCTTAAAGTGATAGTTGATCCCAAAATGCAAATTCTGTCATAATTTACTCTTGTGTTGTTTGAAACCTGCATTTTTTTTTTACTTTTAAGCCACAAAAAAGCAAATCTTTAGCAGAATGTTCACGCTATTGCTTTTGACCTTTGGTCCTTACAATAAGAAAGCTTTTTCTTCTTCTTGTTTTGAAACATACCTTTGTTAACAATAGAAAAGAAAAAACACAGGAGCTCTTCTTCATTTTATTGGGCAACTAGCAGCTTACGACACTTAATGTAGGACTTAACAACATATTCTCAAGGCATAGGCAGTATACAAGTGGTTTATTAAAATCAGAGCAACGCTGCTCTCATGTGGTCACAAGACGTTTGGTGCACACTTGTTGCATAAAGTTTTTAGCAAACTGCATCTCCAAGAAAAATGCTAATTATGCACCTGCTCAACAACAACAAACCAGCTCTAATGGCAAAGAAGGTCACCAAGAATTTGGCTCCAAAATTCAGATTTCTGTTTGTTCATGCTAAACTGTTTCACCAAATGCAAGACAGTACTTCCAGTGACTTTAAGCAATGTGAAAAGCAACCTAGTGTTTTGTGTAAGGAACTACAGGTTATTTATTGTAGTGTATTTCATTGATTAATTTTTACAACTTTATGTTTAATAGTAGGCCACCATCAGTGTGCTGAGGCACTATTTAATTATCAAATGTGTAATGTAATATATATGAAATGTAGCTGTAAAACTGCAAAACTGTGCTGCAAAAAAACACATAAATGAACATCAAATATTCAACAAGTAAAACAAATAATACAAAGAAATCAATAGTTCATGTTTTGTAAGTTATATAAAACTCTTAATGAAAAAAGTTAGAAAGCACATGTTTTGTGTTATGCAGTAAGTTAACAAACAAATAGGCTTGGCATTAGTAAACCAATAATGATTATAAATGAGTATTTTTTCTTGTTAAAAATGTGGCTGTTTGCATTTAATTCATATACAGTATGTCTGAGAATAGCTCATGCATTGAATTCTTTGCTCTTCATTTTCATTTCAATATCCATTTACGTTACAAAACGTCCCCAACAATAAGCAACAAAATGTTTTATGATTTTCTGAATTACATTTTCTTGTAATTAAACTTTCTAGTAAGTAAGCTCTTCTTTGGTATTGAAAAATATGCAAAATGTATGTACAGTACTGTGCAAAAAATGGTTTTAAGTGGTTTATTTCTATGTTTGGCGGTAGCGTGTCAGTTGGAAATATCAGTTTACATTTCCTAACATTATGTTTGTCATTAATTGTAATAATGCAGTGAGATTATTGTCTGACAACAGCCAGTGCTCCACACAGAGATCTGATCTGATCATCATCCAGTCTGTCTGGAGTCAGAAGAAACAGAACACAAACTAAATCCAGAAGAACTGTGGAAACGTCTCCACGATGAAGAAAAAAAACCTACCTGGAAAGCTAAAACTTAAAACCATTTTTTGTTGGTGAAAATTCTAGTGGCCTAAGACTTTTGCACAGTACTGTATATGACAAACATGTTATTAGCATATTATTTGCTAGACTGACAGACTTGGCTAATGGTTATGTGGAAAGGAAAGGAAGGAAAGGACGTGACATGTGACCAAGTATGGTGGCCCATACTCAGAATTTGTGCTCTGCATTTAACCTATCCAAGTGCACACACACAGTAGTGAGAAGTGATCAAACACGCACACACACACACACCGTGAACACACACCCGGAGCAGTGGGCAGCCATATCGCCATATCGTATGACATAAAGCCAGATTTACTGAATACGTGCTGTAAGTTGATTAAATGATTTCAAATAATAAAATGAAAAACTAAAATGATTTATCAATTGAATTAAACTGATAAAATCTCTTTAGCAAGTGATATAAAAGTAATAAAAATAAAGTGAAGTGCAAACTCATTTGGTGATGATAGCAACAGCTTTCTTTATCCAAGCATTGTTACTGAGTAGAGAGAGCATGAAACGAGCCACATCTCCTCTTGACACAGACTGACCGATTGGCAGACCGTTTTCATCAGGGACATAATAACCTTCATGAGTGAGGAACTCGTTGGCTTTGAAAACAAGAAAAATAACACTCAACTTTGTGGTCATCTAATAGCTTTGCAGCAAAAGCAAACTTTCAATAATAATTAATTTGTCAAAAAGCATTTTACATATTACTTAAGGTAATAGTTCACCCAAAAATTTTAATTACCCCATATTTCAATCATCCCCAAGCCATCCTAGCCATCTATGACTTTCTTCTTTCAGATGAACACAGTCTCACAGGTTAAACTGTTCAAAGTTTTAGACAGTCAAGTAAAAATGTTGTAAAATGAGGATGCTTTCAAAAAACTCACATAGCCATTACAGTGATTTAAGTTGTAATTTTAAAAACAACCAAAAAAAAAAAACATCAATCTGCTTCAGAGACGTGTGTTAATTCCCCAGAGGTGTATATGATAGGTAATAATGTTTCTTCTGCTCATCAAGGCTGCATTTATTAGATTAAAAATCCAAAAAAACTGTAATATTGTGAAATATTATTTCAATTTAAAATAACTGTTTTCTGTGTGAATATATTGTAAAATTTTATTTATTTCTGTAATACAAAGCATCATTACTAAATTACCTTTCAGAAATTATTCTAATATGCTGATTTATTACTAGAATTATCAATTTTGAAAAACAGTTGTGCAGCCAAATATATTTTTTGGAACCCGTGATTGTTTTTCCTTTTCACCCCCCCCCCTCAGGATTCTTTGATGAATAACAACTAAAAAACAACATAATTTTTTACCAAATAAAAAACATTTCTAAAATGTAAATCTATGCCGTGACTTTTTTGTTAATTTAATAGATCCTTTGTTTATAAAAGTATTAATTTCTTTCAAAGAAGAAAGAATAAAAATGTACTGATCCCGAGCTTTTGAACAGTAGTGTAACAGTAAACTACTGTAACAGTAGTTTTGAACATTATTACCCATTTTAAATAAATGCTTCTCTTTTGAATATTTAAATGATCAAAGAATCCTAAAAAAAACTATTAAGCAGCTCAACTGTTTCCGACACTGAAATAATAAATCAGCAGATTAGAATGATTTCTGAAAGGTCTGAAAGTGACACGTAAGACTGGAGTGATGATGCCTTGTATCACGCTTTGTAATATTTCACAATATTACATTTTTTTCTGGATTTTTAATCTAATAAATGCAACCTTAATGAGCAGAAGAGACATGTTTAAAAATGATTAAATATCTTACTGTTCTAAAACTTTTGAACGGTAGTGTAATTTCCACCATTATTACCAAGCTTGGAAGAGCCCAGGATGAATAATAATAATAGTAATAAAAAAAAAGGTCCGACTATTCGTCTGAAAGAAAATAGTCACATACACTTAGGATGGCTTGGGGATGAGTAAAATACGTAATTATTTAAATTTTTTGGTGAACTATTCCTTTATTGTTAAACGCTTCCAAAAAAGGACATTGAAGTTTGTGTTATTGATGGATCCCACCTGTTGTTGGTATATTCTTGAGACCAGGAGGACGGACAACAGTCCAGTTGATGTCTTCAGTCTGCGTGAGAAAATTTTCCATTTCATGCATGTTGTTCAGAACACTTCTAATCATGGGAAGCAACATGAAGCGGATGAGAAAGGAAGAATTGGAGCCTGAATTAGCTGTAAAGAATGTCATAGCAATCCAATTACTACACCAGTCAAATGATCAGACCAAAAATACTGTGAGGAAAAGACACTACAGTTTTGCAGACAATAACAGCACTTACGGTCAGTGTACCATGATGTCATGGTGATGATCCGATTGACTTTGACTTCACGCATAGCATTTAATGCTGCCTTCATAGACTGGGTGTAGCCAGTGACTCCGTATAAAAAGGAGATCGGAAAACCAAGACAGGACAACACAGCATCCTGACCTTTGAAATGCGGCTTCAGGCTGTCTTCTGAGAATATGTCTGCTTCAACCACCTGTCACATAAGGGCATGCGGTTAAACAATATATGATTGAGGCTTCATGCTAGTTCTAGTAACTGATTACTGAAAATCTAAGAGATAAAATATGCAATATGCATGGAACACATCTATATTTCCACACTATGCCGCTTAGTGTAAATTGTCGCATTATTTGGAATTGCTGTGCCTGGGTAGCAGTCTTTAAAAATATTTTCTTCCCACACAAAAATGTGGGGCAAACAAATCATGTGATGATACTAACCCATTAATAAAATGCAAAGAAATTGTATGCCACCATTTGTGACCGTTATGCAGAAAGTCTTTTTCAGGGATAATGAAAAACAAAAGCACCGGAAATGAAGTATTGAGAAATGTCACTATGCATTAAAAAAAAAAAAAAAAAAAACAATAACAGTATAATCTTTCCTCCTTTAATTTACCTTGAGGTTCTCGTGCGTCAGAGTGAGTTTTCCCGGGTTTCTGACGACTGCCGTGACGCAGTGTCCTTGCTGAAGAGCCTGACTGACCAGCTCCTGCCCGGTTTGTCCAGTCGCGCCAAGAACAGCGATCTTCATGATTTATCTGGACAGAACCGTCCTGCTAAAACACGAGAATGTGTGAAATTACAGCTGGCATAGTCACACTCCTCTGTCCCCCAGAGAAAGGGATAAAATTATAGGGAGGGATTCTTACAGGAATAAGGTAAATGAAAAAGTTAGTTTGTTTGAGATATCTTCTGTTGTGATATAACCTGTTTAGCTATGTCCGGAAATGACATTTATCATATCAAGACTCCTCCTCAAGGACAAAAAACAAAAACAAACAAATACGGACACATTAAAACTGAAAACGTGTTTTTGAGGGGAAAACACATTTCCTATTCTTAAGAATGTGAGCATCACCAAATAAAACATTTATACCTGTCTTTAATGCACCAACGCCTAAGAAAACAGCAAACTTCAGTGACATAACACAAGTCATGTAACGTTAAGCGCACTGTGTAAATGCGCTGATGATCAGAAGAGATGTGCAAAGACCCCAGCGACCATCTTACTTTTATCGCAAAAAACACATATCAGTAAAAGTTTTCCTAATAACAAGCGAACTCACTGTAAAATCGCTCCTGGTGGTGTGGGTGGCCAACAGTAAACACTTGCGTGCGCTCTCTGCTGTCATACAGCTGCTGATATAACTTTCACTCTTGTGGACTCGAGTGCGCATGCGCAGTACGACAATTCCTCGCAAGAGTCCTATCAGGTCCGAGCGCATGTTTCTCGAAAGAAAGGAAAAAGCGAATGATATTTAATATACCACAACAAATCACGCACACAAAACATAATGTGCATTTCTGCATTGTTTGTTCTCAAATACTGCGACCACAGAAATATGTTTGGTGAACCAATTGACAATGCGAACTAAACTGGATTCCACATTTGGAAACATTAAATCAGACGGACCAAGCTTCATGATTAACAAAACCTTCCTTCACAGCAAAGTTTAAGCGTGAAGCACTGATTTCACACTGCAATAAACCAAAAAAATGGACTTTAGTTAGGCTGGACACCACTCCCCCTTGTGGTTAATGTTAGTTACAATTATCAGTTTAGTTCCGTTTTCAAATACAGAAGTTGGGTGCACTGTGAAGGACTTTTTGGTTTCGCATAATCAGATGTCACCATCACAAGGACAGTTAGTGTTAAGTATTCACCATGAAGCTACAGATTTGTCTGTTCCTCGGCGTGACGGTTTTTAGTGCAACGACAGCTGATTTCTCTCCTCCAGTGGTAAACATCAGTCTGGACGTGCCCGCCTATCAGCGATGGGCTCCCCTGAAGAACCTTTATGACATCGATTTCTTGAGAAAAGCCGCATCTGAAGTGATCGAGTAAGTATCAGACAATCTTATAACCACAAGCACTCTACGAGAACATGTTGCTTTCGTCCGATTCTTACGATTTTGACCAGAACCAGGTTAGCCATTAATACGTTTTCACTTAGCTGACAAGTTTAAAAAGTTTACGCGCAGACTATGTAATCAAATATCAGACACAGAATGTCACCAAATATTTAAGCATGCAATGCATTAAAAGGCAAGTGATGAAAGATAAAGCTCTGTTGACAGTCCCCTCTTTTTTATTATCAAATATATTTGGTCACACACTATTTTAAAGTCAATTTCCCGCCTGAATAAACTGCTGATTTGTTAGTAATAGTAGTTATAACGTTTAGGTATTGGGTAGGATTAGAATATGGTCATGAAGTATATGGTTTATAAGCACTAATAAACAGCCTATATGCTAATAGTAGGCATGCTAATAAGCAACTAGTTAAATATAGTGAGAATTTGTCCCTATACTAAAGTGTTACCATATGTTCTTTAACTTTGTAAATCTTCTTTGTCATCATCCACAGTCATGTGTTTAAAACCCTCTTTTGCAGCTCAACTGTTCCCAAATGGGTTCATGATGCAGTTAAACCAATAGTGAAAGCTCTGGAGAAATACATCCCACAGCCTTACGCTGGAGAAATACAGGGCATGGCATCCTTCTATGGCACTGACATTGCAGATATTGTGTTGTTGAACTTTGCCTATGAAGTATCTGCGTAAGTAATACACATCTTGTTACAGTAGCGTTCTTGAAGTGTACTTTTTTTTTTTTTAAACATTCGTTGTGGTTGCTTTGCGTTCTTTTTTTTTCAAGCTTTTGCACCAGTATTGTAACTCAAGATACAAAGGGCAATATATACCATGGCAGAAACCTGGATTATCCCCACGATGTGCTCAGAAATCTTACTCTAGATGTACTTTTTATTAAAAATGGAAAGGTATTATTAAATTATATATTAAATTGTATTATATATTGTATGTTATATTATATGCTTGAATCTGCAAGTCGTTTCCTTCCAGGTGGCATACAGAGGAACCACTTTTGCTGGTTATGTTGGGCTGTGGACAGGACAGAGCCCCAATAAGTTTACAGTATCTGGCAATGAACGCAGTAGGTTGATTTTTGATTTTGAAGAGATGGTCTAGTGAATATTGTGTGGTTTTAATTTCTATCTATATTTCTACAGATAATGGATATTGGTGGGAGAATATAATTTCAGCAATTTTATTAAAAAGTTCTCCAGTTAGCTGGCTAGTGAGAGAGGTGAGAGAACGTATGCATATAAAATGCAAAATATAATTCAGCATTTCAAAGTATGTTTACTTACTGGCGCAAAAATGTAATAAATTTACTTTTTTTTTAGACCCTTGAAACAGCTGTGGATTTCCAGGATGCAGTATTAAGACTGGCCAAGGTGCCGATCATTACAGATGTTTATTACATTTTGGGTGGTGTTCATGCTAATGAGGGTGTGGTCATAACCAGAGACCGGAGCGGATCAGCTGACATCTGGCCTCTGGATCCACTTATTGGAAAGTAAGCACCAATTATCATTTTTTTAATTACAGAAATTAAAATGAAAAATATAAAGTGATGGCAGTGCAACACTATAGGCTCTCATTCATATAATACCAGTGTTTTCCTTAAGGTTTACGTATGACTATGCCTCAGATTTTTTTTGTATTGTTGCTTATTACAGCTGGTATAGAGTTGAAACAAATTATGACCACTGGCTACCCGCCCCTAAACGAGACGACCGAAGGCAAGCAGACAATACATTTGATCAATACCACGAAAGCTCAAATGTGTGATTATTTAATTGAACAATTTCCTGGTCTTTTTTCAGAGATGTGGCAATGAAAGCACTGAACGTCACTGGTCAAGACCATATTTGTATGGATTCTTTATATAAGGTACATGAATAAAAACCATTTTGACTACCCATTATTGTGATTTCTATATTCACGTATTTCTGTTCTACATTGTTAATGTCCTAAAAGAAAGTGTTCTTTTTTGCTATTATCAAAGTAATTTCTGGGTTTAGATGTTAAAAAGATGAAAGTTTAATGAGAACTTCCCTTATGTTTGTGAGAACATGCAATCCTATTACATATTTTATATGCTGATTAAGTGATCATTTCTTTTTCATTGTTACAGGTTTTATCTGTGAATCCAGTGTGTAATGGGTAAGGTGGACAGTAATGCAGCATTTCACCTAGCACATGATATTTTATGGTTGTGTAATGGCCTGATGTAGAGTGCTCATTTCTTGTACGTGGTAACCATTAGTACAAACATAAGCATACTTCCTCCTCATAGAGGTTATATTAGAATCTAACCATGCAGAATTGAGGAATTTCTTGTCTGTAGAAACCAGTCATGTGAAGCCTTTGCCTATTCACACTTACAACTTCACAGACACTCATTGTTAAAGCCACTCGGCTGTAAATCAGAACAGTCCAAGCATTGATCTCTGTTGAACTCTCACCTCTTTTATGTTTGGTGCACAACTTAACACTGATTCTTAACTCTATCTGCTAGACACCTAACTTGCCATTGTCTGTCTAAGTTGACATATTATCAAGTGGTACAGGTTGATTCTTTGTTACCATATGATGATATTCATTACTTTTTATCCCTGTTGGTACTAAACCCATCTGGTGGGCTTGCAGTTAAAAAGCTTTAGCTTTAGTTTGTCATCTCACATAGAAACCAGTGTCATTTGAAGTCATGTCTGACAACTGAATATGGAGTTTGTGTTTTGGATTAGTAAATGTTTCTTGAAACTAGGGCTGGACCAGAATATTCAGTTATTTGAATAATAGTTTGGTGGGTTGGCATGAGATTTTTTTAGTCGGATAGTCTTGAATGCCATGAAGATAATGATTTGTTTCATTTGGAAGAGAAGACAAAAATGCTGAAGACCACAGCAGGTGTTAAGCAGTGATCGCTACCCTAAACTGAGATTTGGAGCCAAACACCTCTTTTGCATTTAGGCTACTTCAACTCTGACCTTTGTGTTTTGTATAAACAGTGCACTGTCCGTTCTCGTAGCATATAAGCCCTGCCTGCGTGAGGCACATCGGTTCACGTTGTTCTGTAGTTTATTCAAAGTTTATTAATTCTGAACATGTCAATGAATGTGTCAATTGCACTAAAATGCGACACTGGACATTGCTACTAAAGTTTCGAAGCTCAAAAAATGCTACTTAAAACCCTCCCAAACTCCAAGACTCAGCTAATCTCGGCAAGTCTCCAGCTGTGATCCTTGGAGAGTCTTTGGCCACTCAAGCTCTCCTCATTCACGTCCTCTTTCAGGCAGATTTATAATATATCTTTAGTTGACTGGAAAGTGGAAACTCTTAATTAGTGCCCTGATGATGTAAATGTTTTTTTTTTTACAGCCATTTTCCATTTTGTTAAGCTCAAAATTTTAGTTCTGCACATTACAATGTTATTCTTTGGTTTTATTCCTTGATGGATGATTAAGAGAAGTTTGGCCTTTGTGTTATTCATCATCCTGTGGAACATGAGGGCAATTTCAAGCTCCTAATCACCCTGGTGTGCTACAACATTTATTGCTTCAATTATAGATTAGAATTTTGTGATTTTTTTTTAATGATCATATTATTTTACCTCCAGGATCACTGTTTATACAACCGTCATGAGTGCCGCCACTCCTGAGAAGTACACAACAGTTGTCCGAGAAGTAAGAACAAACCATAACATAACATAATTTTTAGAAAACACATTTTTATTAAATATATCCTGCTTTGACTTTACATATGTTACCACCATCATGTTATGTGTTATGCTTTCATGAAGATTTTGTTGGATGAAACAACATTTCTGTCATCATGTAAGATCTTGCTATGGTATCTCTGATATTATTTTGACATTAAGGGAATTTTGCAATACTCTGAGTGAACTGTGACTGTCTCTTTTCCTTTATAAATACAGTTAATGGTCTTTCCTCTTCTTCTTACAGACCTGCATGTGATGGAATGACTCATTCACTTGACCAGCTTCACCATCATCTTAGTTCTGAACTACCCAACAACCTCTGCTTCTCTTTTGTTTTTCACAATGGAAATGAGTCGTATTTTAATATCTACAAAGTAGGGCTGCAAGATATTGTGATAAAGCATAAAAAATTAACTGATGACTTGAATAGCTATATTTGGAAAGAATCATAACAAATATTTTAGTAACTGTTTAATACATAAGAATTAATATTAAGTGACTTAATATTACTAAAAAAATATACGGGCTGTTTTTGCTCAGTTTTGTCCACACACAAATGTATACTTCTTTAATATATTAAAGCAACAAGCCCCAAGGGCTGTGGTTTACAGTGAACATGTTTGCGGAACAGTTTTATAATATTACATGCGTTACTGAAAGTTTACATTTATACATTAAATACATGTCATGGATTCTTCCTCTTATACATACAAAAACAGTTGAACTGTCTGTACTGAATTGAACTGAATACAATATATTAAAATAATTATTCATTGTAATAATTGAGGGTTCATAACAAGAAATGTGTGCCTTATTTGTGTGTCTTGCATTATTTTGGATTTATTACATCTATGCTATACTTTACACAGAAACAGTCTGCTTCCTTTAGGAAAGTGCTATTTCTTATACAAACCTCCAGTCAAGTCGCATCAAGCTATTACCCTTAATCCCTTTAGGGCTTGTTCACTTAATTCAGCTACACAGAAGACCGTTAAGACGCAGACAAACAAACATACCTACTGAAAGCTTCGGGAGTTTGACACTTGGTCTTCTCTTACTATTGAATGAAAACAGTGGATTTTTGCTCAGGACATTGAAGGTTTCTTGGGGGACATGGGGAAGTGTGTGACTATACTTTTCTCATATCCGTACAAGCTGATTTTTTTGCATGTGTACTCTTCGCATTGACCAACTCAAGCACCAATGGGGTACAGAAGGCGGATACATTCCTTTGGGTGACATGTTGTGGAAATAAAGCTTCTGGGATTTTCTTGATTAAAAGAGAAAACCACCAGGTGAGTTTTACCCAAAATGATTTATCGTCTCTGGATGTAAGCTTTTATTGTTTTGGAGTTTTAAAGACACTTTTTAAAAAGCAGGATTTAGTATGGGTTAAATTATGTTATAAATATCATATCTTATTATTTGTGAATTCTTAGAATATTTTTCATAGTAGCAATCTTCCTTCATTTTACTGTGAGCAAGATTCAAAGTGTACACCACATGAGCTTTTATCAATAGCTCTCTTAAGAGGTTTAACCACAAGCTACGCTAAATTATTGTGATGTCTGGTGAGCTGATGAATAACCTTACTTACAACAAGTCTATACATTCATAGTCTATAGTTGCCAGTTATTCAGTATTTAAAAAATAAAATACTATGACAAAAACCCACACCTTAAAATACCTCATTCCTCTCTAATTTTTGACGTGGTAAAAATTGACAAAGATACTCATGATTTCAAATTTTAATGTATAACAGAAGCTGGTTTATAGTAAAGCAGGGCTGTAATTCAGAGTTTGAAGCTTGTGGGCTTTTACAGAGGCACAGGTGTGTGTTGACGTCTGATCTATAAGGGGGATTGAGGCCAGTGCAAGAGAGCAGTGAACCCAGATTAACTCACTCTTTGGATCCTATTAACATACACAACAACATGACATTTAGTGTAGCCTGTTGTCAAAAGCTCAAAAATATTGGTTGGTCTAAATTTTAGTGTTTAATAAAAAATATAAATAATTTATTAAAGTAAATTGTGTATTACTCAATTAAGTGTTTTGCAGGGTTGTTTTAATTTTTATTTATTTCATGATTATTATTTATATATTAGAGTGTTACAGCGGTTTAACCATTTAACAAATCCAATCCATTTTCTAATGTTTTGTATCAAATATGCTTAAATATATAAAAATATAAATCACAGTTCAAGTTTCATACAAGAGCTTAATGAAAATGTGCTTGTTATACTGATTTTCGTGTTTTCTACTTTCAGGAGAAGCCATGGGGTGTGGCGTGACAAAAAACAGCGAATTCAATAAAAAATTTGATAAAGGTAAAATGTTTTCAATGACAATAATATGAATGGCTTGTGTCAAAGAATGATATAGGCTATACTGTGTGAGTTCTGTTTATTCAGAGACTGTTTAGCTTGAATATAACTTGACCTAAATGAATTTTCTTCTTAAAACAGATGGAAATGTCATCCCAGGTGAGTTTTCACCAGTCCAGCAAAGCCTGTGTAAAACCTCTCGCAGCTATTGAATTAGAACATTGTCTATTTCTGTGTAGTGTCAACAGCTTAAATAACTCATTAACATTCTCAACATGTCTTCTTTTCATGCTTTTCTGCAGCAGCCATCAGTAAGCACAATTAATCTTTTATGACCATTTTAATGTCTATTTGACTATTGTTGGGCATTACATACTATACACAGAGATATAAGACTATCAGATTCAGTACACACACAAAAAAAATCATTGTCTAAGTTGTAGTTCATAAAAGAAACACTAATGTCATGTTTCTTAAGTAGCCATACTGTTTAAGTCTTTTTATTTCATTTACTTAAATTCCACGTTTAATTCATCAGGTTAAAAGTAGCTTATTTGTAATTATTTGCTAAATTTACTAGCAAAAAATGTTACTGAACTACATCAATTTATTTTCAGTGTAAATAGTAATCACTCAAATGATGATAAACTAGGTGTAATTCTAGAAGCCCCACACACACAAAAAAAATCTTGCATTCATAGAAAATCGATAAATGCAATAGTTATATATTTATTTAAATAAAAGGCGAATCCCTTTCTCACCTCTGTCGTGCTCTTTTGAAAGCAATGAAGGCTGCGGTTCTGATCCAGCGCTGGTACCGACAGTATGCGGCTCGCATGGAAATGAGACGCAGATACACCTGGAACATCTTCCAGTCCATGGAGTACGCAGACCTTCAGGACCAGATCAAAGTGAGAAATCTTTTCTCCATACTGTTTTTAACGTAAGAGCGCACGCGGCTTCCGGTTTCAAAACAGTCCGGTTTGCTGTGTAATGTTGCAAACTGGTATTTTATTTCTTATGTAATTGTAATTAAACAATTAATCAACACATTGGTTTGTAGCGCAAATCGTTTTACTTTTAATTAGTGCTGGGCAATGATTAATCGCGATTAATCGCATCCAAAATAAAAGTTTTTCTTTACATAATATATTT
>JAUCMS010000095.1:16733866-16758235 GCA_032357445.1 Enteromius radiatus | reverse complement strand
TTTATTAGGCTTGAATGGCTGGCGGCGCTACATAGGCATTCGCCATCTTGAAATACGGTAGTGGGCAAGGGACACACAGTACAAGATACTGTAGCTACGACTTGCGCGTTTTCCGCTGTCACTTGAAAAACTCAGTTTTACAGTTTTGCAATTATTAAAATACATGTAGCCTACGAACATGATCGCCGGAGAACAAGCTGGAGGTAGTGGATGATGTCGACGACATGGCTTTTTGATTAGTGAAGGACGTCGTAGCTGTAATACATACTTTGAACTGCGTGGCGCAAGATTCGCGACATTCCTACACATTGTACCTTTAAGGAAAATAGTCCATGTGACATCAGTAGATCAACCGCAATTTTATGAAGCTACAGGAATTCTTTTTGTGTGCAAAGACTACAACTTTATTCAACAGTTCTTCTCCTCCACATCAACCTAGGGCACCATTATAGAGAGTACCATGATGCATTTGCACGAATGTGTTCTACATCAGCAGCATACATTGTTTACATGCAGAGGTGTTCTTGATAATAGCAAAAGACATTATTTGGAGAAGAATTGTTAAATGATGTCATTATTTTTGTTTCTTAGCTTTGTAAAATTTGGTTTGAATCACTGATGTTGGACTGTTATACCACACTACACTACTGTATGTGCAGGGTCAGAAAGCTCACAGATTTGATCAACAATTAATTAATGAATAAATAAAAAAATGAAATTAATTAGTGTTCCAAAGATGCACAAATGTCTTACGGCTTTTCATTTTTATTTATTTTTTTTATCCCTTTCAAATTTATAGAGGATATAAATAGTTTTATTAGCCTATTGTTTTTAATGTTCCTACATTAAACTGACATTTTTTGTGAAATACTTAAAGTTTATTTTTATTACAATTAATAAATAAATAAATCCCACTTAGAAATTGCTAGTAATGTAATAATTATTTATAAAAAAGAAACTTTAAATATCACACCGTAGCAGTATTTTCATGTAAAATATTCTTCAGTAATCTTCACTTATCTTATTTATAACTACAAAAAAATCTTTTTGTACAGTGTACAACATACGTACCAAAGGTAGAGAAAGGACATCCTTCAAATAGGAGGAGGTCCTTGGAGTCCGAAAGGTTGATAACCACTGGTCTAGATGAGGCAGTGAACTCATTATTGTGGCGCTATAATACGCTATAATAAGGCAAGAATAAAGATAAAGTTTTCATATGAATCTCTGAGTGTCATCAAATTAATTGGTCAAATCAAATGGTCTTTACTCTTTTTCCACAAGAAAGATCTTTGCCAACTCTGTATTTTTGTTTTCATGAAAATGTCATTTTCTCTTCAAAGGTATGGCTTCACCAAAGAAGTACTGAACAAATACAAGGTAGGTAATTTTAGGCCTACATCTAACGTCTGTGCACTGTAATTCCTTAGCTTCCTGTTCTTAAGAGTTTGTTTACCACAGGGCATTAGCTGTTTATCCCCATTATGAAAGGGATCTCCTCGCACTGTCTTTCCAAGAACAGCACATATTAATAACAAGTGGCCTGCTCAGACTTACAGTTTAAAAGGGGAAACTCTGGTCAGTTCTGCTGCAGCTATATTCACAGAATGTGGGCCAGTCCTTGGTAAAGAGGATTACAACAAGCAGGCTTCTGTACTCAGTCACTGGTGTCTGTTAACTAACTTGATGGTAAACGAACAATCCTTTAAATGCATGACACCTCAGTAGGAAAGCGAATATATGGATGAATTTGTTCTTAACATAATAGAGATAATATATTTAAATAAATTGTGGTTGTTAAAGATAATATATTTAATAAATTGTGTTTGTTAACTAGCTGGTAATGTTGTAGGGAATTTTATATATTGCTATTAATCATTTGTGGAAAGACTCTAGATTTATACTAGTTTTCTAAAAGAAAATCGGGGAAATTTTTACTTCTATTACATCTTTCCATAAATAAATGTAATAAAAAAAAGTGCTTTATACTATTTAAAGGTTTGTTTGTTTAGTATAATATTTTAATGCATTATAAAAGTGTAACATTGAATACAGTAAGTATTATAATGTTTTATCACAGTATTATTTATGAGATCAGTCATGCATTACAAGGTGAATTATGAAGCATAAAGCTACTTTAATATTGCATTTTATATAAAGGATTCTAGCAAAGTGTTAACGAAAATGGACAATAGGATACTCTTTAACAGTCAAGGATTGGTTTAGGGTCAGTGGCATGTTAATATTTTTAATTATTATTTTTTTATTTAAGTACAACATTGGGGACAATTATTTGATGTGAATTGTTGCCATAAAATCTCTCTCATCTGTTCAATTGCTTTAAGCTGCATGGGAAGCGTATCCTGAAGTTGCTCCAGAAAATCTTCAGCTGGTTGCCTTTAGTGACAGTAATCGACCAACGGGTGCTGATAGTCCACGGAGGAATCTCAGATACCACCAATCTTTCTCTGATAGCTCGAATGGACAGACACAGAGTGAGTCCAACAAAAGGTTAACGTGTCGTTAAAGCATGAACATTATTTCTTTTTTATTTTTTACCAGATAAATGTTGTCTTTCTATAGTATGTGTCTGCTCTGAGGCCTCCGAAGAAGAAGGCTCCATCACGCACTAATGTATATGCTGATTCAGTGCGTTACGATGAGATGATCATCTGTAATAACAGAAGAGGCTCACTGACCTTTCCCAAACCGTTTGCTGCTCGGGAAAGTTTTCAAAGGCGCTCCCTTCAAGACTTCTCAAGCACCGTGGCTCGGACACGTGAGGAGGAGTTTGAGGTTCGCCGTAGACAAGCAGAGTTTAACCTGTCCGGCTTCAGCAAGTCTCACCGTATTCTGAGCCCTGCTCTGTCATCTGACTCGGAACCAGAATCATCAGAGGTCACTGACACCGGCGATGACGAGTGGAAGCAGGTGGGCTTCATTTGTGCTATTGTGCACGCTGTTCGTGGTTTGACTGGTTTGCAGTCTAACTGAATAACTGAATAATTGACTGGTTGCTTTTGTCATACAACTATGCCAAGTGAGAAAAAAAAAATATAATGCAGTTTAAAATGTTAAAACTTTACAGTAATATAAGCAAATATGTGCAGTGTGCTGAAGAATGTTTTGACAACTTGAGGCGCCCTAGTGGATCCCTGATTGAGAACAACTGTACAAATACAATCAATCGCACCATTAATTGCACTCATAACTTTATAAAAACAGTATTTAAATTAATGTATGGAAGCTTTTAGAAAAGACATTGCATCAAAATAAATCATAAAATACACCACAAATATAAAAAGGTTCTGAAAGCATAGTCACAAGAAAAATGTTAGCATTGTACATGCATGAGACTTTACTTACTAATCATAAACATTCCTTTTAAAAACAAGGCAAAGCGTTTTATATTCCCTTTTTGTAATTATAAACTACAGCCCACCAAAATAAATGTTAAAATACAATACACAAAAAGTACAAATGTGTTAAAAAAAACAAACAACTGCTGGCATTGTATGTGCTGTATGCACACTAATTGGAACATTCATTTTAAAAGCAATATATGACATATGACAAGTCCTCTGATACGGATTTAATTGTAAGAAGCATCTAATGCGTGGTATCTCTTGGGTGCCATCAGATTTTGGACCTGCTGTGGAGTGACCCCATGTCTCATGATGGTTGCGTTCCCAACGAGGTCCGTGGTGGAGGCTGTTATTGGGGTCCTAATGTGACAGAGGACTTTCTGAACAGGCACAACCTCCAGCTCATCATCCGCTCACACGAGTGCAAACAGGACGGATACGAGTTTTGCCACAATCGTAAGGTCAGGAATGCAGTGATCTGGGGTCTCAGGAAATAATAATAACAGTCAGTTTGGCTGAAATTCAAGCGGAGTACTTTTTTGTAGTTTTTAAATATGTGTTTTTGAATTTATATGACCATGCTCACTAATCATTTACGTACATGCACTTATGACTGCTCATGTTAATTTAGAGAGGTTTTTAGGACACTGTGTCCTGTAACTAATGTAGTAAATCTCTAGCTGAGCCCAGTTGTTTCCCTTTCATAACTAAAGAAATGCAAGTTCTCATTTACTGTATGTTTCACAAGCATTGTCTCAAATTCTTTTTTCTGATTTCAACAAATAGTAGCTTAATGTAGTCTAGCTTATATGTCCAAACATTTTTTTGTATGTTTGTAGAAATGTTGTTGATAGGTTGATTTGATAAGGCTGACTATGGTTGTCCCTCCATGTATTTTTTCAGGTCCTGACCCTTTTCTCAGCCTCTAACTACTATGAGGTTGGCAGTAATAGAGGAGCCTTCGTCAGGCTGGGTCCAGATCTTGTGCCTTACTTTGTGCAGTATCAGGCCACCAGTATGACCCGAGGACTCAGCTTTCCACAAAAGTAATCAACACATATGTTGATTGACTCCAAGCCCCTTAGTGTCCACAACAATACTTCAAATCCCAATAACTTTTCCTGTTTTCATGATTTACTGGAAAAAGGAAAAAGGTTTTTATTTCAAGATACTAAATGTTACTCTTTCAGGTCTATAAAACTATATGTATCTATATTTTAAGATCATGGGAATTAATTTAAACTCTTGTTTTAAATCATTTAAAGTCATCTCGAGGGCCCTTTTGAAGTTGACTGAGGCCCCTAGTGGGCTCTGGACCCCTGGTTTTGAACCACCAAACTACAAGAATGATTTTCATTCACAATTTTAAAAGCATTGTTTGGGATTGACTTAAATTCAAACTACAGCAGATGTGTTGTAATCATTTTGGATACAAATGTTACTATTGCTGTTACAGTGTTAGAGCTTCATTGTCATGTTGCTCATTTCTTCTTTCAGCGTAAAACGCACAGAGCACACAGCTCTCAAAGTCCTACGAGAGCAACTCTTTGTACACAAGTCAGATCTCCTCAGTGCCTTTCAAGAGATCGATAAAGAGAGCACAGGTACACACATACAGTACATACAGTACTGCAGTATTCTGCCACCTAGTGATTTGATAATATCGCTGAATATCTAAAGAATGCAAATGGTATTCAGACTCTTCTAGTATCAGAAAACAGCCCTCTTGTTAAGTATGACATCACATTTTATTGTTTCCGGATCCAAGCGCTTTATTCAGATGCCAAAAGCAAGCAACAGACGGTGCCAATACACTCTCGCTGTGTGCTGTAATAAACCTGAGAATTCATGAACCTAACCTTTATCATTATACTGATATCTCAGATGGCCAGACAGTGATTCATCTTTTATGAATCATTCAAATAACGGTGCCTGAGATGCTGTGAGCTCTAACAATATAGTGCGCACTGTGAGTCTTTATAAAGTTGGTTTAACTGTGCTATATGAATAAAAAATACTCATAAACAAGGTATGAGGTGAGATGGTATTCTAAATTGAGTAGAAGCTTCCTTACATCATGACTTCACAAGCAGATAGGGTTTCTAGTTACTTGGTGGCTGGTTTTGCAGTTGATAAATACAAATGACAAAGTAATGTCAATGCCTCTTATGAGCAGAAGTATTTCATAATTTGTCTGTCTGAACTTTGACCTGACAGGACTGATCCTTTTGAATGACTGGGCGAGTGCGATCGAGCGAGTTCTTCACCTGGATCTACCCTGGCAAGTGCTTCATCCTCAGCTCGTGTCCAGCACCGTTGATGGCAAGCTGGACTACCACGGCTGGTTCCGTGACCTTGCCCTAAAAAAGCCCAGTTCTGAGGTAAAGCAGGTCACTCAATCACTGTCTGTTGTGTAAGCATTGTAAAATGTCAATGCATTGCAGAAACTGCCATCCTCTGTTGTCATTACAGTACATTGAGCAGACTATGCTGGAGACGCTGTATAGACATCGCTCCACGCTGGAGACCATTTTCAGAATAGTGGACACAGATAACTCAGGTATAAAAAAAATATATGCATCTTGTTATAATGATAACTCATTCAAGTTGGCATGAAATGAAAATGAACCCGATCTGTTGTACATCAGGGCCCTGTGCTCAGCTCAAATGATCACTTACCTGTAATTTTCTAGAAATCCTGAAGACCTCGAGTTTGCTTGAGAAACCCTGGTGTAAATACATTTCTAGATTTTTATGAATGCCAGTGTATTAGTTTAAATGTAATGCTTTTCTCAATCATTTAATCCACTTAAGTTCCATCCCTCTAAAATCGACTGTAAGCTTGCTTTTATCTCAAAATCCAATTAAAAACCGATGCCCCCAGCAATTTTTCCGTAATTTGTAAAGTCGAGATGTCACAGTTTGGAAGGAAAGATCGGTAGCTACTTTAATGATGTTGTGACTTTACAAAGAGGTTACTTATAAACTATTAACTCGTATTTTAAAAGGACAAACTCAGATAAGATCAAGACTCAAATTAGGTAAAAGTTTTGCTGTAGTCAGCATTAAACAAACTGACGATTCTTTTCTTTGATATTGTGACCTGTATATTTGAGCGAAACGTCTTCTTGAATGAGAAAAAAATGTAGAATGGGACATGCTTTGGTCCATTGGAAATTTATTGGATTGCTGTTATTTACTAATCCTCATTGGTTACAGGGAGGGATGGATTTTTTTGAAAGATTGTAAGAATACTTGCACAAATAAATTGTTTATGATTAACACAGCAACGTTCCATTGAAATATAACCAGTCCATTTTGATTACACAATGACATTAACAATTCCTACCAAGAACAGATAAATATAGCTCTTTCCGTTTCTTTCAGGTCTCATCACTTTTGAGGATTTCCGCCAGACGTTGAAACTGCTGAGTGCCTATCTGAAAACGGAGATCTCTGACGAGGTCATTAACGAGCTGGTTATCAGCACGGACACAAATAATGATGGTAGCATTGACATTGATGAGTTCATGGAGGCTTTCCGGCTGGTGGACAAAAGCAGACTCGAGAGAGGTAAAAGCCTATTAAAGCTCTTGCAGGACAATCAGAGCCTTCCTCAGGAGACAGAAACCCCACAGATTGTCACCTCTACAGCTCCACAGACTTCACAATGTCCAGCTTCACAGCCTGCAGATCCACCAGCTTCAAATACAACAGACTCTGCGTGCTCACAGACTGCAGACTCTCCTGGTTTACTCACTGAAGACTGTCCGGCTTCACAGACAGAAGATCTCTGCCACATTTCTGTTGTTGTTCCACCACAATAACTGCTGACTGTTGTAAAATTACACTGTTGTAAACCATAGCCTTCTCTTGGTATTTAATGCTCCAGATGAACCTTTTATAGACTTTAATCTTCCTTCTTACCCAAATATACTTCAGGTTCAGGTTTCGAACACATCTAGATGTTCAGTGATCAATAATACCACAGACTGACAAATATATTCACACATTCTCAGTCAAAACGAGTAACACAGAGTATGTTGTTCATAATGTATTTGATTTGTGTAAATTTGCTATGCAAGTAAATGGGTAGACAGATACTGAAAACTTTTTGCCTGCAACTGGATATAAGAGCTGAGGAATATTATACTCTGTGCTTCACTGCTGTAAAAGGCACTGTCCTAGAAAAAAGATGGGCCAAAAAAGCAGACTGATGCTTCCTTTCTACCCACACGCTGACTGAGCCGGGAGAAAGTTGCTATTAACAATAACACAGGTTAGAGAGAGTATATGCGCAGTTTTATGTAGCCGCAATGCTTTGAGTAAGTAATAAGTATTTTATAAACAGAAATCCATCGCAACCAACCATTGCGAACCACCAAATAAGCCCATTTCTCCCCTCAACTCTCCTATGTATTGAGAGGTATTTTGTCAAAGGATATGATTATTAATAACTGCGGTTCACCACTGGGAGGCGTTGCTGTGACACGTGTGCTGTGTTTAGAGGAGCTGAGAGCCATATCGCTGTCTGCTCGCTCGCCCTCGGTTCTTTTGTTAACATGAAGAGGGCTTGTGTGGGCGGAAGAAGGCCTGGACAAGTACAGCTATCAAACAGCGCCAGTCTTCACATGTCTGCTGTGAGTCACTGCATATCACGAAAAGCTTTTTTTCGTCGTCAGTTTTCGTCAGAACACCCACTGTATACCTCACTTTAAACATCAGAGGTTATCGCCACACTAGTGGTTTCAACACTTTCCTGTAGTTGTGGCAAAGTGGGCTGGTTGTTTTAACGGCCAAGACCTTTTTTTACATCTATTATTCGAATGACTGACGCAGGACACGTGTTGCTTTATTTATTTCCTCTGATTTGAAGACCTTGAATAGACCATCGGGTATGATGAGTATCAAGTCCTTCAACTAGGGTTCAGTGAAATGTCCCAAATCAAGACATTGACAGCAATTTAAATCTTAAAATTTAGGCAAATATGCTGATTTATCAATTTGGCAATGCTGTTCCTCATCAAAGAGGAAATGAATATGAATAAGTATTGTCATTATTTACTCGCTACACTTTCGCTTCGTTTTATTAGTCATTAAGTGCTTTCTCTCTCTCTCTCTTTGGTTTGTAATTGTATGAGCTTGATTAAGATGGACAGAATAGTTTTTACAATCTGTGTAAATATTCTTTATTAATGGTTTTCCCAAAACAAAAGCATGTAACACTACAGTTTGTGTGTGCTTTTTGTATGTGGGTGATTTGATAATTGGGGGTACATTTGGTGTCCCCACAAAAATAAAGTTATTATTTTTTAGATTTTTTTTTTAAATGGTTATATTTTTTTATTATTTTAATGTATTTATTATTATTCTTAACTAACTGTTATGAATTACAAGAGGTTACAGTCCATAACAAAATAATAATTTATTTTAGAAGTCATAATTTCTTCTTGTCCAAGTGTATTTTTTCCATCATGTATCAATGGGCAATCAAAATATTTTATAGTACTTTTCTTTTGGCAAGAGTTTATTCATTTTATTAATAAAAGCCCTAAATAGTTAACTCTACAACATTTAAAATTAATTTTTTTTCTTACAAAAATGTGTGTCTCTAAATCTTGCGGCTATATTTTGCCTTTCTTTAAGTTAGAGGAAATGATGTCACTTTCACTCACTGATAAGATCTGAAGCACTGAAAAGTATCTGTGCTCTCTCTGAGAAAATATTTTAATCTAAAAACTTAAAATCTAAAGTCTAAAAGTTAGTTTTAAAACGTCAACTCTGTCACCACAATATCAAACGGAAAACAGTTTATTACTGATCTCACATTAGTTATTTAAAGGTCTTTTAATCTTGTTTCCATTAGTGTCAATTGTGTTACACTATTGTAACAGAGTTTGACTGGAAACAGATGAGGACACCAAATGTACCATCAATTTCTGAATATAGAACATATAAATTTATAACACAGAGAGAGAGAGAGAAACACACTTTATTTTAGGGTATCTTAACTAGTTGTATATTAGCATACATATTACTTGTTTATCAGCCATTTATTAGTAGTAATTAAGAACATATTAATGCCTTATTCTACATCCCTAATCCTACCTAATACCTGAACTTAACTTCCTTACTATTATTTAATATTTTATTAATTAGCCACAAATTAGGAAGTTATTGAGGGAAAAGTTGTAGTTAGCTTTCCCTATTCTAAAGTGTTCTATATATATATATATATCCCTGTATGAAACTTTTGTTTTAGGGGAAACATTAATAAAAAATATGTAAACTGAACTGTTCAGTTATTTACAGAGAATATTAACAGATGTTTTATGTGTAACTGGTTGAGTTTTTCCACAATGATGTTACAGAAGATTTCTATTTTCAAATGTTCAAACTTTCTATTCATAAAATAATAAATGAGTTTCCCCAAATGTATTAAGCAGCTGTTTTGAACATTGTAATAAAGTATTTTTGAGCAGCAAATCAACATATTTTAACATATTATTTTAAACCACTGAAAAATGAATAATAATTGCTGAAAATATCTACAATTTATGAAATTATTAATTTACAGTATTTTACAGTGTTATGATTTTAATGCATTTCGATCAAATAAATGCATCCTTCATAAAGTAACTTACTCAGAAAATTATATAAAATGTAAAAAATAAAAAATGCACTTTTGAGTCTCTCTGTCTGTAAATGTGGTAGACAAGAAAGGAGAAACACGACAAAAGAATTTCCAAGAATTTAAACGTTTTTTATTTTTTTTGCAAATAACACTAAAAATGTTTACAAAAGCATTGTAGAAAGATTTGTGCAGTGTAAATTATCAAAACTAAAAATGAATATTACTTGAAATGATTTTGCACCTAACATGACATAAGGATTGTCATTCTCAGCAGCAAAAAACGCAATGCATCTCAGGAGGACAGGAAGTGTTCAGTGTTTTTAAAACCACCCTCTACGATGTTGTGAGGAATTTACCAGCCCTGAAATGAAGGCGGAGGGTAAACCAAAACAACAGCTACACTGCTTAAACATGTTGCTACTAAAGCAAGTGAAATAAACAAGGATGATATGGCACTAAAAGCTCATCCCTGAAGGAGGGCATCATTCATCTAAGAAAAAAAGGGTTAGATTGCAAGTGGAAATTTCCCTTGTACCCAACATGGCACTATGGCAATCTTCCTAAGTGGAACTCAAAGACTCTCAGCCTTCCCTTTGTTATTCCAGTTGGACAAACAGTGTGTTGACAGCTTGAGAGTTGTATAAGAGGAGATCATTACACACATAGGCTCACACCCCACAGATACAACACAAGCCTTTCTCCAGAACTTTACAGTTTTTACATCCACATACACCGTTCCATCTCGAATTTAGGACAATATTCACTTGGTACTACTTCATAAATCTTAAGGAAAACAAACAAAATTAAGAAGAAAACAGAAATGTTTTTGATGACCCCACTTGTAATATTACAAAATAATTAAAAAAATATATAGAAATGAACAAGACCAAAGAAAAGACCTTACAAATTCATATGTACATACCACTGAACATATGAATACATAAATATTTGTCTGTCTGATTACAAAACCTTTTTACTTCATTATAAAATTTGCTTTTTACATATCGTCGTATTGCTGTGTCAATACATAATACTGAGTTTCTTTGCACTCTGTGGCAACACTTTACATCTTAAGTTCTTTGCTGTATTAAACACATTATAAACTCACATAGTATGTTCTGGAAAATATTTTGTAATTTTTTTTACATTTACTTATTTGTCCTTGCAGACAAGGAGGTTCTAATGCTCCTGTAAATGGGAAACTGATGGCACTACAGCTATCTGTGTGGAAAGCAAACAAACCAGTTATCTACCAAACCCATGTAATCTTTGGTCAAGCATATAGGGGCAAAAGTCACCTTAAGGAATCTGGGAGCTGTATAGAAATGGCTCAGGTTCTTAGATCTTTCATACTGAAGTCACATGTTACATCTCACCACAATTGTCCAGCGGGGTCTTTTACAGACGGAGCTGAGCAAAGACCATTTTTTACATAAATGTGTATACGAACGCTGACGACAAAACTCCAATGGATTGGTAGTTAATAATTTGTTTCCCTCAGTTTACTGTTTTCTTACAGCTGCATAAGACACTGCGCATACACAGTGTTTCCAGTTTAAACCTTGCGCTAAATCTTTAAGATAAGCTAAATCCATGGCACAGGCAAATATGCCACAGTGTGCACCGCAATCCACAAAAACCGTGGTCGCAGTAAGTAACAGATGATTCACGTCAAGTAAAAGTAACAAACATCAATCATTCCAACAAGCGTCACCAAAATGGGAATGATTTACCGATGCATACCACACTCATGGGTTATGGCAACTTCAGACAGACAACCAAAAAGATTCATTTGGACAAACAAACGATTGTGACGATTCATCTTTAGTGATATTTTGTAAAGTGTGCAGCTATCACATCCTGTTCAAGTGGATTTCAAATATGGCCTCAATTCATTTTTAACAATAGCGAAGGCTCGGAACATCAAGGACAGAAAAAGCAACACAAAAATAAAACTCAACAGACACAAGCAGTGATTCAAGTGCTAGAGTCTTTTTCAGCCACAGGGGGTTAATAGAAACCAAACGTGCACACTTCCCAGATAACCCCTCAAAAACCTGCCGACCTTTAAACCCCCTGGGCTCAGATTCGTCTGTGGGTTCAGTGGACTGTAGTTGTGCTCTCGATATTACAGAACAGACGTGTTTTGCTGTGAAAAGGGATGGATGTAGTTCTAAGTCCACCACCGATTGGCCAATATCTGTCTGACATTTCGTCTAGTTCCAACATAGACCTTCCTTTATCGTGCAGCAGAATCACATTGTGTTCGTAAGTATTTGTAAGGCAGAAAAATTCAAGTCTCTCTCGTAAGTGTTCTACATCAGTTTTTTGTTCATTACGAAATGCTGAAAATTAGTACAATGTCTGTAATACAATGACTTAAAGGAGACTGTCTGACCTCTTTTAACAGCCATCATCACTGAAATGCTTCTGGCATCAGAAAAACGGAAATGTGACTCGGATGCCATGAAATTAAGAGGACCGCTGAAGTCACTAGTTTCCACTTGTGGTCACACTGCATCGCGTAAAACGGTGGACGGTGACCCACCGGAGCAGTTCACCACAGTGTGACAAAAACAAATACACACTCATATAATTACACACATACACTCACACACACATACTTGTATGTACAATCACTCACACACACACACAAGTTCTGGATAAGACCCAGTTTTTTTGTTAGCATATTAGACCTTTTAGCTCTCTAATACTCTTAGAGGAGGTAAATCAATAGTTTATCTGCTCATTATCAAAGGGTTTGACGTATGAAGAGCTGTGTTAGTTCAAGGTCTGCCTGTGTAGACCTGGATACAGTAGTGTGGGAAGAGATCTGAAACACTTTAAGAGAACAGGCTGTGAACCCTTCACGCTCTCTCATGCTGAAAGGGTTTATGACCCTTCAGGAACTATGGACTCTGTGAGCATGCAATGCATATATGCGTTTTCAAAAGGCAAGAGAGTGTGTTTCAGGCCTCTCGGGACTAGGCAACAGAAGCCTCTGGAAACCCAGAGACTCTTGGTTCGAAACTGAAGTTGGTGCTCTGAGTTTACATATGTTTTGATTGGCGATATGGCAGTTTGAAAGGCCATGCTCAAGGAAACAAAAAAGTCACGAGTCAAATAAGTGACCCCTCAGCAAACGGTGGTGAGCGTGCGGGGACTGGCCCCCCGAAGACGAATCGCACAGTGAAAACTAACATATAAAAAAAAGTGAGGAGGATAGACGTAATGTCCTCAAGGTGAGACTCCACCAGTCATCTTCATCAACACTTTTGCGCCTCTACTGGCGACATGGCAATGTAAGATCCGTTCCTCAAAGGTTGATTGGTGCGGTTTTCTGGCGAATCCTCCACTTGGTTGCCCACTTGGGTATAAGCCGTTTCATCCTTCGCCGTCTGTACAGAACATGCCGAACCATTAGCGTGTGCATTAATAAAATCACATAGATGTCAAAAATAAAGTCATGTATCACATGGAGTATGTAGCTAAACATCTAATCTAATGCTGTCAAACACTCTGGAAGTGCATTATAATCAGCATGCAGGAAAAGCAATGAACATGATTTGCAAAAACAGGAGATTATTCACATTTGTATGAAAACGTTTAACTTAAACGGTCACTCGTAATGCTTAAAATGAGCGAACGCAATGATGATACAAACAAGCAAACTTGAACAAAATGAAAGCAAAATGTGTGTGTAAGGGAAAATGAAGACTTACAGCAAAAGAATGAAAAGCTTCAGTAAAATCAATACGTTTTACTTCATTCTGAATTGGAACAAAAAAAGGGGAGAAAATATTACTGGAAAGGAAAACATAACAGCATTATGCATCAGGTTTCAAGTAAAAATAAATTCTATAAAAAGAAATTTTGAATGTTAGTATATAAATGTGCAAAACTATTTTTCCCCACTCAGCCTTTCATTAAAAGGTCATAATATTTGACCAACCCAACTGATAAGTTACTGTATACTGCAAAGAAAAACTATTTCATAAAGTAATGCGTGCACTAGAGCACATGCATTTCCTCATGCAGGTGCATGCATTTGTATCAAAGCTAGGGTTAGTGTTGTCAAGGTGAGTCATGCATTTAATCGACTTTTAAAGTTTGAGGGGATTTTAAGGACCTTTCCATACTGGCTTTTCTAGAGAACATTAACAGTTACTCCATTAATACTCTTCCATGAAAATGTATCATTGACCTTCAAATGACATTTCTACTTTTAGGCAAAATAAAGCTCATACATTTTTTACCTTTCTCTGGCGGTTCCTGCAGACGAGGAAAATCAGGACCACAAGTAAAATGACCCCCAGTCCCACAATGATGACTGGGCAGTTGGACACAAGTGTTACAATCAACAGAAGCGTCCTCATCTGGGATGCAGATTCATCGTCGATAGTTGCCGTCTAAAAATTCAGCAAAAAAACTAAAATTAACTTTCTGAACCAAAAAAACAAAAAATATTCTGAAGAAAGCAAGGATGACATGAAAACTCACCTCGTTGACATACATGATGGGGAAAATTGTCTCGTTCAGGAATTTTGTTTTGCTGAAAAGGAAAAAAGGCTAATGAGACTTTTTTTCCCCCCACTCTGGGACATTCTTTATATTGTTTTTGTGATGACTTTACTCACGGGAAGCCAGAGACCCTCTTCAGTATGACATTGAGCTGAGCTCTCTTACAGGCACGAATGGGAACCCCTGTGGTCTGCAGAAAAAAGCAACGGGACAAATTACAATTGCTCATTTCCACCCAAAACAACATGTGGAGCAAGATGAGTTCATCAAACTTCAAATGAATGAGTATGAGTATATTTTCCATTACGACATGCTACAAAAACAAATCGCTGGGATTCCAGGTAAACTTAGTTAAGTACAGTTTCACATTCACTTGTGGTTATCAGAGTGATTCAGCTTATTCTTCCTGTCATGATAAGGATGGGTGCATACTGCCTTCAGATAAATAAACCACAAGAGGTCTAACAAGTCAGTACAGTCGCTGTAAAACAGGAAAACAAAACAACAAAAAACCATCTGCACTGCTTACCGGGTTGATATCGAGGTATGTTTCGTGTTCTTCCTTGTTTGGGTTCATTCCATCAATGGCTTTGATGTACTTCTCATCGGCTTGGTAGAAATGAGGGAATGACACAACAATGGGTGCACCTGTAAGGTGAAGGGGACACAGGAAACAGGCATTAGTTGCTGTTCTTTTATTCAGATCAGTGGTTGAGAAGCTCCTATCAAGGAAAGCTCTATGGTGAATACGCAATAATAACAACTGCTTTATCAGCTATTGCTTTATAATGACGGGTCATAAAGACCCATTAAACCATATAAAGATTATTAAAGTCATGTCAAGCCCCAGGCCAACAGACCAAGCCAGTAGTTTCCTTTTTTACCTGGCATCAAAGATCTGTGGTGCTTTATATTTTTATGGAAATAGTGATTCATTTTGTTCCAGGCTTCTTAGATAAATGGAAGGTATAAAATAACTATATTCAATTAAAATAAAAATTCTTTTGTAACATTGTAAAAGTCTTCACTTCTCACTTTTGATCAACTTGTGTCTTTGTTTAAATAAAAGTATACATTTCCACGCAAAGAAACACTTTTGAATGATTACGTATTTCTGCAAATGCAAATGCGTATGTTTGTAAGTCATAAAGACATGTAAATGACCAACGGATGCAAAGCAAGTAAGAAGGCACCACAGGCCTCAGTGGAGCAGGTGACATCAGACTGCAAATCTGCCATTTTCTGGGACTTTTTTTGTTTTTTTATGCATACTAACAGAAAAGGAAACTTCCTCTTTTGTTGGCACACACTCAATGACAAGACGGAAAAAGCATAAAATACTACTATTAGGTGCTTAGACTTTCGTTAGTTAGGAGTGATATGTACTATATAGCTGATTTATATCCCAGATCACATTCCTTAATAACACTCTTAATGAACTAAAATAATGAAATAAAACTATTAATGAACAGTCATAAAACCTTCTAGGAATGATGACTAATCAAAGCATATGCGAATTTCAACAGCTGTTTCCTATCATGAGCCCTCACATGACAAAAGTGAGAGTTATAATAATAATATCAGCTTACTAGTTTATGGCGGAAACAATAGAAGCTGAGATAGCGTAATCTGTCAGAGAACACTTACAGTGAATCAAATGCTTGAGTCATAAACCTGCACTAAAAGTTATTCATTAAGCGCTGAACCCTGATTTCCCTTTCATAGTCCAAGAGTGTGCAAACAAAAGCAGACCAATTTAACTTGAACTCGGGTTACGAGGCCACCGATCAGTAACGGTAGACCCTGAAATTCAATACTATTTACACATGCTTTGGTTGAATGTCAGTCTGGACCAGCTATTCAGGGTACTGAAATCTTTATCACACTTAAACTGTTTTACCTTGTTAAACAAAATCACCGTTTTTAAAAAGTTTCCCCATGCAATTCAAGGAAATTGCTTCTTTTGAAAACATCCCACACCTTTTTCACTGTAAAAACCTACACCAACCACCACGACGGCCTCAAAGCTAAGGTGTGGTGTGACTCAAAACATGCTTACCTTGGCGACAGACGCTGACTTTGAGGACTCCTTTTCCTAGACAATCCCCAGCTGGCACGCAGAAGCCAGCATTACTGGGGTTCTCATCTGGAGGAGCGAGTACATCTGAAGGAGGGGCGAAGCGGAAGGCAGGGATGCCCTTCACCTCTGTGTCATCCACGTAACCCAAATGAATGGATCTACATGTAAGAACAAGCGTAAGCAACCATGCGTACGAGTAACCTAGTACCTTGTAAGTGTTCAAACATGTTACCTACCGGCACAGATCTGCAGCAAAGATGTAGAGGAGCTCTTTCCTGGAAAGGAAGGTGTGGAAGACACTGCCATCGGTACCATTGATCATGTTGCTTTGGTTAGACGACCACCAGTTCATCTGACTGCGAATGAGAAAATTAATTGATGTAAAGATTGTTTTTATTACCAGTTATAATAGAAAAGCAAGGATTATTATGTATTTAATATTAGTCCAAATTAGACAAAACATTTTAAAAGTTTGGAATGATGACATTTCAAAAGTCTCTTTTGCTTATGAAGGCAGCATTTATTTGAGTGTGTGTGTGTGTGTGCATGCATGAAATTATTCCATTAAGGAGAGATTTGAAGTTGCATTTATTGGTATATGGGTCATATATGGATATGGGGTAACTGAGAAGCACAGGAGCTCTTTACTTGGACTTCATACTTCGATACTGACTTATCTATATCTGTGGGTTTAACCCAATTTCCTAAGGTAGGAGAACGGATGACAAGTGAGCATGCAAGAATTTTTACTATGTCAGTATGCCAATGCAGATTATGCAAACATTGAGGTACCTAATGCCATCCCACGTGTCAATCTTGCCATAGTCCATGTAGTTCTTCTCTCCAGTGTGGAAGACAAATTCACCTTCATGGGTTCCATTTTTCTGTGGTCAGCACATAAATTGGATTTAACATAGAGCTACAGCCATTAGCTGAAAATAATCACATAAGCCACATATGGCTAAAGATGACTAGAGAGCCTGAATGTTTTATTAATGTAAACTAACTGCTTACTCGCTGGATCAAGGCACAGACATTATACCTATGATTGCACAAACTGTAGATATTTAATATTTGTCCTAAATCTAATACATATATAATCTCTGAAGAAAGCCTATAACCCATTAGAGTAAACCAGGCCACTGTGTCAAGCCTGACACACTGGTCAACATCTGCAGTCTACGACGGACAGGGGCATGATAACGCTGTTTGCTTATCCTGGTCTGATCGTATATGTGCTTTAAAGCCGTGTTGGCTGCACAAATATATGACCCATTTAGACTGCATTTATCTCCATTTAGACTGACTAAGGCAATGAATGTGATGAAACTGCAGATTCTTACATTGTACATAAGGCCAAAATGCTCATCCACTTCCGGTCTCATGGTGTGGAGTTTGGACAGCAGCGGATCTTTGAAACCCCACAGGACCTCATGAACTGTGCGATTCATAAACACTTCGATGCCCATGGATCCCATCCACATAGACACGACAGTCCTCAGAAAGAAGGAGTAGGAGTTTAACTCGTTCATCACGGCCTGAAACAAGAGGGAAGGAATTCAGAGCAAATGCTTTGCATTTGGATCAACGATAATCAGATTAACAAACGCTATGGCCAGACTAAATTTAAATGCAAAATGATTTGTTGCCAATGCAAAACAAAACCCTTCTTACAATGAATGGAATGTTAACCGTTATCACACGGTCAACCTCAGGATCTCCTGATGACATGTTGCGAAGAAACACGAAGCTCTTGGGATTTGTGGCAAAGATTTTTGTCCCATTTTCAAGATAAGTGACATTTTCCCTGGGTCGATATTCCCTGATAATAGAAAGAATATTTACATTTAGAATCAAGTCTGCATATATTTTAACAAAAACATTGTTAAACAGTAATATTGTAAAACACTACAATTTCAACAAAACTGATCCTTCAGAAATCATTAATATGCTGGTTTGTTGCTCAATAAACACCCCTTAGTGTTATCAATGTTTAAATGCTTTTTCTTTTCAGAATTTTGTCATCATAAAAAGAAACTGAAATCTTTTCTATCACGTCTTCATTGTCACTTTTGTTCATATTCATCCTTCATGAATAAATGTATTAATTTCTTTAACAAACACATAATTTGCATACAATAATAATTGTATAAGTGCATGATAAATATTTGACATTTAGTCAAGTGTGTAGGTGAACGTTTCCTGTTTTCTATCTACTTAAAGTGAGTCATTTCTAGACTTGGGTGCCAAACTTGTAGTCAGTGACAACAGACAGTATCGTTTAGAAAACAAAACACATCAGACAGCCCAGAATAAAAAAAAAATTAACACAGAGTACAGTTCAAGACTGCTAAATCATCACATATAAAGATGTGTAATCACCTGTAGGTGTATGGCCCAATTTGAGTGACTTTGGGCTTCTCCTTCCCAGCCAAAAACTCATCTGGGTTGGTAACATTGAAGAAGAAATACTGCATGTAAACAGGTGGTGGTGGATTTATCCAGCCCTCCAATACTCTACTGTTCTTAGCCAGTGTGATCTCCTGTGAATAAAACAGAGTCAGAGGTCAAGAGAGAGCACCAAAGGACCAGAAAATCATGTGTCTGTTCAAAGACGTTAAATTCAATGTTTAAGCAAAAAAAATTCCAAGTTTCAATAAAATTTAGGGAAGAACAAACACAAAAGCTGAATGCTGACTGACGTTTTGACTCATCCAGAGTTATAGAAGAGGAAGAAAAACATCAAAATCAGCGACCCATAACCGGTTTCTCAGCCATTTGAATTTTCCATCAGAATGTAGGTTCAGCAGTCCCACTTCTCACTTCTTGAGTGTTGTGATTTGAACTCAGACGGAGGAACAAGGTTTATTTTGACACAACACACTAATTTCTGAACAATGTCATTCGTGACTACACGTGACAGCACAAACTTTTGTAGTAATAGACAAAATGAGGCTCCAAAGGGTGACTTGTGACAAACTTGTAACAACCAGAAGGTTTTACTCCAGAACGCTGCCTTGAAGTGAAGATAATGCTATCTAGAGTCATCAAAAACTTCAACAGCGGAGCAGAGCAGACGCTTCAAAACAAACATCAAACCCCCCACCCCACCCCACCCCACACTGGACCATCAGTGTCTCAAAGGTCCTTACAGGACAGTGATTTGCTAGAATCACTAGTTAAAGAATCACCTTAGGTCGAAAAAAAAAAATAGCTTGTTTGTTTGTCATTCAAACAGTGTCCTAATCTGAAAACCAACAACTGGTTCATTATTATGATCCTGAGAAAAAAAGGCGTCTTTGTTCAAACAGGCCAAATAATTTAACAGTACACCTGTCTTTTGAACAGAGTATTTCTCACATGTACGCTCTGAATGGGATCTCCGTCATTAGGAGTAACCCTGTGCTTTACCATAAAGTACTAGAGCACTAAAGAAAATCTGTGGCTATTCAACTTGTTCAACCATGTATAGCGAAATCAGACTAAACCTTTTCTTTAAAGTAAGATTATGTTGCGTCACACCCATTGAATCTCTTTTCTAATCTTTCATGTTTCTCAGGAGTTTTGTCAGGGCATATTTTCTTTAACCCACACTGACAACAGTTGTTAATTACGCCTACTTAAAAAAGGATGATTTTGGTCTTGCATTGTAGCTTATAGACACCAATTAAAGTTTAATTGGCTAAAACTACCAGACCACACCTAAAGTCATTAGAAGTTTTGACTCTCCAAGGCTCCATTTATTTTATTTAAAATGCTGTAAAGCCAATAATATTGCGAATTTTATATATATATATATTTATTTTTTATTTTTTTTTATTTTTTTGCTATTATTCTGATTTATTATTGTCATCAGTGGTAAAAGCTGTTATGCTTTTTAATATATTTTGTTAAATTGTCAGGTTTCTTTGATGAATAGAAAGTGCTGCATATATTTTAAATATATCTTGTGCAAAAATAATAGCTTTCAGCTATTCAATGGAATATATTCTGAACGTTACTAATTCTTTAAAAATGAATTATACAGGCAAAATTAATCAAAAAGGATAAAACACGATTACAAAAACTACTGCATTAACCTCTAAACACAACTGAATGCTCAACAACCTTGAGAAGAGAGATCTTTGAAGGTCCTAATGGACATCAAACTATGTTAGAAAACGTTCAAAGCCTTCACCCAGCAACTACAGCCAAGGTAAGAAAAACAACAAATGTTTGTATTTAGATAGTGAGATCATTTGTCCTTTATGTGGAAGTACTTAACGTTACAAATGGCCAGTAAAGCTGATACCAGAGCCGGTTTTCTGCTTATGAGGGTACCAGCAACTGGAAATTATATTTTTACACATAACTGACTATGTCGTACCAAAGTGCTTACACTGCCAAGTGGTGCAGATTTTGGTGAATTAAATGTAAGCATTAATGCACAGCAAGCAATGAATACATTTATAAGCCTATGTCAAAGCCTGTATTTTAACTTGAGCTAAAAGCTGCTACGAAAGCAGCACGCAAAGGAAGTATGAACTGTCAAAAGAGATAAAACACTGAAGAACAACTGCCTCAGAACTACACACTGTGTCACATAGGCTATACAAACTCCTTAAACATGCCATCCATTCCACACCCTACTCAAGACACATCACCTGAGGGCTTGAAAAAGTTTTTTTTTTGTCTAGAGAACTTAAGCCTGCTGGCTCAATGTGACATGTTTGAGTGCCAGAGATGACTTAATGAATATAAAAAGTGCACTGTTTATACACTCAGTTACAAGACTTTGAAGCAACTGTCAATAAATGGTACGAACATAAAGCAAAGTTGACATCACCCACAGACCACCACCCATGAATTCCAGGTTGAGGGAATCACACTGTGCACTGAATACTACGCTCGGTTAAAAATACTGAGGGTGGAGGTCAGAATTTCAAGTATTTTTCCAAGGAGAACCGGCTGAGACCCTCCCCCACAGCCATACATACAGCACACCTCCCCCTGCCGTATGCATGCACTGTGAATGAACTGCCTTTCCGTTACATTAAAGAGAAATTCACTCTTCAGTATTTTGCAACTGAAAGCATTTCATTCGCGGACAGACAGACAGAAGCACTGCTGAGGTGGATTAGAGAGAGGCACGGGGGAAAAAAGTGTTTTCCGCAATATGATAGGCTTCGTGGTCACAGACAGCGACCAGCCCACTTTAATCAGGGTTACTAACAACCCCACATTTACATCACGGTAATTTAATATCATGTTTTGACCACCTACAAGCTAAAGAGGGGGCATTAAAGGACCACAAAACCGGTTTTTATGCTACGTAACGTGAAATTGTGTAGTCTGGGTCTCACTGCGAGGAAACACGAACTTGTCTCTCACGCACGGAACCAATAGAGAGATTATTATGATAGCTTTTAGGGTTGTTTGTTGCATGGTTTCGCAATGCTTACATTAGCAACTCCGCGTGATGCTCAGGAAGCCTAGTGGAGGACAATATTAGCCCCGAATCACTTTAAAAGCCGGTCTTACAGCAGAACACGGGCTTTCCGCAGAATTAAACACTTTATAAACGACTTACCTTTTTTATCCGTTCTTGAATCATTGTTTGGAAGACTTGAGCCACCAGAAGGGCGATTCCCAAAATAAGCAAGTGAGCGCACACGATCCCGGTGGCGTAGATGGCACAAGATCTTCTAGTCATTTTTTAATTTTCAAATTGGCTAATCTGTAGAAAAAAATAACACTATTATTTCTATCTCTCTCTCTTTTTCTCTCGTTCCGAACTTCTACTGGAGAACCTCCAGGTGCGTTTCCGTTTTTCTCTGATAGTCTCAAAGGCAGAAAGGTTTCCCCTCTTCTATCATTGGGAAGTCGGCGTTCACGATCCCAATGATGTGCGATTAGCGGGAGCGTTTCTCGGATGCTGAGATAAGAGACTATCAGCTCTAACGCAGAGGAACGGAGATCTTGTCCTCCTCCCTTAGTAGGATTCAAATGAACCAGTCATGCATGAGAAACACACTTTTTGGTGAGAGGGGCGTGTTAAACCTCCCTCGGAGCTGAGGTCACAATTTAAAGGGGTTTTCATAACGGATTTATGTGTGTGCCTGTCACAACGGCAAGTAAATATGAAGCACACTTCAAATGTTACTATCTTGACGCAATTTATAGGCTACGCTAAGAACAAAACAAATACGTATTTTTCACTAATAGCAAACATACAGAACGGCAGATATAATTTATGTTACGTTGTAAAAGTGTCAAACTTCGTATCTAGCTTGATGCAAAATCTTGCAGTGCAGTTAATGTATTATTACTATAGATTAAGTGCTTCATTTGGATATATGTGAGGTTAAAATATACAAACTTGTCATACAAACAATAACACTGCGCTTAGGAATCCACTGGAGCAGACGTTACAACTCAGCAGGACGTTTTTGTGTTTTTAAAAGAATCAGCCCTGAGACCGTTAGGTCTTATTTGAGTTCCGCTATCTACTGTCGTGTCTCCTTAAATGACTAGTGAATGAGCATGAATAATGGGCGGCTCGTAAGGTAAGTGATGATTGTCGCATCTCTTTTGTCCGAGGAACTGGTGATTCTATTGGATGACGTCTTCCCGGACCACCGGTCTAGGACTGCCCCCGGAGGACGGTGATTGGCCAAAGCCTCAGAAGTGCGATGCCGAATTTGATCGACTGATTTCGGGGCGGAGTTTATTTAAAGGGAGCCCTCAGCGCCAAAGCGCGCTGGAAATCTGCTGTTTCTTGCATCCTGCACCCAGGTTTGTCGAAGATGGGAGTGGGTCTCTCACTACCACTGAAAATAAAGCTCCGTGTAAGATATTGAAGCTGTTTACACTGTCATAATTATTTATACATTTGTTTTTCTATACATTTGGAAATGTTTTTAAATCTAATTTGGCCATATTTAATTTTCATTAAAATGTTCTTGTTGATATTATGTTAAAATATCATAAAATATACCAGGCTTACTGTCGGTTCATGAGTCAGCATAGCCCCTAGGAAATAGGTGTACTTTCCAGAGTTGCTTATATGAAGTCATGCATCACTGGAGTAGTTTATTTCTAGAAAACAAATGTGTAACTTAGGAAACTGAAATTCTGTCTCCTAAAATAGCTGGAAAATACCTCAGAGACAATTACTTTATTGCTCACTATAACATGTAACAGATATCAGCACACCTCCGGGTCATTGGTCTTCTCACGGCAGCCTGCCATGTTGCGAGAGAGACACTTGACATAGCATATACAGGAACACTCTTTCAATATCTTTCTCAGAAATTAGGCCCACTTGCACTTTTAAAAAGGTTCCAAAAGTTTATTTTTTTTTCTTTTGCATTAAAGAACTACTTTGGCCCCCTAAAGAACCAGCTTTTTTCTTAATTGTTTGTTAAATGGAAAGATTCCATGAATGTTAAATATTCTTCATACAATCAGGTGCCAATAAAGAAGCTTTATTTTTAAGTGTGACCCTCCCCCATCCTCTCAAATGCCTGCATCCCCCGGGGTTAAACAAAGCTTTATTTTACAAATGTCCCTGTAGGACACATTTAAATGATAAGTTCACTTTTCAAAAAACTTTTGCTCATAATCTACTCACCCCCATGCCAACCAAGATGTCCATGACTTTCTTTCTTCAGTCGAAAAGAAATTAATGTTTTTGAGGAAAACATTCCAGGATTTCCCCCATATAATGTATTCTATTGGGACCCAAACGGTTCAAGGTCCAAATGACCGTTTCAGTGCAGCTTCAAAGG
>JAUCMS010000095.1:16681734-16733766 GCA_032357445.1 Enteromius radiatus | reverse complement strand
AAGAAAGTCATGGACATCTTGGATGACATGGGGGTGAGTAGATTATCAGCAAAAGTTTTTTGAAAAGTGAACTTCTCCTTTAAGCTTTTAGGGCTTAATATTATCATGCAAAAAATCTACCTTAATGTAGTTAACCGGTCAATGGATACTCCCCAGAAAGATGAATTTATTGTATGCCTAATTTGACAGTAAACCACATCAGACATCATAAAGTAACTATGGGACTGTGATATAGTAAAGTCATAAAACTTTATGAATCCACTTTAACCGTACTTATTCGTGAACTGTTGTGAACTTGCTGATAAAAGACAAAGTTAACCATAAGTTAAACTGAAGGAAAAACAGTTGTGCCAAACCTGATTTACTACTCAAAGCGGGTTAATGTGACTTTCATCAAAGTTCTCTTGGGGGGTTAAGGATGCTCAGGCCTGAAAGCATCTGTGAAAATAAGAGAAGTGAAAACAAACCACTATAAGCACCAGGTGGTAGAGAAGAAACATTGCTCTAACAAGACTGCATGCCTTCACAAAGTTTCAGTAAACTTTTTTGAATGGATTATGTCAGAACAAATGTAACTGAAGTACATTCATTCGGTTTCTTATTACCCTCAAATGACCGTTCACATTTGTATAATGTCTGTATCAACAATTATATGGAAACATATCAATTATAAAAAGGTAATTGTGACATAATTCAGACTTTTTTGTCACAATAAAAAATAAGCTAACTGCAACTTTTTTTGTCTTACAAGACTTATGTATTTTTAAAAAATGTATTATGTTATTTTATATTTCATGAATTAGACTTGCTGTTGAATTGTTTTTCCAAATTGTAAAATAAAAGTTGCAGTTTCCTTTTTATTTTATTTTTTATAACTTCCCTGACTACAAATGTCCCCAATACAGACAAAAACATTACTTGACAAATGAATTGCATGACTTTGTTACCAGAATGTACTAAATATTTTTTTTCATGACTGTCTGAAAACTCCTGTGCATGACTTGGTGACGCAAAACAGCTTTTCAGTTGCATCCTGTTGAGTACAGGAAAAGGAAGGGTTTGAGAGGGTTATGTAAACATTTCCGAATTCAACATCTTAAACTTTACGTATTTATTTGTTTAGTGTTGTTTCACTCTACACGTTTAAAAATGACCACACAATAAACTGGAAGAAAAAGAACAACAAATACATCACAAAGAGAACAACTGCCTTGGAGTTGAATGAAAGTTTCCTTTTTCATTCAAAGAGTGACAAGCTATTTGTAAGTCAGCAGGTTTAGGCACGTTGACATTACAAAATCTTTATCTATAACCACTTTAATAAAAGATAGCAGCCTATTGAGCAGTAGCAAGCAAAGCCATTCCATATCTGAACTATTTGGTTTGAACTGGACTGGATAAATAAATCACTAATTACCTGCAATGTTGCACTGTGATGTTGTAAAATGTGAACAGGGCATCCACGTTTCATTACATCATAAATCACTTTTTTTTATACACGGCATGTTGCAATATTCCTTGACATCTGTTTGTTGCAATGCAGCAAAATGTTTTAGTTTTAACATTAACCGTACAAATGCAAACTGCAAATAATGCAACCATTCAAAAAATACAAAGGTCTTTTATATGAAGGTGGTTTTGAATATGTTAGCAGAACATAATTTTCTTACGTATATCCCCTTTGATGAAGATACAGAACTTGTGATTGTTGGTCTGTCCTCTGGCACAACAGTGAGAGAGTCACGTTCTCCGTCTGCCCCTCCTTTCACAAAGATGCATTTATATATTTCGCTGGGTGCTGCACTTCTGCATATGGAAAAAGGCAGGACAAGTTTAAACAACAGGGAGAGAACAGCAGTTAAATAGGTTTATGAAGTAGAAGTAGATTTTAAAGCAGGGTACTTATAGTCTTATAGTCTTGCTCTTGAACATCCACCTTGCTTTTTTGTATGCCTACCTGAAATGGCTTCACTTTATCATTATGAAGTATACGTTCTTTTGGTGATAAAGTGTTTTTGTCCATAGACTTTGTGTGAACAAACACAGTTGAAATAACACAATCTCACAGCAATTACAGTAGTAACTATTATACATTTTACATTTTAGTGTACAATCTTGCTTGTCTGTGTTGCATAAAAAAGGACGCACTTTGTGCCATCCAGTGAATTATGTATGAAGAGAAGAAAGTTGTCTGTAAACAAGACAGCAGTCACCCAACAGCAGGACAGTCCTAGAGCATAGAGAGTATCAGAAAACTAAACAAATATAAAAACGGTGGTTCAACCAGTTCCTCCACCCATCGGCAAATGTGTCTAAATCTAAATCTAGTTATAAAAATAACTGTAACCTAATCTCGTTTTTATACATTATCTTTCTCAGTGTTTTCATTGTTTGCAAACTAGTGAAAAATAAACATACTTAAATGTATTTGAATTACATTTACTTCATGCTTAGTATACTACAAATACATTTTCATATTTATGTACTTAATAAAATGCCATGCGATTGCACTTTTAGTATGCTAAACAGATATACTTAAAGTCTGCTAAATTGGAACAACTAATTTTGTACTTAATGCACTTTAATTGTGAAGAAGTTATCTGTCAGTAAATAGATTTGAATTATACTTAGTATGAAATAAATTTATTTTAAATATATTACTTTTTTACTAGGGCATGGCTCGGTTGTTTTACTACAACCACATAAAACACTGTCTGAAGCCTCATCAGTCACTCTGGATTTTTCATTGCGATACAGTGTGGAAATGCAGCTCTGTACAGGATGGTACAATGTGTTTGTTTCAGCTCCTAACAGGCTCTTGGCACCGTCGAGGATGGGCCGGTGCAGACTGTGGTTAAGGAATGACTGTGGGAGTACTGAGAAGAGCCAGACCTTTTCAGGAGATGTGATTGATGTTGCCTCAGACCATTAAGTAGAATGGGATGAAAAGAATGCTGAATTTATATTTGTGAGATTCTATTCTGAAGCTCACTGAGGCTACAAACGGACCCCTTTAAGAACACTGACTGAGATTCTTCATAGCTGCACAAAAGAAATAGTAGGGAAAAAGGTATAGAGGGAAATATTTTGGAAAATTATTCCCTTTATGTATAACATATCAATAAAATGGCAATGTGGGCTTTAAAATATTGGCCAACAATTAGGTGATTTTTCATAGGTCTGTATTGTTCTTTGTTTAAGGAATAGTCAATCTCTCACGGCTGAGAGAGAAGTTACACAAGTACAACAAACCATTGTTTAAACATAAGGAATGATGGGATTTGTTGGGAGTGGATGTGGACTGACCACAGATGACTTGCCTTACAGTATTTTGTAAAAAAATACATAAATAAAAAGGCTTATATACTGAAGAAAATACAGGTGTATAAACATTTTTGTTCAGAAATGGTTAGTACAAATTTTACAATTCCAAAGAAATATAGCACATCAAGTTAAAAGTGAAAAATTAGTAAAGTAGTAAAAAAAAAGAATAATTGTAAAATATATAGCAAAACAAAAAAACTGATTTAAAGCAAGTATAAATAATGCAAAGTCCTGTTTAAAGTATCTGAATGCTCCCTAGAGGAGAGGTGCATGTTTTGGGAAGCTGACAGTCATTACAGTAATTCCGCTACCTTGAATCTCTGGAAAATTTGCAAGTACATTTCTGGGAAGACCTCTTGATTTTTACTTTAAACAAATAGATGATTTGTTTGTTCCCAAAATTAATGTTTCCTTTCTTTGTCTATGTTTCGACTGCCAGCTTAACCTTCCCTAATGATTTGTGTTATCCTGTTGCTTTGTCCTTGAAAGTTATTTGCCTCTATCATCAGCTCAGTGTGTTAAGCCAAACTTTAGGCAAAAAAATAAAATCGGAAAAAAAACAAAAAAACAAGACGAAATGTTTCTTAAGCACCAAATCAACACATTAGAATGATTTGTGATGGATCATGTGGCACTGAAGATTGGACTAATAGCTACCGAACCCTACATGTCCCATTGTAGTTTACTATCTATTCTACATCGGCTGTCCATTTAACACACAGAGCATCAAAGGGACCATTCCTCCTTTGTGTGCTTTGTCTCAAAACTTACATAAGACATTTGTCCTTTGTGGGAAACTGGAGCTCCCCAGTTTCTGGCACATCACATGCTCTGATAAATACTTTTCATAGGGTTTGGCTCTGAGGAAATTCCATTGCCCCTGCAGGGCGGCCCACTTCTACCTGTCTCAGCAGCAGAAGTGAACCCTGGGGAAAACGGCTCTATAAACAATTACCACCGTTCTTCTGTGTTTTCTGTTCGACTAATTTCTCCTGAGTCTGTGCTAATGGAAAAAACTTCACACTCAGGGGAAAATTCTCACGTATAGTCAGATTCCTGCTCTTGCTGCTCCAGCATTTTATATTTAAACACATTTTACATATTTGATTTTTGCAATACAAAACTTGGGCAATTTATTATTCAAATGTTTGCAGTCATGCTTTCAACTGAAGACTGCATTTATTTGTCCATAAAAACATTAAATATATATTGTGAAATATTATTACAATTAAAAAAATACTGTTTGCTATTGTAATAGACTTCACAATATAATTTATTCCTATGATGGCTAAGCTGAATTTCCAGGAGCTGTTGCTGCAGCCTTTGGTGTCACATGATCCTTCCTTGATCATAAAAGCCCCCAACACCCCCTCCTTTATTTTGTTGGAAATAAAAGCTTTTGCAATATATGAATGTCAAAAACGGTCACCTTTGGCCCATTTATTCCATCCTTGCTGAATAAAAGTATCAGCTGGTTGAGGGAGTGTAAGTGTTCAAACAGATGAATAAACTATGGAGAGAAAGGGATTTGATCTAATGCTGAGCTCTTGCTGGTTGTATAGGGTGCACCGGGCTACACCCTCAACACACACAGATTCTTGGAATCAGTCACGCCACCACGTTAATTCTGAACAGTCTGTAAAGTTTGTTCTACTGTAAGTGTGTGCAGAACAAATACGCACATTTCAATTTACTTTCTGTTTACTCTAACAAATGTTTACAAGAGCTTCTTTTATAGGTGTCACGCACAAACGGGACATTATACTGCAGATTGTTTGTCAAAACAAGCTCACATGAAATTAATCAGCCTTATTTCTTTTGTTTGGGAGGGAAAAGGGAGTTTGATGAACCTTGAAATTGTTGTCAACTTCCTCCAGTTACTGGAAGCTTGTGTTTCACACATGTATCCAAAAGGAACAGTTCAGCCTAAAAAAGGAAAATTTGCACAGAATTTACTCAGCCTCAGGCCATCCAGGATTGTTTCTTTATGAGAACAGGTTTGGAGAAATTTACATCACTTGCTCACCAAAAGCGTTTGTGTTTACTCTCACAAATGTGCTTCTATTGTAGGTGTCACACGCAAACAGCACATTACTGCAGCTCACATGAAATTAGTCATCCTTATTTATTTAGTTTGGGAAGGAAAAGGGAGTTTGATGAATCTTAAAATTGTTGTCAGCTTTCTTATCAGTTACTGAAGCTTGTGTTTCACATGGATTGTTCAGCCATCCAGGATGGTCTTTATGAGAACAGGTTTGGAGAAATTTAGCATTACATCACTTGCTCACCAATGAATCCTCTGCAGTGAATGGGTGCCGTCAGAATAAGAATCTAAAACAGATGAAAACATCACAATAATCCACATGCAATCCACACCACTCCAGTCCATTAATGAACTTCATATTTATTATAAACACAGCTTTTCACTTCAAACGTTTTTAAAAAAAGTGGAAAAGTTGTGTGGTCTGAATCAGGAGAGAAATATTCATGGATCCAACACTGTTTACAAGCAAAATAGTCCAAAACAGTTCTAAATAAATATGTCAGTGTATTTTGATGTGATAGGATAACAGTTTATGAGCTTTGTCATTGGAGGAAGTGTTATTGTGGATCATGGACCTTTGGTATATTCTGGCTAAAGTGACAGTTAAAATGTGTTACTAATCGGTTTGTTTATTACAAAAATGCAGCTTTTCACTTCACAAGATGATAGACTGCAGATGTATGGATTACATGTGAATTACTGTAATGTTTTTTTCAGTTTGGACTCATTTTAACAGCACCCATTCAATGATGAGGATCCATTGGTGAGCAAGTAATGTAATCATAAATTTCTCCAAATCTCATCAGCATTTTAAACAGCCCGAGTAAATTTAGAATTTAAATAGTTTAGCAAAAATGAACATTCTGTCATTATTTATTTACTGCATATTCAAATCTGTGTGACTTTGTTTCTTCTGATGAAGACAGGAGAAGGCCCAACAAAAATCTTTTCCACAGAAGAAATAATTCTACATTTAGGAGAATATTGCTCTAAGTGAAGTTTAACCTCAAAACAGCTAGACCTACATGTGAGAAGATCCTGTGACCCAGGCACGTAGAACACATTAAGAATAAAGACATTTCAAAATTCTGCTTAAGGGCTCTGGGCTCCTGCCAGCTCTGATTCATGTTATTCCTTCTTAGACACCCTGAACACTTAATGCACTCATTTCCATATTTCAAAACATAAGCTGACCCATTGCCAGAATTTAATGATGATTTCCAACAGCCGTGCTGTATTTTTCCCAAGGATCTATTGTAGAAAGGCTTCTAAAGCTGATTAGATGAGAAAGTTTTAATTACTCTAAAAGGGTGTTCTTCAGGGAATGTTTAGATCTCCTCATACTGAGGATATTACTGTAATGTTTGGAATAGCCTGACAGTATTTTTCCACAGCTGTTCCATAAACAACATTGAACTGCCTGAAGAAGAGGGCATCCTCAGGGCCTCCCACCGGTCATTAACAGTCCTCTCTTTTAAAGTGTGAACCCAGACTGTTACCATTTGCCTAATTTGAATTAGTTACTGTGGATTATTAACTTATTTATTCACTGAGCTGATGGATCATTAATTGGTTTGACATTATTTGTAAGATTTCAACAACAAAAATCTATAGTGCCAATAGAAGGTTCCTAAACAGAATCTCACTGTTGTTGTTTCCACATCCTGCTAAGAGTAAATCATTCATGTAGGAAGCAAGTCAAGCAAACTAATACATGCAAAACTATTCACAAATTTAAAATGCAAAATCATCTCTTTACCCACAAGTTCCACTGCGGTCTCTTCCTGTTCTTTAATGCAAAAAGGTGCATTGTTTTGGGGATAGTGCACAATAATAAACAAATCGACACATTTATGTCACCTTTTTAGGGCATTCATAGTACAAGCATTCAAAAGTACATGTGAAGTAAAAACCACAGCAGTGTTTTTAGATACATATTCAGCAAGCTTTCGGTCAAATACTGCTCTATCAGCTGTAGTTTAACATTAGCACAAAGCTCCCTCTTGTGGTTTAAACGCAGCCTTCATTCTCAGTGGAGGCACTAAAAGAACTACAAGAACCAGAGGCATGTGCTGCCATGGCAACAGACCAACGCACCTAACTAGGGTCCAGATTTTACCCTGACTTTCAAACATGGAGATAGTTTAATAGCGTTGTGTTGATGAACACAGAGAAAACGAATCGTTTTTTAAATATTATATGGTATCAGTACACGAGCGAAATGTCTTTCAAAAATGGACAAGTAGAAAACATCAAGTTTCCCTGGTAAGTTAAGTTTATTCAGTTTTCCCATTAATTCAAAAATCAGATAAGTTATAACTAATGTGTTACTGAAATCTAACCTTTTTAATTAAATTGAACCAGCTTTTGATATGAAAAACTGGGGATTTAACAAGACTATTCCGGGGTTTCTTCTTTTTTACCCTTCAGGCTGTTCAAAACGTTCAAAAATATTAACGTAACGTTAATATCTGTCAAGTTTCTCCTGCGCGGCGTTGTTTTTAAAATTATTATTATTTCCATTATGTTAAATTCAGCACTGTTGGTTCATTTTCTTGCCAGTGCAAGGTCTCAGGCCGTTTAGGATTGTTACATCACTTGCTCCACAATGGATCCTCTGCAGTGGGTGGGTACCATCAGAATCGGAGGCTGATAAAACATCATCATAATCCACAATAATCAGCTGCAAATATGGCTTGAACCCCAAAAAATATATAAGAAAAGGTGTCTCAGTGGATTACAGTAGTATCAGATGTACTTAAAAACATATTAAAGTTTACCAAAGTTTGCCTCCAAGAAAGTCCCCATCTCCAAAATGGCGGCCGCAAGGTCTTTAAAATGACAATATACTTCTTTGTATTCCTCCTAGAGCAGGAATACTGGTGCCTGATAGATGTTTTGACCATGTAATATTGTATTTAGCATATTTGCAGGATAGATAACTGATTACAAGTAATTGGTTAGAAGCATATTTGTGTGAAAAATAAGAGTACAATTTCCCTTAAGTAGTTGCATAGTTCTCCTTTCTCATAATTATTGCCTAGTGTTGGTGGGTTCTGTGGCCCATAACCAACTCATTCTTTTGATTTCAATAAAAAATAAATTCATTACAAAAGGGCTGTCACATGAAGGCTCAATACCACTAAACCCTTTTTTTTTTTTTTTGTTTTATTATTTTGTTTGTTTAATATTTTTATAATGTGTTTTTTTTTGTCTGTTGTTTTTTTAAATATATATTTTAATCCTTTTTTAATTTATACATATCTTTTTCTTTTTTCTTACGTTGTTTCCTCTTATTTTCTTGTTCATCTGTTGAGTTCATCTGTTGCTGCATAAAAGGAATGACAACAACTCGTCTTTCTATTCAGGTTTAAGGAACGACTAAAAACAAAATATCTCAGGGATCTAAGGCAAAAGCAACAGTTATCTGGGTCATTAGATAGTCGCAAATGGCGCTTTTTATCCCCGGGCTTGGATGATTTTAGAGATGGTTACCCAACAGTCCATAAAGAGCTCTTCACCCAATGTAAGAGTGGACCCTCCCCTGCAGTCTTTGGGATGCCAAATCACGCTTGTTCAGTGAAGTTCCCACAGAAGAGACTGAGTAAAAACCAAGTGTGTTACTCAAAGCAGAATCCACAGAGTCAAGCTCAGCGTGAGTTCATTGACGCTGTTGAGTACAAACTCAAACAACACCCCCTGGCCCTCTACCCTCATCTGGAGAGCGGTATAACACCAGAGGTAACTACGTCTAATTGTAGTCAATACGGTTTAATTAATTTTTGCATGCAAATACACTTTAACTCATGTTGAAGTTGCTGTTAGTCATTTTTTAAAATACCACTTATAAAACCCTATTAGCGGACTAATATCACTGAAGCAGGACACATTTTGAGAAATATCTGACAGCTCGATGAGATGAATGAATCAGAACACAGGCAGCGCATATTTAGCCAATCAGAACTGTGTTATTTTACCATCATATTAAATCATAAAACTTAACAATGGGGTTTCTAATAAAGTTACTTTGTGAATTTAATAACTTTATCATTCTGTGATTGTATTTGGTGCAGAAACCTCTAAATAAGCAGCTTTAAACATAACAAGAGAGAAAGAATAGTACATAGAATGATAATATTAATTGGAAAATTCCTCCAAATGTATTCAACTTTTTTTAATAGCTATTCAATCAGGTGTTGTCCGTCCTGGATCCTGATATGTGCATGAAGGCAGAATTGTCCAAAACCTCTCCAATGGAGCATCTAGAAGAAAGCAGTGCACAATGTGAAGTCTCAGCTCCAGAGACTATAAAACCATCCGTCACCATCAAGTGATTTTCCTTACTTCTTCTTTTGAGCATGTTTCTGGTTTCGGTTCCCATTCCAAAATGATGAGACAGGACACTTTTAAGTTAAACAGTATTCAGTATTCACCTTTAAGTAAACAATATTCCTATGTTAATGTCAAATTTGTATTGGTGGGTGACCAGAGATTACACAAGTACATGTTATATATATATATATATATATATATATATATAACAATACCATTCTAATACTCTTCTTACATTTCCCAAGACCACAAAAGGAGAAATGTAAAGAGGCCAAACCAAGAAATCCTTATAAGTGGCAGAAACTCAAAGAAACTTTGTGTGTCGAAGATCAGACGACGAGTGTTAAACACCTACACTCCGTATCACAAGAAGATGAAAAGCAGATGATTATCAAGCTCTTCTGTGAATGGATTACCTCTCTGGTAACATTTCTTTATGTACACATTAAAGTACACAGATCAGATATAAAGCATAAATGGTTAATTAATCTGTGATCTCAGGGTGGAGAGACCAGTGATCTGAAAGAGTCAACCATCTTGGATCTGTTTAAAAGTGACTATGAAAAGAAACCCTCCTTGACATTACCTATTAACAAGGCTCATCATAACCAAACTCCAGAAAAACTCTCCAGCTCTGTAGAGGGACGTCATAAAGACGCTAAAGAGTTAAATCAGGTTGGGGACAATGTTTTGGTATTTAATGTCTAAATTTTGTGTTGTGTTTGTCCAGAATTGTGGATCAATAAGTCTTGTCTATATTTGTATGGCAGGTCTATAATCCCAAGAGACTTCAGACTGCCAATGATTTGCTAAAAGCCTCGGCAGATATCACAGGAAGCCTGGATTCTAAGCAACAGCTGAGTGAGAAGGTGACTTTTATAGCATCCTTTAGTTACAGAATATAAGGATGATGAGACAAACAATTGAGTTCCATTCATATTTTCCTGCCATCTAGGAGGAAGAGCTGAAGCAGATTCACGGCATTCAGGCATTCAGAGAGTTCATTATCAACAAGGGAGTGAGAATGCCGAGGGTAATGCTGTTCACAACTGAATTAATAGCTGCGTATTTATGAGATTAAATTTGAATTATGTTCCTTGTAGTTATAAACACATTATTGTTAATTATATAATAAGAAATAATTATTTTATTTGTGTCGCATCTGTAGCTTCTCAGCACTATCTTCTCTGAGGATGAACAGAAGAACAGGATGAGAGGCTCAAACACCGCAGGCTCCAATTTATCATCATCTAAAGGGAGAGCTGTCCATTAAATACGCTTTAAATAACATTCCCTTATGTTGTTTTATTAAACATCACTTCACACTCATGGATCAGCTACTGAGCGCAGTTCCCCAGATTACAGTTTTTTGAGATTAAAGTAACATTTTACCCACAAGCCAGATTTCTGGATTGCTATTTTACAATCAAAAGAAGAAAAAAACTAGGGCGTATTTGGCATGGTTCTCTCTTCCTCTAGTTTTCTTTTTTCATTCATAAAATGTTCAGTGAAAAACAAACACTGTGTTCTCAGCGTCCTGGTGGGAATTACAAGGGCTTTCTACGGATTTATAGGTAAACAGCCTCAAATTATTCTGCCTAATAATGAGCTGCACTTCACAGAGTTCTACATTGTCTTCTAGTACTTTCAGGAAGAGATATTTCATTTCAAAAACTTCATTTTTCATTGAAAACTAAATATTTTGCTTTAGAAGTCTTCCTCTTTTATAATATATACCACTGCAACATCTACAGACCTTCCTGTTGCTAAGCTCTGCCTTTGTTAGCCATGGCTACCAACTCGGACAAGCTTGTCTGTGACAAAAATGAATACATTTTTGTGTTTAATATGTCCCGCCCTGTCTACTTGTTTCAGTGGAAATTACATCACAACAAACTGAATAATGCTGCATGTTTCAAGGCATTTCAGTGGGCCTTTAAAGACTAGGAATAGTAAAGGTTTAATATATAACAGGTGAGTTAGACTTCAAGCAGTGCATGCATGTCACTCTGTCATTAAATATAGCCTCCCTTTATTGGTATTTTAATATTATTGGCATGTTATAAGCTATTTTGGTACATACAGTACAGGGGCTGTATTAGCAACGCTTACATTTTTTTAAATTTCTACATTTAAAATTCAAGTATTTGTTTAGCTGACAAATATTACATCTATCCCACTTCATTTGCAATGAAGAAAGCAAACAGTGAGAGTGTCACTATATGTCTGTTTTGACAAAATGTTCAGAATTCAAACATCAAATTTCATCAATCAGTAAGGCCAGCCTCAGTCACACCTACTGAGACTAAAATAAGCATTCTGACCATCATCCTATCCCATCATCCAGATAGCTTGTACCTTCAGTAGCTTCTACAGCCTGTCCAGCGTGATTTTCTGAGATGCCTGTACTGTGAGATCATCTTGATTGTTGGCAGCTGATAAAAGACCAATAAAACTCCATCTTTATAACCAATTAATCACTCACTGTGATTTACGACATACAATAAACAAATTAAATCATTGGCTTATTGACACTATTAAATAAATCATCCTGCAGGAACCATTTATCTGTTTGAATTTCATAAAACGGCTCTAATTGTGTTTGATGTGAAGCAAAGCTCACATATCTGATTAGCGGTGACAGGGCTCTCCATCTTCAGCCAACAGTTTCTGTCAGTGGGAGGACCAGAAGTGAGGAGGAGATGCACAGGAGACCTGTGTCCTGTCACAAGGTTTACTGCATTATCTGCTAAACAAGACACATTTTTTTAAATATACATTTAGGCATTTTTCCAAATTAGAGGGCTCAGTAAATTGCTTTTTAATTATTGATCACCGTAGCAGCACAGAGACTTACTGTCATCTGATAAAGGGCTGTTGATATCGTGCTTATTAGGTTCAGCCTTTCTGAAGGATCCTGGCTCACTGCATCAAAGCACACATGCAACACAAGCAGCACATGCATTAAATGTGCCTCAGAACACTAACTCTTGACAAGCATAAATCACTGCCGAGAAGCACTTAAATGTTACAAAATGGCTTTAGTGAGGCAAAGCAGCTTCTTGAACATCAAGTATCCATGCATGTGTGGTTAGATGTCAACTACAACTACTTGTAGACAACTTGTAAGTTTTCCTCTTACCTGTAACTGGTTATTCTCCCAGTTGACCTTGTGGTACTTTTGGCACCTCTAGTTTCTGTCGTTCTGTGAAAAGAAAATAATTTGCTTTTCTAGCTTAGATTTTTGGTCTTGTTTTTAGCCAAAATATCTAGAAGTTCTTAAATAAAGAAGGGTTTTTAGAGAGGTAAAAAAAATATTGTCTTGTTTTCACAAATTTTTTCAAGTTTTTACATTTTTGCTTAGAACAATGAAAATAATCTGCCAATGGGTTAAGCAAACTAAACTTATTTCAAACAGAAAACAAGATAACTTAATGTTGTTTTTTTCTGTAAACAAGACTATAATTTTTACTTGTCTAGTAGTAGTGCCTTACAAAACTCAGTTTAGACTGTTTATCCGTTCCTTGGTGATGTAGCTTTCCCTAAGGTGCTTTCCTCTATAATGGCTTTTTGTGAATGAAACTCACTGTCTAGATTTGTGGTCTTGTTTAGGTCTCCTCTTGAAGCTCAAGGTAGTGTGTGGTCCTTGCTCTTCAGCAAACCTACTCTTCAGCTCCACAATGGGGTCAGAGACTCTCATCTGGAAAGATTCCAGAGGGAAATCCGTTCCAGCACATCCTGTCAGTTCAGATATTTAAGTGTGTGGGTGGTTGAAAGAGCTTTTTTCATACCTCCATTAAGCCATTAATGTTATGCTGAGTGAGGGGAAGATGAGTCTGTAGGGTATGGCTGCTGACTGGGGATCTGGAGACGTTACACAAGATCTGGCTTTGCAATTCCTAACCAAAAACATATACATGGGGAGATAGCATAACGTCAGGAATATGATATAAAATAATTACTACTAAATATGTGTGCATTTTTACCTTTATATCTAATGCATGCTGCAGTTTCAGTCTCATAAGCTCCTGCTCCTGCTTCTGAATAAATTCTTGGCATTCAGTAAAACTGTCAGACATCTGTACATATATATTATAATGTTATGGTTTACAATGTAGGTCATATAGAACATCTGTTGCATCATCTGTTCAGTACCATTGTACTGAAATAATCAGCTGTTTAACATGAAGAGCATCAGACACCTTGTATAAAGCTGCTTTCAGTCTCTCAGATTTGCCTTTGAGTTCTCTCTCTTGTGAGCACAGGGCCTCCACTTCAGACTCCAGTCTTCTCCTGCTCTCCCTCTCTAACAGAAGCTCTTGTGTCTGCGTCATAACCAGTAATGCCTGACGGTGCTTCTCCTAAGAGACACAAACAAACTTATTTGCAAAAAAAATATACATAATCAACATAAAAAGATGAAAGTAGCTGATTGGACTATGCCAAAAAACTCTGGTCACATTTAGGTAGGTTGACATTTGTGCTTGCACTTTTCAGGCTTATGTCTGGAAAATACATCAGTTTTAACTGTTATTCTAGAATGTTCTGCTGTTTTCATTTATAATTACTCTCAATGAATAGTAAAAGTCCTTAATGAAAGAACACTGTAATATGCTACCAATTTAATCTTGCAAATCAACACAGTTTCAGTAATACATTTACATACACATCTGCAAAATGCTAATAATTAATAAAAATGGGAGTGAGAACAATGCGGCTCTAAATGCATTATTTGTCCTGAATGTTTGCAACTTTTTCTATGGTTATATATAATCCCTCAACCGTTTTCAGTTTGAAAAGTTGGATCTAAAAACTATATGACTGTATTAAATAGTTCAGAATATGCAAAAACAGCAGGTTGTTTAACTTTGGAAAAACACATAAAACACTCATAAAACAAAAAACTGTTGTGGACGATTCATTTATTATTTTGTCTTAGGGACTATATGTGAACATCTGTTGTGTGAAATAGTTTATTCAAGTTATCTTTTTAAAGATTCTGCTATGTGCATATAAACTTATGACTGCCACTGTACAAGTATAACAATTAAAACAGTGATTGGCCTGGAAACTCTCTCTCTCTGAGATAATTTCAAAATCATATCACTTCCAACAAGTAAACCAGATAAGTTACACCTACATTCACGCCATGTTTCCTACTGTCTTTCTGATAATCCTCACCAATAAACATTTCAAGCATTTGGTGATGGCAGAGGGGAATCCCCGACAGTGCTTTTTGAAAACAGAAAAGTGCTTGAGGGTCAATAAAATGATTTCCCGCATGGCCTCAAGCTTAAGGACACTTTCAGTCTCCTGTATAATAAAAAATATGAAAAGTTGCCATTTTTAGAATGCAGAAACCAGTAGTCTGAAACCCCAAAACTCATTTTACAGTGCTTTGAAATCTGAGAAAATATCTTTCTCCATCTATTTTGAGCTATTGTTAATTATTGGGAACTTTCCTCCGAGACACAAGAGTGATGTCATGTTTGTGAACAAGCTGTTTCTTTTCGATGCTTTGCTTGAATTGAGCAGTTTACACTGAATGATTCATTTCGTGAATTTCACAGTAATTTTTAAAATTCTAAAACCATTTCACTTTTATAATTTAATTTGTTTGCACAATTGATTTATCAGTAATTTATAAGTGTCATATTTTAAGAGTGTATAAAAAGTTAAGGTAACGAAAAAAAAAGCTAGCTAGAGAAAAAAAGAATAAATGATGTTTAGAAATAAACAAATTTCGGGAGGTGCATGTACAATCAGCTAAGCACAGCACACACTCGTTTCCTAATCAGCCTATTACCTGATCCTCCTATCAGAACTAATTATCTTCTCTTTAAATAGAGCTTCAGTTTCAGTTCATCAGACATCTCGATTTATTCTTGCATCCTCCGCAGAGGCTCGCACCCACAGGTATCTGTTAACGTACAGCAAAGGTCGAAGCCATTGCACCTACCCCGTAGACAGCTTCAGCCAGAGACGGACGAAGCCCCCTCGCTACGATACCTGTGGACATCCCGAACAAGAGCATTGCACCCCACTGCGTTGGCCGCTCTCGTAAGGGAAACTCACAATGCACCCATTGCCACAGCATCGAACCACAAAAGTCGGAGCTATTGCACCATAATAGTAGGTAACTCGAACTGGAGCATCCCAACCTACATATTCTTCTTGGCAATTCTAGCCGAATTACATACAATATACTAATTTCTTTTTAACCCACTCGTTATTTATATATCCATCATTCAGCTCCTCTTTAGCTTATTTTGGGGGGGGGGGCTAACTCTGTTTTGGCCACTGTCCGTAAACATATTTTGCTCTTTTGGTGGACACTCGGGGATCGGGCCAGACTCCGAGCGACATCCAGCTCTTGCTGCCCTAGGGTTATAATCCTTAGAGCTCTGAGTTCGCAGAGCCCCCACCCTCTCCCCGGACAGCAGGCCAAATACGCAATACTATTTCAAATTATTGAGGAAGTGCAAACTACTGAAACATGGTTCATTGACCAATACCTTTTTCTGCATATCTAAGTGCATTAAAAGTACCTCTGTCAAATGACTACTTTTACCACAGTTATATTTTAATCTTAAGTACTTGACTTGTGTATTTCGTCCACTACTGATCACAGACACACTAATTAGTAAAAAGGTGGTATTGTGCGAAACAGAAAGGTGTTGTTAGTGATGCACCCCACCATCTTAAGCTTCTCTATGTGTTCCTCCAGCAGCTGGATTCGGCTTTGCAGGAAATCAGTCTGCTCCCTTTTAGCAGTGATCTGTTTCTGCATTCCCAGAGCAATCTTTAGACCTGCAATACATACACAACACTCTCCAATCAGTTCAACCACAAATAAAACTCATTATTCGCTGTCCTGTCAGAAAAGGATTATTATGTTTAGAGAGGGGTCACCCTCTCTGTCAAATGCTTGACATTCAAACTAAATGAACTCAGGTTGTTATGTTAGCTGCATCACATGTTCGCAAGAGAATAACTTGAACTATACTGTTAATGCATTGTCTGCTTTTCAAAAAACACTTTGTCCTGTGAACCAATGAACTGAAACTTACGTCATATGAGACCATTTTCCTATTCAGTCCCTCTCACAATTGAATAGGACAAAACGAAACAATGGAGGGTTACAGAGGTCAGACCTAAGAAATCATAGCTACGTTATGTAACGGCCCACAGCCACGCCACACAGGGAGAACAAGCGTTCTTTAACAAGGTCTCAATACCCTGATGACAAACAACTGAGAACATTGTATAAATGTTCAACTGCTATATTTTATGCAGATTAAGTGATGGAAAAGTACATAGTGGAATTACAGCAGGAGGGCATGGACCAGATCTATAATCTCAGTATGCAGTCTTCCTGCCATTATCCAGAACGCAGAACAACAAAACGATGGCCACACACTGGCTCCCTGTAAAGAATGTAAATGAATCCAGTAACATAGGGTGTGGTCTTCCGCCCTTTATTTTATATACACTTGGCCTAGTTCTGGTTTTTCCTGAGGTAACACTGTAGACGGTGTAAAAACATCCTCACTTTAAATATCAGCAGTGCTATGAATGGGTACGGATGCCTATATTTGTATTTGAGCGTAATTAGGACTTTCCTGAAATTTTTTCTCAAGGCTCTGATCTCAGGGGCCAGTCCTGTGAGGTTACTGAGGGCGAATCTGAGTGCTCAGCTCATCACTTATTAGTTTTTCATTGAAAATGAGGCATTTTTTTGCGTGTTTGTACAGTACCATGCCCGTCAGCTCCCTCCAGTGTTCTCAAGGAACTGTTGGCCTGGTCCAGCTTGGCCAGTGCAGTCTTCAACTGGGTTTTGTGTTTCAGCTTCTCTCGTTCCAGCTCACAGGTTTTACTGCTGAGCAGCTCTTTCATAGCTCTCTGTCCCTCTGATGAGTAAAACAAATGTAACGGTGATACTGACAAAAAAAAGACAAAACATTATTAAGCAGTTTGGCATCATGTTTTATTATAACTTCTTAGAATATATTCACTACTGTTCAGAAGGGTAGGAGATTTTTTTTTATGTATTTGAGTCTCTTCTGCATCATTTTTTGACTGTTAAAATATAGTACAACAACGATACTGCAAAATATCATTACATTTCGAAATAACTGAAAAAAAGTTAATTTAATTACAAACCTAAATTTACAGGAGCCATTACTCCAGTCTTCAGTGTCACATGATTCATCAATTTGTTATAATATGTTGCTCAGATTCTTATTAGAAATGTTGAAATTGCTTAATATGTTTATGTAGAGAATGAGATTGATAATAAATAGACAGTTCCAAAAAAATGTTTATTTTAAATTGAAATATCAGATGATTTGAGCATTTTTAAGACAAGGTTAGTTCAGGTTGTGAAATTGAAGCCACTAACGTAAAACTTTTATGAACTGATAATTTGATAAAATGAATTTTTTTTTCTCTTTAACGTATTTTCAAGATATGTTATTCTTTTTGAAAGTAATATTCTATAAATATACTATACATTTCTTTATTTTTTACATTTAGACTTTTTTTATTGTTTACATTTGTTTCCTCCAAATTACATCATACAATATATAACACCAATCCAATAACAACCCAATTAAGTATACAATAACAATCCAATAAAAGTTTTGCAAGTTTTTAGGCACACTGTACTTGTTCAACACAAAGTTTAGAGTCGGTTTATATCAAGTCTGCAGTTTAGGATTTAGATGAATCTGTGTTTGTACCTTTCAGCTGGGTAAGCTGCATACACCGCACTCCCAGCTCAGCAGTCATCTGCTGTTTCTCTGAAGTAAGCTGATCAACATTGCAGATCTTTTCTGAGAGCGCAGCGTGCTGACAGGCCTTCTCTCTTTCCATTATGCTGAGTCTGAGCTCTGCCTGTCTCAGTGCAGCCTGTTAAATCAACCAGTATACAGTACAGGTGATGTGTAAGAATCACTTATTAGAAGAAGTGCAATATAAAACACTAAGCTTGGATCAAAGAAAATATTTGTGTAATATATTTCAGCAGCTCTTCCTTTTCCTGTCATTGAGCATAAACGATGCCCATGAAAAGGCTTATTTTATCTAGGATCGTTTGATGTATCCTATTGTGAATTCTACTCAAAGATTCTTCCCTAAATTTCCCCACCTTCAGTTGCTGATTCTGCCCTCTGAGCTGCTCGATCTGGTTTGTCAAATACTGTTGTGTGCCCACAGTGCAGCTGTGGTTTGGGATAATACGCAGGATATTTTCCAGTTCTGCACTCATCATCTGGTCATCCGCCTCTGCCATCATGACCTTCACCAGACCTTGAACCTCTACCAGCTGGACATCATGCTGCTACAATAATGCCTGCAGATGACTTCTCTCCCACTGAAAGACACATGATAAAACTGAAATTAAATCACTGGATAGCCCAAAAAACTGTGACTTCTTCAGAGAATGTGTTTTCCGTAGTGGGTGTCACAGGTCTGCTATGAAGGGTTTAAACAGATATCTAGAAAAGGACAGTCAAAAAGCAAATGCTGAAAGTTATTCAACCTTAGGTCATGCATGACGTAGATTTTGTTGTTGTTGTTTTTTCACCAGAACAGATTTGAAACATACAAATTTACATCATCTAATAATGGCTTTGTTTCTTTAAAGTAGTAGTTTTGCAGTTCACAAGACATTAATTAATGGACTGGATTACTTGTAGATTATTGTGGTCTCAATGAATGTGGCAAGTCCTGTAAAATAAGAAGCAACTGCAGTAATTCCTGTTGGAGTCTGAGGCTGGTATAGTCTGTGCCGACCTGTAGTTGAGCTGCCTCTCTCTTCAACATCAATTCTGTCAGACAGCTCAACCAGAGACTCATGCTGTTCTGTCTCTGCCAACAGCTCAAAACTGTCTTATGCTCACCACGGATGCATTAATTTAACCAAAAATACACAGAAATATTGTTAAACATTCCAGTAAAAAACATTTATATATATTTTTTAATCTACATTTTAAAATGCTATTTATTTCTGTGATGGCAAAGCTGAATATTCATATATATATATATATATATATATATATATCAACCACTAGTTGAGTCAAAATCATTCTAATATGCTGATTTCTGATAAAGAAACATTATTTATTTACTATTTTTTCATGATTCTATAATGCCTAGAAAGCTCATAACATCACTTATAAGAAATAGAAATATTTTACCCTAACATTAAAAATTTTCCTACTGTCACTTTTGATCATTTCAGTGTGGTCTTACACCTTCTGGACGGTAGTCAACAGGAGATTCTACTATGGCATTTAACATCAATAATGAAAACTTCTGCTTTGGTGTGATGCCACCAATATATATCAGTATAAGGTTAAATACCTCTGATCACATTGATAAATGATAACAATTCTTAAAGCACAAATTATTTTTTCTTTTTTTGGGGCCAGTAGTGTCCCCAAGTGAAAATGCAAAAATAAAGACTGACCCCTCCTCTGCATGTCATTGGTCAGTAAAACTGATTAGTCTATCCTAATCTGGCGCCATTGGTTGAACTAATGTTACCATTTGTTTGGGCTGCACAAACAAACTAATCAATGTTTTGATAGTGTCACAGAGACAGTGTTAAAACAGAAAATTCCTGTTTACATGTCTGTAAAAGTTGTTATTAATAGCCTTTTTTCTTAAAAAAAAAAAAAAAGAAGAAGAAGAAAAAGCTAACATAATAAACTTGTCTTAAGTAACCTACACTGCTGTTTATTACTATGAGTTGGCAGAGTTGTGTATGTAATTGGGCTGAGAGATCCTTTCCTCTCATGGCCTTCTTGGCCTAGGACTGGGATTGAGCCAACTCCTCCTCCACTGACCTGAACCAGCAGCCAACTCAATTACGTTCCAACAAACCCTTCTCTCATTGTAGAGTACAGCCACATTGAGCATTTGAAGGCTATCATGCATACCAGATGGATCTGTCAGACAGTGCTAATGCAAAACATCCATCATCCCAGCATCCAAGTTCTCCAGTTTTGGTGTAAATACACAAAAAAAGAGTTGGAACATTTGTCTCATTACTTTGTTGTTTCTCTGACTCCAGCTCATTTATCTTTCTCTGGTGTAAACAGAATAAACTTTCAGCTGGTTTTCAAACTTAAACATAAAAGCAAACAATTTGAATAAAAAAAATGTCAGAATGAAAAGCAAAACGATGTAGTTGGGATGATTTATACATGATGAGGGCTTACTTTAACTCAAAAGTTGCAGACTGGTGAAATTAGTCTGAAAGCACCAAAGCTTCTCGGTCAATATCGCCACCTTCTGGTTATTACTGGCAATTACCTGCTCTTGTCTGTGATAGAATATAATGTGATGGATCTACCACTAGTTAAGTTCTGATACTCAGTGAACCTTAATACTCAGTTGAACTCAAAGAGACAAATACAAAGGACATTTCCTTAAAAAGCACAATTAAAAAAAAAAAAAAAAAAAAATCACACACTTTTGAACATAGAATTAAATAATAAATACACTAATAATGCATTGATGACAAATCACGTTGAAATTTTTGTTATTCAAGTTGTTACAATATGTTTTTATATGTAATTATTTTTCTACGGATAGTAGCTGCTCAGCAAACACTCCTGAAGTGTAGAACTTATCTATACCGACATACCATTTCCACTCCAACACTTTCGAAATCACAATCTATTAGTATATTCACTATTATGTAGTATATACTACTGTCATACTATTATACTACTAAAGTATATACTTTAATAATAGTGTATTGTTTTCTATTGTGTATGCACCGCTTTTCTACTGTTCTACTGTATTTTGGGATGTGCTAATAAACATGATCAAACTGATAGCAGCTGTACTTAAAGTAAAATACAGATATCTAATAAGACTCACTGGATCTAATTAAGATAAATAAATAAAAGTAAAATGTCTTGATTTCTTAGGATATGTGGGAATAATCCATAGCATATTTAATAAACTGATAACGTTAATTACCACTTCTCTTCACTTTAGAGTAAGTTAAACCTTTGTTCAATCACTGTAAGATCCGAATATTACATGCAAGTTACATTTAGCAGACGTTTTTATCCAAAGCGACTTACAAATTAGGACAATGTAAGCAATCCAAAATATTATTATTACATATTATTTACAGATATATATTTGCAACCATATTAACTTGCCAACTCACATAACAGGTATCGCGCCGAAACCCTTCCGGTGGACAGCAGGTGGTATCATCAGCTTTATTTTTGATTGCCAGAAAGCATTCTGTATACCTTAAGTGTGATATTCGTTTTCGCTACAAACTAAATTGGAAGTACAACCAGTTTTAAATTGAAGGTAAATGTATGTTGCTTGCATTTGCAACAATATTTGACCAAAGCTACTTAACTTGCTAGCTAGCTAATTTGTAAACAGGCGCAATGAAGCCACCATCATCACCATAGCAACTACAGAGCTAGTAACGAGCTAAGCTTGTAAAACGTCACTCCCCATGGCTTTCTATTCATACCACAGACATACAGACAAAGGGACTTCGATAAAGGCCAGTGTAACAAGTCGACTGGTGTTAATGTGTATTAATATTGTAAACAAATACTGTGGAAAATTTAAGGATTTTTAATAAAAATAAAAGCATTATTTATAATATAGCCTACAGTAAAACGTTATATTATTTTCAATATAAATAAAATATTTATACATGATGTTATATTTAAAGGCAATTAGGCATATGCATAATTTTATTGCAAAACATAATATAGTTTAATATACTTTAATAATATTAATATTATTTAATGACTTTTTAATGACTTTTGTTTTTTACAAATAACCCTATATATATATATATTAAAATACATCTTATTATACTTACTTTTGTCAACACTTGTTGTATGTAGACTGATATAGATTTTTTTTTTAAATGAAACTTGCTAATGTTTCCAATTAAATGTTTTGATAAAATTGTAACGCTACATACAGAAAAAGACTTATTTATTGTCTAAACATTCATTATCTCATGCAATTTTTCATGCAAAAGTCAGTGTTTTGGTGTTGTTTATTTCCTTATAAAGATATGTAGGCTTTATCTCTCAAGTAATGATAATTAATGTTGCCCTTTCAGCATTAAGGACAACGCAACACGAATGTTTTGTCATGGTAAGCGTTCACCACAAAAGATGACATTATAATTTCACCGTCTTGATAGTGTCTTTCTTCACGCTTGAGGAGAGAGGGAGACCCGCGGGTGTGCGAGTGTGACCTCCTCTTCCCACGCACCCCTCCCCCGCCTGTCCGCTCGCTCTGACCAAAAAATGTGAAACCAAATCCGAGCAGCAGGTCACAGAGCTCAGTTATTTTAAAACCAACACTGAACTACCTCGACAGGACCATGGAAGTAAAGCGGAAAGAAATAATCGTCGCCGCGAGAGACTCGGAGTAAAATGAGGGAGCGCCGCTGTGCTCGTTTAATGTGTTTTGTTGTTGTTCGGCTGCTCGTGGCTCTCCAATGTCTCTGCCCGTAGTTCTGCCTGGATCTTGCTGTCGTTTATCGGGGGCTGCTTTGGCCCATCAGTTCGCAGACGCCTCTCACAGAAGCCGCAGCCGCTGTGTGTCCGCTCTTCCGTCCCGTATGTCTGGATCTCAGACGCGGCTCATCCCGGCGCTGCTGCCCGCTCGCCCGCTGCTCTCCCTCGGCTTGCTGCAGCTGGTTCTCGGCTGCTCCATGGTGGCGCTCTCTTTCGGGGCTCTGTCCCTTAGCAACTCACCCCCTATTAGAAACTCCTGTCCGTTTTGGGCCGGATCTTCTGTGAGTATTATATTACTGTCCATAATCAGAGGTGCTAATGCTTTTATTTTACGGTACATATGCATGCTACTCGTATTAAAATACATGCTTGTCAGTATGCCAATTTATTAGTTTACAGCTTTACAATGGCCCATTATAAGCAAACAGGTAATGAGAAGAAGTTGGATTGTGGTCTAATGTGTTTCCAAAGCAGTCTTGCACAGAAACGTGGTGCTGCACATTTAGTTCAGTCTATTTCAGAGTATATGGACACACCAGACACTGTTGTTTACCAGTAAAGCACTATGATAAACCACACTGATCTGTGAATATGTTGTTAATTATTAGCCATGTTATTAGTTTAACTTTTAAAAAGTACCCTATAGTTGTTGCCTCAAGGAAATATTTCAGCATGATCAGTTGTTTTTACTGGTTTAGCCTAATGCAGGTAGGTTGATTTAGTAAAATAATGATTGATTTAGTTGAATAATAATTAAACTGGAATTGTGACAGTTAATTTAGATGTTGCCACATAAATCATATATTTAGGATCATTGTTAATATTATTATTGTTGTTTTTTAAACAGTTACAGTTTACAGTATATAGCCTAGTTTTACAGTGCGGTTTAATATCCAGTGTAGTAACCAGATTTAAATGAATGACAATGTTATTTTTACTTTTAAGATTTATTAGTCAATATGACATTAGTGATTATTTAGATCCTGGCACATTCACCAGACTTTTAAGCTTGTTTACATTTTACATTAGCGTTCATGGTTTTGGCTATTATCTACAGCTAATGATATTGTTTTAACGTTTAATACCCTAAACATCTTGAGATTGTCCAATTTCTTAACCATGCTTTCTAGATATTTAGAAACATCCTTAGAGTGCTGTTGTTGAATTTGGTCAAAGCTATTCTCAGAAGTGCAATTAATTATTTGACACATTTATGTATTGTTAATATTTGGGGTCATTGGCTGGAGTTGAGTGAACTGGTGAGTGAAGTCATGACTAAGTGTGAAGATCTTTTACTGCTTAACAGTCTAAAGTTAATTACAGTTTAGAAGTAAAGCTACCATATTATGCATGCCTCTCACTAAGTGCAAACTATTTAACAAAATGTTTTTATGAAGAGGTTATTTGCAAAAACGCAAAGCTCAATTTTTAACAATTCTTAAAAATCATGTCTTTTCATGGAAAATGTAAACAATTTAGTTATGTTATTTTTACTTTTAAAGCAGAACTCCATTCTGATGAAGAAAATCAAATACTGAAAACACTGACATTTTACAGAGATGGAAATAAAAGATGTTGTAATGACGTGAAAAAAATCACAATGTAATATTGCAAAGTTGATCCAGAATATTGTTGATTTGAATAAAATCAATGAATTACTTTTTATAGGTTACCTCACAAAGCATTTTACACTTAAGGATTTAGTGAAATGCTATAGATTATATATGGAAAAAAAGAGCTAAACACAAAAACCCATCAGCTGTTGTAATTGACAGGAAGTGGCAGGGTTAGAGGAAAGTAGAGGGAGCCAAGTATTTGAATGAGGCTGCAGACAGCTCTGAGTGAGATGAGTCATTAAAACAGGGTTTAAAAGGCCATTTTGAGAGTGTACACCAACTGATGGGTAATAATGGGTTCATTATAAGTTAATCTGTCTTTGAGTATTTGCCTCTTTGCTGAACAGACTGATTGTTTTCTGCAGGTCATCCTCTCTGGGATTATAGGACTAACCACATGGAAACGGCCAATGCTTCTGCTGGTATGTGTGTTTTGCCAGTCTAAAACTGCTGGTCTTTGAGGAAGCAGCATAATGTTTTTATGTAAATAAGCAGATGAACAATGGATGATCTATACTGCACCAAATCAGTTCTGTATTGTCCTGAACATGTTTTTCAGGTATATCTGTGTCCTTACAGTATGTTAAGAGGACAGTTTTTGGCCCTTAAAATACCTTATACCTTATATCTGTGTCCACCAAACATTTAGAATGTATATATGCTCAGCTTGACTTGATTAACAAGGCTTTGTCTAAAAAATGTTTAGATAAAGCCTTGTTAATTAAGTCAACTTGAGCATCATCTTCTACCTTTTGCCATTTATATATACACAACAGTTCAAAAGTTGGGATCAGTAAGATATATATATTTTTTGATAGTAATGAATACTTTTAATTCAGCAAGGATGCGTTAAATTGAGCAAAATACTTTTTATAATGTAAGAAAAGATTTTTATTAAAAATAAATGCTCTTTTTTTAAAATTACTATTAATACATTTTTAAATGATAATAATTAAATGTTTCTTGAGCTCATATTAGAATGAGTTCATGTAATACTCAAGACTGAAAAGACATTTCAGCTTTGTCATTGCAGTAGTAAATGATTAGTAGTTCTAATAATATTTCCCATTGTTACTTTTTACTGTATTTTTAAATGCAGTTTTAAATACATTTTTAAATGAATGCAGCGTTGGTGAACATAAGAGACTTCTTTAAAAATCTCATCGAACCCAGACTACAAGTGTTACTTTCTAATTCCAGATTTGAGTGCTAATATTATCAAATTAAAGGACAGACTTGCTCTTGCTCTGTACAATTACCTCTATTTATCTCATTTCTCTCACACAGGTAAATCTATTTGTTTTGCTGTCAGTGGTCTGTATTCTTCTAAACCTGGCAGGCTTCATCCTCTGCTGTCAGGGGGCTCAGCTGGTCTCCAGCACCACTAACTGCCAGCTGGTGAGGAATCTGAATTTAAACATGTGCTCTGTTAGAGATAATAACATTATTAATGGCTTGACTCATGTATTGACGATTGTATTCACAATCCTAAATTCATATATAAACAATCACAAACTGAAGTGGGGCAAACCTTGTTAATACATACGTACATTTATCTACACCATATAAAATATTAAATAACATTAGTGTTAGAGTTAGCAAAGAATAATAAGTGGCATTAGTTTAGAACTAAGCAACTACAAAGCAACCACTTAGAACACCTTAGCAACCTCATTGCAGCGCTTTGGCGAACACCCACACACTGCACTCACAAGCACTACTAAAACTTTCTTCTAGTGTGTAATCAAAATAATAACACAGGCCGATGGCTATTTGGTTGATGCACATATTAACACACAATGGAAAAAAGGACATCTGTACAGACCATCTGCTCAGAGGAATGAAAAGGAATTTGTCCAAGTCAAAGAAAGCCCTGAATTTAAGAGTCAAAGCAGGATCCAGTTTTTCTTGGATTTGATGCAGTTTTTGGGGTGCTGTCAGTTCCAGTGTCTGAAGGCTGCTCTTTCATCATTTTCACTTGTCATGGAAATGTCCCTGCTATGTTGGTGACCTCATATCTTTGAGCTGTTATCGCATGCTGCGCCAAACTACTCAAAAAGAAAATGTAGAAAGGTGCCTGGAAACCTCATGCTCAGACCTGTACTTTGAATCCAGGCAGTTTCTTTAAGTATTAGTAATACCATGCAATCAGACATTATTATAATAAATGTGTTTCTGTGTTTCAGAATGAGAAAGGTGATCTCTGTTACTGTTGCTCAGAGATTCCAATCACACAGTGCCAAGGGGACAAGTTGATAGAGATCTACGCAGGTCATGCATGTGGCACAATGAGAATCCTGCTCAAGGTGTGTTCTTGTTTTATAAAAAATATTTTTGTTTCAGTTCTGAGATGCATTCATATAAACGGTAGATTTGGAAGTTACAGAGTTGTCTCTCTTTCAGAAAGTGCTGTTTGCGTTGTGTGCGCTGAATGCTTTGGCCACGGCTGTGTGTCTGGTGGCTGCTGCACTCCGATATCTTCAGATCTTCTCAACCAGACGGCCATGCATGGTGAGAAATCATATCATGTTAAATATGGAAGGAAAATAACAGGGATGTGGACTTGTCTCAGACTCCAGTCCCAAATTTGATGACTTGACGACTCGAGATTACTAACGAAGACTTGAGACTTTACTTTATTTGGACTTAAGACCTGTGACTCGAAAAGACTTTATAATCAAATCAGGTTCATTATCACTTTAGCCTTGCCCATGCACCTGACCCGTTGTGCTTGACTATTTGATTGCCCCCTATAGCGCAGATAGCTCACAGACATGACTCATGAGAGACCAGTGTGCTGGACTTTTTTTTTTAGCCCCGCTCCCGCGAGGTTGTGTCAGGCACCCTCCCGCTATATTTTCACTATTTGTTTATTATTTCACTATTTGACTCATCTCATCTGCACAGGTCCGGCTGGCCTAGAGCATGGGCGGGTATATGCAAATTTGGTGAGCGTAACTATTACGCCAGTAATTACGTCAGTCTGTGTTGTGTTGGAATTGGACCTTTTTTCAGTCGTCTTTTGATTTTGATTTTGATTTTGACTTGATTTCTATAAGAAGTAGGAAACAATGGTGTTTGAGACTCACAGTATGTTATGTCCATGTACTGAACTGTTATTATTCAACCATGCCAAGGTCAATTCAGTTTTCCATTCTATGGCACCTTTGAACCGAACTTGAGTAGTTTTGCTTAAAGGACACCCATCTCACATAAAAATGAACTGCTATGTCAAACATATCCTACCTGCACTCCTGATATAAATTATTATCAGAATGATATAATTTATTATTACGGATACACTATTTGTGCAAAAGAGCACTAATGACTTGTTTATGACTTGAATCCTAAAGTTGATGACTTACAACTCTACTTGGACTTGCCTGTGCTGACTTGACTTGGGACTTGTTTGTTATAAATTGGGACTTGACTCGAGACTTACTTGTGACTTGCAAACAATGATTTGGTCACCCCTCTGGAAAATAATGTATTTTGATGATTTAGTTCTTGGTCAGTGTGGCATAGATTATAAAACTGTTTAGACGAGCTGTGCGTCTGATGTGTCTCTGCCCTGGTCAGATGCTAATAGTGATGTGATTATGATCATCTTTGACAGGAAGAGGCTAGGCCTGTTCCAGAGGAAGTGGAGGAGCAGACTCATCTTCCTGACCCTGACGAGTTTGTCGCTCCGGCACCTCCTCCTTCATACTTCTCCACCTTCTACTCTTACACCCCACGCCTGGCTCGCAGGTATCACCCTCTATACTCATAGCTAGACAGCACACTCCAGTTACCTAAAATATGGTATCTTCTAAATTCATCCTGAACCTACCTGGCTGCATTGAGTATATTTTTAAAGACACATAATGTAATGTATACTTTTTATTACAGTTTTCTATATATTTTAAAATGTAATTTATTTCTTTGATGGCAAAGCTGTATATTCAAACAAGATCCTTCAAACATCTTTGTAATATTCTGATTTACTGGTAATGGTAGTAAAAAGTAATGTTTCTTGTTATTATCAATGTTTACAATACTTTTGCTACTTTTTGAGAAAACTTGCAACTCTGCATTTGTTTGAAATACAAATCTTTTGTGGCATACATGTCTATTAAGGTAACGTACAAGTTTGTGATAAAAATCTGCCAGCATTTCATGATCTATAGCTTGCTTTAATGTGTCTCACTCTCTCTCTCTCTCACACACACACACACACTAACCTGCACTTTGACCTTGAACTCTCAACCAAAAATACAGCAGGATTTAGCAGATTTGTGGGTGGGTGGCTCAGTGTTTGGCAGGCAACCAAAATGTTTTGGCAACGTAAAAAAGGATTGAAGTTTGTGTGTGGGAAAGCATGATATGCTCCAGTTTCAAACACTAATGGGTTTGGCTAGAAGCAACTGTTCACTGTCTTTACCGTGAGTTGTTTACGATGTAAATATGTGTGTTTTGGCAGGATGTTTGGTGATGGTATGATTCCTCTTCCTCATATATATGGTGCCAGAATTAAAGGAGTGGAGGTCTTCTGTCCTCTAGACCCTCCTCCACCTTATGAAGCTGTTGCACCAAACCAAGCAGCACAGGTACTGATTTATACAGTTATTAAATGCTACTGCTTAATCATCTCTGTGAGGAAAATCAAAGGACAGTTCTCATTTAGAATCAGAATCAGAATGAGCTTTATTGCCAGGTATGTTTACCCATACGAAGAATTTGTTTTAGTGACAGCTCTGCAGTGCAACAGAATGACAGTGACAAGACAAAACGCAAATAATAAAAAGAATTATATACAAATATACAAAATAGTGTACAAGCACAAAAACACAACAAATTCAAGTAAGAACAGGTGTGAAGTGTTTGTACATGTATGATGATATGTGCAAAAATGACGTTTTTGTTAAGTGTTCAGTATTTATTGCTGATAGCATTTCAGCTGTTTGTGAATTTGACCTCGTATCAGCAAACATGGCGCTGTGTACTGGTCTACCAGGCTTACATTGGCAACAACTCAATCAAATACAGTCCTTGTCTGCTCACTGACCCTCTGTATTTATATCAGGCCCAGAATACTGAGGTGCAAATGACCGATCTGACTGAGGTCCTGACAGAGACTGCAGAGGCAGAGACGCCCAGTGATGGTACGAACCACTTGTTTTCTTATGATATCTTGTGTAGACGAGCAGTATTGCTAAACACTGACATTTGACATTTACAATTGTTTTTGCACATTAAACCGGGACAGGAGAAAGTATTTTAGAATAAAAGTAGAAAACAAGCAAATAAATTCCCATAGGAAAATCTGGAATTAGAAAATAGAGCTTAGGCCTATGAAATGTGTCACTGACACGGCTTAAATGAACCTTGTGGCTTTGGTACTCTATATTTAATCAGCATTTCACAGTACCCATCCAAAATGATGTCATCTGTGTATTAAAAGACATGTATTTTAGTGATGTCAGTTGTATCTCCAGTGCTCTTCTGTGAGGGATTTGGTTTTCTTTTTATAGCCGTATGTATCCTTCATCACTTTCAAAGATAGCACAGTGCTGCATGTTTTTAATGATCCTTCACAAGTCACAATATTGCGGCCACTTGGCTAATTATTTTGCATTCTTCTAATTTCATACATATTTTTTCCTTATCAATTATATTATCACCAAAACTATTTAAAATGTTGAATTGAAAAGTTATACTTAAATGAAAGAAGAACTTTGAACTGATGTTCATGCAACCTTTTCTTCATTTTAGATTTTTAAAAAATCTGATAACTTGGTCATTTCCATGTATGGATCCTAAATATTTAAAATATAAACAACTGTTCAGAAGTATGGGGTCAGTTTTTATTCCACAAAGATCCAATAAAGGGACTAAAAGTGAGAGCAAAAATATTGATAATATTCCAAAAGATTTATTTATTTTTTAATAAATGCTTTACTTATTTTCCACAAAAATATCAAGGACTTGTTACCTAATTAGCATATATGAATTATTTCTGAAGGATTGTCTGACACTGAAGACTGGAATAGATGAATGCTGAAAATTCAACTTTGCCGTCACAGAAATGAAATGCATTTTAAACAAACTGTATTACAATAGTAAACGGTTATTTTAATTTGGTAAGCATAAAACCCTTTGTGTTAAAAACATTAAAGCATCATACTGACTCCAAATGGTAGTACATATAGACATATATATGTTGTTTGTAATGAAGTAACAAATGGTGACAGAAATTTTTACCTTGTTAATATTCTTACCAGAAAAGTCCAAATCAAGTTCAGGAAAAGCTTGGTCGTACAGTCAGCAGCAGGGGTGCTTCTAGGCATTCTGTGAGCAGTGTAAAGCATTTACCCAGGATTTAGTATGAACCAGGGTTAACTCATTTCAAATGTGAAAAGCCCTAAAAGTTTAAGATGTTTCTGTAGTTTGTTTGCATGTTATTCAGACAGGTGCCGTCAGACAGCCATATTGAGCCCCACACCCCCGCCGCAGTCCAGACAGCCTCACAGCACCGTCTCCTCCGGCAGAAAACCTCACAGACCTCGTCTCCGTCGGTCCAACAGCGACCCCGTCTTGCTAGACCTGACCACCAAAGGTAGGGGAGGAATTCTCAAATGGTCCGTTATATCGGTTGTGGCAGTCTACAGTTAGATGTTTTTGTATACTGACCCCTAAATTGTATATTAGTTGCCACAGACAAATATATAATACAAATAAATAAAATTTTTCGGAGGATATTTACTGCTTGTTTTTAAAGCCCACAGGCATATTTGTCTCATTCCAAGCTTTAATGTATACAAAATGAATGAGGTTCCTATAAAAGGTCAAAGCACAGACACTGACACAGTTCTTTATAATTAGTTTATGAACGCTGGCTTCTCTCTGATGACAGATGGAGGTTTCTTTTTACTTGGTGTGTGTGTCCATATCAGAGGACTTGGTCTGACACTTATATAGAAGCTATATCTGTTAGTGGTTACTTTAAGCCCACTTTAAATATAGGGCTCTCTGTCTCTGTGTTGCTTATGGGGGTCAGCAGGGAGCGATTATTCGTAGTGTTTCTCATTGAAGTATTACTCAATGTGTCTTATCTTGTTTATTTTTATTCAGCAATAATATCTATAACATTTGTTGTTGTTATTGTCATATTTAAATATGTAATTAATTATTATTAATGTGCAGCCTGATAAAAACAGCAGATTTTACAAAGATGACAGTTTTTAGTAGAAAATGTGTGAAGTTGTAGATGTGTATATTATTTGACAAATATTTGCCAAAAACATAGCAAGCTAAATCTCATTTGTTTCTCTGTCTCTTTCAGTAATGAGCTGTGAAGTATCTACACAGACAGAATTAGGTCCTGGTTCGGCTCCTGCTCCAGGGTCAGTGACTGTAACGGAGCATGGGACGGTTACGCTACGACCGGGCCGTGGCAAAAGGAAGCCTCGTCCCAACTCTATGGTGGACTACCAGAGCTATAGAGACACAAAACTGCTGGTGGCCCGGTTTCTAGAGCAGTCCTCCTGCAGCTTGACTCCTGAGGTACAGGAGCTGGTCAACAGCATCAAAACTGTGCTGCGCTCCGATGAGGAACACATGGAGGAGGCCGTTCGCTGCGCCAGCTTCATTGACCAGGCAAGATGCACGCCAAGTTACATTCTGTAATGACACTCTGATACATGGAGTTTGGTGCTCAAGGGATGAATTGAGGTTGAATCCAGCATGTTTTTTGTTGAGTATCATATTAGAAACAGCTCTTTCAGAAAATAGAAGCTATCTTTCAGAAAATAGAAGACATGAGGTAGATAATGTATTTAGAAGCTATAGAAATGTACAAATCACCTATGATATATAGGCTGTTGGGTTACTACTGTAAGATCAAAGTAGTTCACCCAAAAATTGACATTTTAACTCATTTACCACAAGTGGTTTCAAACCTGTGTAACTTTTTTTTTTTCATGAACGATATTTTGAAGAATATTAAAAAACCAAACAGTTGCTGGTCCACACTGACTTCGTTAGTAAGGACAGAAACACTATGAAAGCTAATGTGGACTAACACATGTTTGATTATTTGATCATTAGTAAATGATGACAAAATGTTGAATTATCGATCACTTCAATATCCCGGGTTTTTTTTAGTTTTTGTTCCAATAATTCCCTGACATTTTGGTTAATGTTTTTAGGCTATTACAGTTTCACAGGATGCACCAGCGCAGTCCACCCTCCGCAGGCAGACGCAGATGGAGCCGACCTCCAACACACTGCCGCTGCGCAAACGGCCGGGTATCCTGCACCTGCGCAGCTGTGGAGACCTCAGCTCCTTCACATGGGCACAGCTAGAGGCCGGCCCGGAGCGCAGGACAGGTCCCCATTCTCGAACTCACTCCAGGATGGGCTCTCGGGCTGGATCCCGTCGCATGGAGCAGGAACGTCCACACAGCCTTATAGGAGTCTTCAGAGAAACTGTCATCTGACGGACTGTTCACCAAGGAAACAGACTCATCAGGTGAAGGTTATAGTGAACATCACAACATGAAGGAAGCTAAGCTATGTATAAAGTACAGATGGTTGCAGTTTATTTTTAAAACATCTGTTTTTGTTGTCAGTGTGTATATTGAATATTATTCATTTTTAAATTTTTCAGTTGGAAGTCCAGCTGTTGGGATTTGGGACTGATGTTTCTTTTAATTTTTGTTTCACATTATGCATTATCATAAAACACTGGAAAAAATCAACAAAATTTCTTATTTAAAAATGATTTGATCATACAAATTGAATATATAAAAATACAATATTAATAACTGTTGCATAAAAAAAAATCTTATGTGATGTGCAGAATTACTCAGTGCTGATTAAATCAGCATATTGTAAAGAGGGATGAATATGTGACGTTTTTTAGTTTTATTTGACCATTCTGAACAAATGTATTATTTCTACTAAGATTTCCTTCAGAAGTGTACGGTGCATTATTACTGAATTTGAAGAGGCTCGTCTGCATTTTATGGGTAAAGCCTACCATCCATATTTCTCCAAGATTAAATATGATCTTCAAAGCATCTGTTGTCTGGGACTTTCATTTAAAAAGTAGCGACATTTTGACATTGTAGGATGTACAGTTTTTAACAAAACTTAAATGAAAAAACACTTTTCAAATAGTTGGACTGATTTAAAAAAAAATATTCAGCGAGACTGCATTCGGTTGAATTTCTAAACTTTAATTTATCATTTTCAACATTAATAATTGTTAATGTTACTTGAGCACCAAATCAGTATGTTCTCTGAAGGACACTTAAAATGCAGCTTGGCCATCTCTGCAATAAATTGCATATTAAAATAGAAAACAGGATTTTAAAACATTTCAGAAGTTTTACTGCATTTTCAAAAACATAAGATGAGGAGATTAAAGAGACACTGTGGTTGCATCTGCTCTCAGTAGTTTGTTTAATGTTGTAAATACTGTTACAAACATTCCTGCTATGGTAAAGGAATGTGTCTAAAGAGTTCAATCACAGAAAAGCTAGCAAATAAATAAACATTGCTGTTGCTTTACAGAAAGTGTGTTTTTACTTTCAGACATTGACAAACATATAATTGTAATTACATTCAGAGCAAGTGCATTAAGTACTAATGAAACCCTCAGCTTCTTTCCTACTTCAGTACAAAGCACGTACCCTGCTGAGGCTTTGTATCCTACAGTCTCCAGATGGGAATCTGTTGAGCCCGTCCTATACTCTTCACATCCTGCGTTACACATGTACATTGATATTTCATTCCTGGTGTCATTTCAATTTCACATTAAGCCACTTGTTTTGTTTCTCGCGATAATAAATATTTAAATCCATTACTGTTTTAAAGCTTGCACATTATTGTGAACCGGATACAGCGTGTCCTGTACTGTATGTTTAGTGCAGAAGTCTGGGACACTGAAGGTAATTTGAGGTTGAGGGTTTGACGCGTTAATCTTACAGCGCAAAAACGGAACCGTATTAACCAGTTAAGCTGACTAGCAGTGTGTTATCGAGGTCGCTCTTTCGTTTCAGTATAAAAATGCGCAACATCTTTTATAATAAATAGTTCCATGGTGGTAACGGACCATGTACATTATGGCAAAAATGACGAGCAGGCTCACAGATAGCAATCATGATGTGGTGCCTCCTTAAAGTAATATTTGGCTCCAAAAATGAAAAATCGCTGATAATATACTTGCCCTCAGGCCATACAGGATGTAGTTGAGGTTTTCTTCATTAGAACAGATTCTGAGAAATTTAGCTTTACATCTATGCTCACCTATGGATCCTCTGCAGTGAATGGGTGATGTCAGAATGAGAGTCCAGACAGCTGATAAAAACATCAAACAGTTTATGAACTTTTTCACTGAAGGAAGGATTAATATTGATTTTAGACTGGTATTTTGGGTACAGTAAAGCTCATAATGATCATAAAGGTCATTTCACTTCATTAGACGTTAACTGAGTGACTGGATTGATTTGGATTATCTGTAGATTGTTGTGATTTTTTTATCAGCTTTTTAGACTCTCGTTCTGATGGCACCCATTCAATATATAAACACTAATATATATTTCTCTAGATCTGGTCTCACTTACATCTTTCATGGCCTCGGAGTGTGTAAATTTCTAATTTCTGGGTGAACTACTACTTTAAAACAAATATGAAATATTGGTGTCAAAGACTTTTGCACAATTTAACTTCATTTTTGTACACATGGTATATATTCATTGGATATACTGTATATATTATGCTATATGTAAATAAATATAATATAATATATATGAAAGTGTCTAGCTGGTTTTATTTTATAATGAAGTCATTTGTAATCACACGTCACACTCACTACAAGAATAAATAGCAATGCATACAAAAAGACCATGCTTCACATAAAGCAAAAAAACCTTTGAAACATGAGGCCCTTCCTGTGTGTTAATGACTTTTGATTCCATTAGTAACAGAATACAGTGATAATGAGGTCAGACTGTCGTTTAAGGGGTGAAATACACATTTCAAGCAATAGGTTTTCTTACCATTCGAACGATTACAAGCAGTTTGCTAATGTCTTAAAAAGCTATATTGCCATCAAATACAGCAGTACAATTCATCACAATATTTCTAGTATTAATACAGATTCAACACTGTAGTAATGTCAGTATATTGTGATGTAATTACATTTTATTATTCATTTGTTGGCAAAATGGGGGCAAGTAGTCGATAATTCATAGCAATAAGCTTCTTGTAAGACATTTTATAGACTGGCTGTTTTTTGTTTTTTTTTCTTCAGATGCAAAATCACATATATAGTGATATTAACCAGACCGCTTATAAGTCTCTAATAAGTAAGTAACAATGGAGATGTGCCAAAGCATGCTGCTGGACAAACACCAGTGTGTTTGTCTGAGAGTCTCTGGAAACACAGTCGGTTTTGAATCAGTTCATGTTGAGATGTACTCTGTACTGAAACAGTAATATTGGATTAGCATACAAATCCAGCTCAAATATACCAGACCAAAGCTTCCTGACTGAATACAGTTCTGTTAAGACACATTCTGTTCTTCAGTGAAAAAACAGAGTGAAAAAGTAGCACACATGAATTAAACATTTAGTTGATAAAAAAAAGGCTGTAATGACTCGACTTCATAACAAGGTAAAAAAAGATAAATGAGATCTCAGAATGGAGTTCTTCGAATCCACCCTGAAAAGGTCAACGCAAGATTTATATCACCTTAAAAGTTTCTTCACACAATGTTTTTCAAGTATAAATGTTCAAAAGAAAATGCTACCAATATAAGCATATTTAATTTGCAATATTATTTCATATACAATGAATGTGTTCGTTTAAGAAAAAAAAAGGAAGGTTTTCTGTGCATAAAAATAAGGAATGCAGTCATTTACAACAAATAAAAATATTGCACATCAATGTCAAAAAAAAAAGTAAAACACAACAAAATGGTTAATTTTTAGGATGCTTTCTCTTCCGACTACCAGACTAATATATGTGTTTATTTCAAGAGGTTCATTTGTTTAAGTCCAAAAAGTCTCCATCAGTGTCCCATTCAAAAAATGTCCAAAAGCACCCCTACAGTATATATCCCTAAAACACTTTCTTTTTTCAAAATATGGCATCATCATTCTGTAAGGCATTTCATCCACAATTTCTATGTGCTCTAGTACTATACATACAGTATACTCCTAGATATACTAGACACCACAGATGAGCACACCAAAAAAGTCATGACCACTTTTTTTTTTAAGGTCCCTTCCTCCAAACACAGGGTGTAGAATTGTAATTCAAATGTGAATTTAAGCAAATAGAATTAAAAATGACAGTAATTTGGGGTATTTTCAGAAACATTAAATAATACCATAGAAAACTTTTACATATTTAATAAATTAAATAGAATTTTATGGACCATAATTAAACTTAACCACATTAACACTTAATTCCCCAGAATGCTTCAATTTACTCACTATTTTATCCAGTCAAAAATATGGCAATAGTCAAAGGCTATTACATTTACATTTTTTATTTTGTTTAGTATGGGAAAATAAATCTGTTTTGGTCTCTCTGTTAACGGTTAATTATCTTAAAAAAAAAAAAACTAGAATCTAATGAGAAAATACTAATGCTGTTAAATAATTAATCGCATCCACAATGAAAGTTTTTGTTTACATGATATATGTACGTGTACTCAGTATATTGATCATGTATATATAAATGAACACACATACAGTATATATTTTGACATTTATATTTAAATTTATTTACTATATATTTATATATTTTAATCTTTTTTGCATTCCCTTGCAAGGGTATTTGCGTTCCCCCAAAGAATTTAGTGTTCTCTCGCAAAGATATTTGCTTTCCCCTGAGAAACGTTGTGTTCTCTCGCAAAGTTTGCATCCCAGTCTCACATGTATCAAGAACACACGTGTCACGAGAGAACACAACGTTTGTGAGAGAACTCAAAAGATTTGAAAAACATTTTTTCCTTCCACCCCAAATTTTTTTCTACGTACCCCTAATTTTCTCTTCCACCGTGTCCCTTAAGGGGCTCCATATACATTTAATATATAAACATAAAATATTTTTCTTAAATATATTTGAAACATGTTTCAAAAATATATACATGCATGTATTTTTATTTATATATACATAATAAATAATATACTCTGTGCACACACATATATTACGTAAACAAAAACATTTATTTTGGATGTGATTAATCGTTTGACAGCACTAGAAAATACATTTTACATACATGTAGCAGGAAATATAGACCTATTGAATATCTTTGAATGTCATTCTAATTCAAATTCCAATTCAACATCCTGTGGGTTTTGACCCAATTAAATAAATTACCAATTGAACTTTTCTGAATTTAGCCGTTTTCACCATATTCCTCAGACTAACAGCTGCCCATCAAATTAAAGTCGACTCTAAAACACTTAATGGTCGCCAAGCTTAAATAAATAACACATTAAAAGTATGATAAGGCAAACTTCTTTTCATTTTGTACACCTAACGATCTACAGGTGTAGTTTTTGTCACCCAGGTATATCGTTTGAATAGCTATTTTGAAGGACACCACTTTCCGCGATGGGGCTCTTTGAAATATTTCTCACCCTCTCTCTGCTTCCTTTCACGAGGCGGGCTGAGAGCACACACACAGAGAGGAATTACACAGCACAGCATACTCACTCACAGCAACAGAAAAGAAGAGATGAAGAGCTCAGGGGAGGCAGTGAAGAGAAACCGAAGCATCATGGAAAGCCATGTGGAGCAGAGCTTCAGTCGATTCAGTCACACAGTCCACAGGGCTGACAGTTTCACATCAAGATTAAGGTTATATCTGGTGACAACAGGGCAGGAGGCTTGAGAAAGCGTTGTAGCTTCAGATGTAAACTGGTTGCTCCTGGGCTGTTAACAAACGGTACATGGCAGCCGGCATAGTCTTCATGTGAATCTGTTCGGCAAAACAAGATCAAGTTCAGCTACACCCAGAAAAGCCAAACATATATTGCAGTATTATATAACATGTATAGAATTATATAAATGTATATATAAACTTAATTTTGATTTGTTTCTCTGAAATAAAATTCAATAAAAATAATAAAAGTCCTTCTTGATTTAAGAATTTCTAGATATTTTGGCTATAAACAAGACAAAAAAATCTAAGCTAGAAAGACATGAATCAGTTATAAAACAGTAGATTTAGTTTTTAGGAATATTCTGGGTTCAAGTTAAGCTCTAGCATTTGTGGCATAACATTGACTACAAAAAAGGAAGATCTGGAATATTTAAAAGCAGAAATGTAAAGCTTATTATTTTGTAAAATCACTAATGTTTTTTTCTGTATAAACATGTATTTTTCGAGCTGTAAAGTCATTGGTCACACAGAAAAGGAAGATTCAGTGATTGTTTTTTACACTAAAATCTTGTTATATGTCTTTTTTGTGGCTAAACTGTAGAAATAATGAGTATTTTATGGATTGTCCAAATTCACAATTTTTAAAAAAATAAAAAGCCAACTGGATCAACTTTTTGCCGCAATTGCCATGGACTGAGCTTAAATCCTACTTGGAACATTCCTCTAGTTCATTTTTGGACATGTATGTGGATCACGTTCATAGTTAGTGATAAAACTACACCTGTGTGAACTTTATTCCCACTGACATTGGTTGATTTACAGACATTGCAAAATTGCTCCCAAGAAAAGTGCTCAAAAAGCTTTTGAAGGCACTTTTGATAGGCTGTTGATCTACATGAAACGGAGCTAAACAGGGTGCCAAGTTGTCATAGTTTCATGAGCATAATTTAAATAAATGGGCTTATTACCTCATTGGAGAAATAGTGATGTGAAAAATATTATGTTGTTAGGCAGGTGTGGCACCATGGAGCTCAGACGTACCTCACCAACTGCATTTGACAAGATGTGTACAATCTTCTCGTGAGGGGTGGCCACAACACTCTGGCTATTGATTTCAATGATCCGGTGGCCAACTCGCACCCCACCGCGCTCTGCTATCCCTCCTCTCATCAGACTGCAGATCTGGAGGATGCAAAACACAGCTCTATTAGAATTACATATAATAGTGCTGTCAAAGGATTCATCGCAATTAATCACATTCAAAATAAAAGTTTTTATTTACATTTGTGTGTACTGTGTATATTTATTATTTATATATAAAATACACAAACATGCAGTATATTTAATTTTTTTTTTACATACATACATACATATATATATATATATATATATATATATATATATAACATGTACATGCATGGGTGTGTATTTATATATGTACACACTCATACAATATATAAACAAATTATAGTATGTAAACAATTAATTTTGGATGCAATTAATCATTTGACAGCACTAATATATATAAATTATATATTATAAATATACTGTAATATATAATGATAATTAAATTTGTTTTTATATTTTAATTTGAAAACATTTTCCTAAAATTTGTCTATATAGTTTTTATTCATTTTATTAATTTCATTAATTAGTTATTTTAGTAAATTAAGTTAAACTACAAGAAAGTGAAAAATGTTAATTCAACAATCAAATTAAAATATGTTTATTATATTTTAATATATTAAATTCTGACAAATAGCTGATTTAACATTTTTCTATTGTGTCTACATAAATGAAAAATCCACTAAAAATACTACTTTATCATTTGAAATGTTACAAGTGATTTTAGGGATCATAACAATCTTAGTTTGTTAAGTTAAAGTATAAAAACAGACATTCATTTTGAGATTGTGATATTTGTGTATTATTATTATTATATGTGTACTACAGCTCCGAGTAGTCTGTGAAAACAAATTTCCTTTTCCTGAGGACAATAAAAGAATGACTCTGAATTTTAGATGAAGGCAAATGTAATATAATTAAATCTAAATCTATATATTTATGTATTTATTTTTTCAAAATACCCACAATGCCATTCTGCACACTAAATCCCAGCTGATATCTCAGGTCTGGTCTTCTGATGAGGACAGTGGTGACAGGTGGGCATCTCACAATGTTAAGCTTTATTCTGGATTGGTTCTTCAGTCCCTAGAACATGGGAGCATTGTTTTATGCAATAAATTAAACATGAAAGAATTGGTTACAAATAAATTCAATTCAGAGCTTCCCTTTGTACCTTGATAATACTCTGGCAGGTGGAGAGAGGTAACCCCACCAGGCTGGTGCCATTGATGGACATAATCTGGTCCCCGATGTTCAGTCTGCCAGACTTCTCAGCGGGGCCGCCGTGCATCATGTTTGCTATAATCACGGTGGGCAGGATGGAGCCCCAGCCCGACTCCACAATCACCACCCCTAAAATCTCTCCCTTCTGCTTCTCTATGTAAACCTGTAGTGTACACACAAACACACACACAACACTTTCCTCACTGCTAAATCCAGAATTAGTCAACATTACTGATAATTCGGACATTAACGAGGCGTCTATTTCCACCAGGCCTGGGCTGTCCACTTACATCTTTGCAGTTCTCAGACTTGGAAAAGTGAATGAGGTCATCGTTGTACATGTCCTGTGTGTTAAGGAGGTCGCTGTACTCTTTCTGGCTCAGATCCTCTGGGTTGATGCCATTGGCACGCAGGAACTCTTGGTACGCCACACTGAAAGCCTGGCCGATGGACTGTGCTATGAGCTGAGCCTGAGCACAAAGATCAAAAACCAGCATTGCATTCCGTAACTAACATATTTTGCATGCTTACGATTTGATTTCCTATGCATTTTTAGAAGAAAGCGCTATTTTAAGAGATATCAGCTACACACAAGGGTCAAGAGACGACAAGGGAGGCGTTCCTCAGGACAGCAGCATACATGCCTTTTTGCCCTCATGTCACTGTTGTGTGCTGTGCTGTGACATACGCTGTGACATATACAGGCTCTTTAAATTCAAACAACCTCTGCAGCTGAACAGAGAAAAGGTCACTTCCCATCTACTGATTCAACCCACGCAGCAAGACGCCCAAGAGCACCATCTGGATAAATGCTATTAGAGGTCACCACAATGCCCAGTAACTGCAATACTGAACATGCTGGGAAACAATGTGAGGAGACTGAGAAAAAATAGGCCAATATGGAGGATTAAATGTGGAAAAAACATAAAAGGGCTTTGTGTTGTGGTTGAACTTCTCTTGCTCAAACCGTGCTCAAAACTCTGTAATGAACGGCCTAGACTGGCTTATTACTTTCATAAACTGCAACAACAGCGTTATGGCAAAGTGTGTAAATCTGTTCGATCGTTTTACAATGCTGAAGCAATAAATTGAAACTGTGTCTCTCACAGAGTCCTTTAGCAGGAACTTGATTAGGTCACACTCACATCTTCAGACTCGAACACGTGACAGATCATCTTGTATTGGCGCTTCTCGTCCTGAGCTGGGTCAGAGGCTTCCATGTTCTCCTGAGAGTCGGAGCGAGGCATTCTCCTCCGGGCCATCAACACCACAATGTTCCCAATATCAGCGATGTAGGAGATGGTCCTTAAAGGGTGGTCCATCATGGTCTCCTACGAATCAGGAGAAGATTGTCCCGGTCAGAAAAACTCCATCTCAATCCATTTCTACACTACAACATTTTTCTTTAAAATCTGTAAATTGTTTAAAAATAAAGAAACAACCAAAATTAAGACTAAATAGTTGTTTTCAGAAACTTCAGTGATTAAAATAGTGTGAAATAGAAAAAAAAAATGTAATAGTTTTTTTTTTTTTTACTGAACCTAGACAAATTGTAGCCATTTCAGGTCTGTATTTCAATGTTTTTGAATGCTCACCAAGGCTAAATATATTTGATAAAAAAAAGAAAAATACTATTACAATGTATTCTTTTTAAGACACATGCTAAAATGTAATTTATTCTGATGATGTGATGTGATTTTATCAGGATTCTTTGATAAACAGAAAGTTCACATTTTCATTTTATCTTAACTGTTCCCTCATGGTGGAGTGACCTGCCTTTTTTTATTTAAAAAAGACCCTATAACACTAGTGTTCTCTATTCTTCTTTTATTTTCATCTACTAGTTTTTTTATTTATTTAAAAAAATACCCTCTAACACTAGTATTCGCTATACTCTACTATTTGTATTCAATCTACTTTTAATTTATTATTTAAAAAAAGCACAAAAAAACTAAATGCTAAACATGCTATTTAACTGCATTAAATAAATGAAGGCTTGTCATATCACTAACATTTTATTGCTTTTTTGTTGGCTTGAATTGCTTCTCTGTCCTCATTTGTAAGTCACTTTGGATAAATTAGGCTTCTCATGACCTCTAAGACATAGATATTCTGTCCAGACACAGCCTGGTTGTGCTCTGCACCAGTATTTTGCACAGTTTTGGTAAAATGTAAAAAGTGAGAGCTTTTACTTGGATTGCCACAGTTATTGGGTAAAACCAAAATGATGTTTATAGGTGATGAAGTACCTGCGAGTCTGCATTGAGCACTTTGATTCTCTGAGTGGAGATGAATAGGTCCACCTCCGTCATGGGCTGAGCTTCACCTTCTGGAGCCTGAAGACAGAAAACCACATAAATATCAGTGACCGAGAGAGACAGTGACAGAGTGAAAGAAAAACAGAAAGAAAGAGAGAGAGAGTGCTGACGAGGCCCAGAGATGCCACGAAGGAGCGTGCAAGCAACTTTACATCTGGCAGGCATCCTCAACATTTGGCCAGATATTCAAATTCTTTTACACTCTCTCCTTCATTGTGTAACTCTGATAACCTGTGTATTTCATCTAAACCAGCTAGTATTGCAAGTCGGCATGGGGTTAGTTTAGTTAGTTTTGTTCTTCATAAGAAGAGTTTCAGTTTTAAGTGTGTGAGAGAGAAACTGAGAGAGTTTTCCATCAAGTGCAGCACAGGCCGAATAAAAAAGATCAAGAGAAGAGCAAAACATGCTGTGCCAGATAAACACCTTGAAAAACAGTCACAAACACAGCACAGTACCTCAGAAAGAAAAAATACAGAATACAAAGAAAAAAGAAAAAATTAAAGATCACTTGCATTTTCTGTATCCAGCAAACTAGACTTTCCTGACAGAAAATTTCACGACTTCCCCATGTAAGATCTGATGGTAAAAATGTTTGGTGTGGGATGAACAATGGCTAACAGACTGTGCGGACAGATACAGGTACATGACTCGTTGCTGGATTCAGAAAAATGGCAGAGCGACAGGAAATATGAAAACACGGAAGTGCTGAAACCAGGCAAAAAGAGAACACGAAGAACAAAAATAAAAACAAAACACCAAACCCATGAGCAATTACTGCACCTTCTTCCTGTTTTTGGCTAATTTCTGGGCCGTCTGCTTAGCATGGAACAAACAGAGACAGGAACATTGTTAGATAAAGCAGAGCTCAGCAAGACCAATCACATTTGGGGAATCTTTCTCCTCAATAAGATTAATCTGAAAAGTGACTTAAGAGATATTTATCAGTGTGGGGTGACTAGAATGGATCCAGATGACACCAAGCCAAGCTTACTAGACACCACCCTGCTACAATATGTTGTCTTTGGTTTCATTTCATGGTAATTTGTGCCATCATCCACCAGGTGGCCCATTTGTACTTTCAATATCATGCCAACTAATGGTTTTATATTACAGGCGTTCTTTTCATAATACATCAACTATGCACAGATGAGCTCTGCTGAAAATTAGATTAAGAGCAAGTTCAAACTTGCCAGCAGGCTGTGATAATGCATCAAACTGGCCATCTAAGAAAGATCTACGTCATGGCAGCTGAGGCAGGGCGTATTGATTCAGACATCTTATATACTGTATTGAGTTGAAACTGGCAGTCTACTAAAAACAGCTTCACTCTATTTGAGCTCATGACTATGTATGGGACAACGTACAGAGTCTCACCCATGCAGATGAGGTGTGACCCAATTAAACTAGGATTTCATAACCTATGATCATCTTTAATTGAGATAACGCACAGAGAATAAAACATGGTGGTACTTGTATAACCCAATTCTAAAAGGGAGCTTTCTGCATTAAAAAACAAGCTAAAACGGTTGGTAAAGAATGCCATTTCTCATTCTTTGCTCACAAGATCACTAATGCATTTTTTAGGTCAAGTCATTAAAAATGTGAGAACGTCTCTGCCTTTTAAGCAAACCTGCTAAATCAGACAGTCTACAACATCACAGTATATTGACTGTTATTCCTTAAATATTACATGAGTGACAAAAAAATCATTTAAGGAACCCTTTAACTAATTGCTAAGAAGATTGTATCATTTCATATTTTGTAGACCAGAATATAGGGATGCTATATTATTTATTTTTATCAATCAATTTTGGACATATACTGTGTAAGTTGGTAATGGATGTTAAAACATGAAGCTGTTTTACATTTAGATCACCATCATATAGTTAAACTTTATGGACACTAATAATTTAATAACACTGTTAAATGCAATCCTTGGCAAATATCATAAATACTATCCGTATAATACAGCGTTTTGGTGCCTAAATTTAGTCTTGAGTAATATTGTAGTATTTAAAATGAGTTGATTTCGTTTTCAGTGTTTCATTGTTGTTACAGATCAAATAAAACAAATTTTCAGCTTATAATAATCAGCTCGAATCTCAATACAGTATGCAATGCTAGTATCTTCATCATTAGTTTAACTCGTGAGGAAACCTCGGTCAGTTTGATGGTGAAAAAGAAAAATGCTGGTGCAGTGCTGACCAATCTGCATAAGCATGATATTTTGCTGATATTTTCAGCAAAGCTTATAAAACTGAAAAACCTGACGCCAGTTTCCATTCAGAGACCTCATGATTAAAATAATTAGCTATCAACCGTTATGATATTGTCATGTGCCATACCACACAGCGATCTGTAACTGAACATTTTAACACAAAATGGACAAAGGGACATGTTGAAGGAACACTAAATGGCACAGGTGCTGGGCTCACTGCATTTTTTAAGGTGGAGGTAAAAAATGCTGAGTAATGCAGCTGACAGGGCGAATGGCTGATTTATGCTGCAGGAGGATGAAGAGGAGGGAGGTGGTAAATGTCTCTGGTCCTTTGGGAGCAAGAATCATAGGACTACAGAATCATTTCATTACTGCAAGACCACACACACTTTAGTTTTACGATCATCTCTCTTCATCTGCTGTGAGCTCACTTTTCAATTTGAACAACAAAATAAGACAGCAAAACGCAACTTCATCATGTTGTATCCTTGGAATAAAATGCTTGCGCAATACATGCATACTCTGTACAGAGCACAGCTCTGCATTTCTTATGAAATCCCATTATTTTGTCCTAAAACTGTCACTTTTGGTTTCTTGGAATATCTATGTTGCTCCTGAAGGTAGATTCATAGAAGCTCAGGTTTACAACAGCTGAGTAAAAACAGAACTGTTTCACCTCACCTTAATGCGACTCACAGCCTCCTGGGCCTGCATCATGCGCACATTTTTGGAGGGCGTCTTGTCTGAGAGCAGCTGGGTGGATCCCAGGTAGTTAGCAGCAAAGATAATACCATCAATGAGGTCCTCTGGGTCACATGGGCCTGGTACTAACAGAGAGGAGAGGAACATTTCAGTAGGATTCATCTCAGTAGCTGAGGACCTGGAAGGGAATAGGTAATGTAGCAATAAAAGGAAATGAGAGGAAATCTTCATACCTTCTACATATGTCGGGAATGAAGCAAGACTTTTCCTTGACTGCACATACAAGAACAAGCACACATATATCTCAATACAACATCCTTGCTGTCTTTTTAGGCTTGGCAGCTCATAGCGCGCTGAACTGGTACTATTTTCAGAAATGTAATATAATATAATATAATATAATAAACAATAAGTTCCAAAAAGCCATGTTTTACAGTGATTTTAAATCTGCCAAGGGGCATACAAATATATAAAACAAAAGAATATTATACATAAAACTATTACATATATATATATATATAGCTAGTGTATTCTTGCTTTGCTATTTTCTATACACTACTGGTCAGAAGATTGGGATCAGAACAATGTTTAATGTTTCTTTTAAAGGAGTATCTTATGCTCAAGGCTGCACTCAAAAATACAGAAAAATTTAATATTGTGAAATTATAATGTATTATAAATTATTATGATTTAAAATAACATTTTCCTATTTTAATATACACTAAAATCAAATTCTTTGATGCAAACTCCAGTCTTCAGTGTCACATGATCCTTCAGAAATTATTCTAATGTGCTGATTTATTATCAGTGCTGAAAACAAAGATTCTTTGATGAATAAAAAGAATAAAATAGAAATCTTTCTAAGAATATGAACTGCCTTTCAAAAGTTTGGGGTCCGTCAGAAAGAAATGAAAACTTTTATTCAGCCAGGATGTGTTATATTGATAAGAAGTGATAGCAACGAATTATATTGTTAGAAAAGATTTATAACTTAATTCATCAAAGAATCCTGAAAATGTATCACGGTTTCTAAAAAAAATATAGACAATAGCAAAACTTACATAATGGTTTTACAGTTTATCTGCTCCAATTAGTCTATTTTAACAGCTTCTTGGACAATTTATGACTTTAATAACCTCTAAATCAGACTGAATCAGGACTTTATTGCCGTGGCGTGTAATACGTGACTAATTAAGTTCCTAGAGCACCAACTAGATATAGATGTATAATTAAGAATCATCCAATTTCAGCACAGTTTTGGAGGTTTATTCATAGCCTCCTACCTCTTTACTGGCAGGAGACGGAGACTCAAAGCTTTCACTCCCCTCATGTGACGGCAGGTGACGGCTGGAAGACTCCGCCCCCTGAGGGGAGGTGGAGCCTGAGCCTGGTGACTGGACAAAAGGACACATTCATTAATATGACATGATTTACATCTATTTTGGACAACTGATTGAAGAAATACAAAAGCTACATTTACTTATGTGACATTTGGAGCACATCAGGCCAATTAAAGTAAATTTAAATGTTTTCTGAATAAATAAAACAAATAAACATCTACAATTAAATACAATTTGAAAAACAAGCAATGAGGTTGATTAAGATATCAAAAGACATGCATAAATGTGACAATTTAAAACTAAAAGGTTTTAGGCAGAAGTATGTTTAATGACTGCTGCTGGCAAAAGTTTCAGAAAGCAGGTCAAGGAGGGTAACATTTACCAAAAAAAAAAAGTATATAAGAGATCTGTCTTGCATTGCCGTCTCAAAACTACACCTCATCTCTCTGAAAAGGCCAAAATGTGAATTACTAGGGAAAAAATTTGTCATACCCTCAAATAGAGCACATTAGGATAAAATATTAAATGATTTTCTGTTCCTTGTTTGTAATAATTTATAAGTACTGCACAGTCCCACAATGGATTATCAGTCAAATGAACATTTCTGAAATACAGAAACACTGAAAGATAAACCCAGAGCACATTTACACAATTAACTCCTCACCTCGTCACCATGGCAGCGATCTACCTGATACATCCAAAAATTTTCCATAACAGTAAAAGCTTCCAAAACCTAAAGTGAAAAATGTTCTTCCACAGGATACACTCGAGTCAAGTGCTACAGCAGATGTTGCTCTTTGGACCAGAGTACGAGAGAGAAGAACATAAGAGCCTCTTCCTCTCTCCTCAAACTCACGTTAATAAGTTCACAGTGGCTCCAGACAAACAGAGGTGAACACGGCTCCTGTTACAGCCCTGTAGAAAAACTGTTCCTGGAACAGATTCGCTCACGAGTGACTTGGGTCAGAGACTACTACGCACCATTAGTGCTGTCCTGTGAAAAAACGCCAATTTCTTGCTGAAGTATCTGTTTATAGGTAAAACAAATACTATTAGAAGTCTGATACTATTAGAAGTCACTATTAGTACTCAGCATTTGACTATGTACTTGAGTTCATCACACCCCATTATTGACATTTATCTATACGGTGAGCTTGTGCAAAACATTTATAATACTTCAAATAAATAAATAAATAAATAAATAAATATCAAAGATGTAAAGCATTAATGCAGGGCAAGGGAAGAAGGCGTTTTTTCTTCTCTGGTGTTATATGAGCCTTGCTGAATTATTTACAGGCCGTCTCTTTCTGTGTCTCTTGACTGCACTAAATAAATCATATTGTGGAGGGGAAAAATAACAGGCTTCTGATGAAATGTCAAATTCTGAGAACAACGGGGAATGGAAGCGGGCAGGACACCACCAAGTTCAAAACAACTTTAATGGGTATTCTAGGATATCTGGAAAATGCTTGGCTATTCAACAAATCTCTAGGAAATTATTTACAATGAACAGAACAAAGATCATGAAGAGAATCATTTTTAAGAAGAAGTTGAAATTCCCTAATTATTTTTCATTTTAAAACAGAAATGTTATGATATAAAGTTAATGAGAAGCATTTAGGATGCTGCTTTATTTCTGGGTCATGAATCAAATGTGAGAATGTTAAAAATAGCTTGTGAACTTTTGAAGAGCCGTTATCAGTAGTTTACAAATCTGAAATTTCTGATATCTCTTCAAAGTCTGAAGCTAAAAGAGTCTGTGCCCATCATACAAAATGTGATATTCTGTGGAATCTGTCAACTCTAATCTGCAGACTGGCTCTTCATTTTTGTCCTGTTCCTTGTGTACATACCATGTTGTATTGTAGTGATTGCAATAACTAGGTAAAAACTGACTAACCCCGAACCTACCCCTAAACCTAACTCTCACAAAGTTACCTTATATTTCCAGTACTTTCCTGCGTCAGTACACTGTAATTAAATTGTAAGTACATTTGAGTACACATACTGTAAAATAAAGTGCAACCGCGTTTTTTTCCATTTCTTTAACTACTAAAGCTGAAATAAATAAAAAATAAACTAAAGTACTTTGAACACTATCTCCACAGTGACCTGAATAACATTATGCTGTGGAACATGAGTGTAAAAATAATGAGCTACACATAAACCCTGAAAAAATATCATCAGCACAATCATTTACAAATTCAGCATAATTGCAGTGGGTGGAGGCTGGTGTCTTCTTTAAACTCCCACTGGGAGTTTTCAATTAAGTGCAATTCTTTACTTTTTCTCTGAATGCACAAGGAAATGTTCACTCTCATCAGAGTGCCAAAAGCCCTCGATCCCAAAGAACTGCTTCCAAATCAGGCCTTGTGCTCATGAATACGGCTCAGACAAACAATGGTGATTAATTAACACTGTCAAAATAGGCAAAGGAAGAGCTGGGCTTTGCAATGTTTGTTTAGTGAGACAGAGTATGTTTATTTCTGTAATGTGTTGGTAAAAGACAATGTGACTGATTCAACTGCGATAGAGAATTAGGTAGCATTGAATCTATTAATTACATAAAAGGAAAAAAAGAAGAGATATCAAAAATCTCAAGCACGCATCATGAGATGATACTATTAAGTTAATAGCAACCTTAGGCACACTTGAATAACATCTACTTATTATGTTAATAAAATGAGTAATACTTATCACAGCTAATGGGTAGAAAAGAAGGAGGGACGATATAAAGAACATGAGAGAGAGAGAGCAAAGTAAATCAAGTAAAGACATGGTAATTTCGCTGCCTCGCTTATACAGAGAGCTCATCTTTCTCTCTCTGCTCTGTTCAGACAACGTCTGTTGTGGCTGAGGAGCAGGACAGCTTCATTTGCACACGCTGGTCATGTGTAGCGCTCACAGAATACAGATGAGCCCTCCAGGCCACGAAAAAGGAGATCCGTTCTATGAGTGCGAGCAGTCTTCATTTTCTAGCGATGTGCAATTTGTCCGGCGCCGTGGCAGGCACCACTCATGAGACAGAGACTAGCGTGTGTCACCGTCCTCTCCAGAAAAGAAGAGTGAAAGAGCGATGAAGTCACGACCAGAGGAATGATGTGATTCACACTGCAGGGCCGTTTCAGTCGAGCAGAACAACAATGCAATTGTACATGTCCTCCCTGAGAGACCGTTTTGGTTCTTTGCTGCACCTGCTACAATTATTTAATAGACAATAAACTACATAAAAGCAAACAGGCCTAATTACTCTATTTGAACAAATGATCTCCATGACAAAACTTTCTTTTATTCCTTGCTTTATGTGGAGATATAAACTTTAAATAAGCTGTTTGGAGGGTGATTATAGCTGTTTGTATGCTGGTTTCCCTAAAAAATGTGAATACTTCAGCTCTATGGTGCTTTTAAAACATTGCTATGTTTGCTGGAGTAAATAGACCCATCAGCATTGTCTCATCCAGCGGTTTAACATCCTTCCTTATTGACTGCAGACATTTAAAAATATCCATTTCAGAATTTCAAGAGGCCTTTAAAAATTAGGCACTGGTAAATTATAAATAAACTGGTAAACAAACAAATAAACTGCTATTATATAGTGCTGGGTGATATACTGGTTCAAATGGTAAACTGGTTTGAAAAAAAAAAGGGTGCAACAATACAACTGGCTAAGCTATGTAGACAGCCTCATGAACTAGCAGAAGATTCATGTTAAGTAAATACACTTGACTCTGACTATTGGTTAGAGAACTATTAGTAAAACACAACTAATTCTTTAACTGGCCAAATAAACCAAGTGTAAACAGCCGTTATCAGAATATCCTAAATACTGAATTGGAAGTGAGTACATAATGTAGCATGTCAGTTTGGATTGTGATTAAAACGCAGTGGCTTCTTCATATAAAGGAACAGTCTGGGACTATGATAAAAAAAAAATGTATACAGATTTTTGGTCTAAATGCGCAGCAATACTATTATATAAGCCATCCATGCTAATCAGCAAAACTGAGCCACACCCCAGTTGCAGAGGGTTGGAATGTTTGGGAACTGGTTTATTTTTGCTATTTAATTTTGTAACATTAGATTTAAAGGCAGTTTGTTATAACAAATCACAGTATCTATTAATTTATTTTATTTATCAATGTATCAATTTTTAGTCTGACTAATGTTGCCCACATACTTGAGAACTTAAACAGACTTAAAATTATTTTTACACTGCATGACTGCAGGAGTCTAGAAATGTAACCTGTTCTTGGGCTTCTGTGACACATCTCTTAGATCACGTCCTTAAAAATTCACACATTGACTACGTTTACATGCAGCCAATATCCGGGTTATGATCGGGTTAAGGTCAGTATTCGGGTTTCTGAGTTGATCAGA
>JAUCMS010000095.1:16610226-16642606 GCA_032357445.1 Enteromius radiatus | reverse complement strand
ACATTCATACTATATAGAACGTACTTTTTAACGGTCGGGTAGTACGTTCAATTTTAAATGTAGTACCTACTTAAGCAGTATGCGATTTCGGACGCAGCATAAGATCATTCTGCATGTGCACGTGCCTGAGTGACTTCGCGGGAGAAACAGCGCTGCCATCTTGTCAAGTTCATGCCTCAGGTAAGTCCCGCTAAATAAATGTTATTTTGCAAATGTTCTGTGGCCAATAGGGGTGCAATTGTTGTATACACTCTGATGGGTCGTATTTCACTGCTATTGTAGAAACTACCTATATGAGCGTATTAGTTGGGAGGACATGTTGCAGCATAAACCATTAAGTTAATATTAAACGAAATCTATGAAGCATGAAACTTAATGTAAAGCTTACATATACTTAGCCCTATAATATGAATTATACATGTTCCATTACAAATCCAGTCAGTATCAATGCTCCTGCTGTTGTGCAATGGATTTGTGTCAAAAGGTTGCAACAAAAAATAAATAATAATGATATAACTGATATTGAAACATTGTCAATTATTTAAAAGGCATCTTTTCATTTTTTTTTTTTTATATAAAATTTACTTTTCTTTCTCCATCAGGGTGTGGTCAAAGGCTTCACTGGTGCTTTGTCATCATTGCAAGATTTCAGATGCAAGTCTTCCAAGGCACCAAACACTGGCACGTGACCAGACCGCTCCACTGCAACTACATGTGTGTACTTTCAAGACTAGGAGTTTATTATTTCCATTCCAGGTAATTTGTAAATGTTTAGGAGTTTTTACTACATTTACTGTATAATGTGCTTTATTGTCCTCAGTGGGATCTATGCTAATATTAGTCTGTTTTATTCTTATTCCGAGGTGAATGTAGCTACCCAGATCCAGTCTGTATCCAGATCAGATGGTGGATCAGCACCTAGAGAGGACCTCTACAGCTCTGAATGTCAGCGGAGACCATGTCAGCTAGATGAGCTCCAGAGACAGATCCCCTCATCGGGACCAGACCACGAGAACTTGGCAAGTCCTGCGCTCAGTCTGACCTGTGTGGCAGCCTGGAATTAAACCACGCCATGCTGGTTCTGGCCAGAGCAGAACTGTCCCCTGTCTTTGCTGCTGTCGCCTTTTCCTTGCTTATTTGGGGACTCTTGGCTAATTGCACAGACATTACTGGAAAAGAGCTAAACTGGATGATATCAACACTGAATCACCAATGAACTGACTTGTTAATGTCCTTTTGCATTATTGACAAACTATTTTCCTGTTTGACTCTGTAAAGCTGTGTTAACACAATCGCTATTGTATTAGGCACTATGTGAATAAAGATGACTTTGATTTTATATATACCATCACGCCTGGTTCATTTTATTTATTGGCTTATTTTTTGAGTTCTGCCTCATTTTAAAGATGTAATTGTGAACAATAATATTTGTAAATGTTTGTTTGCTAACATTTTTAGCTGGTCAGTTAATTAAACAATGTTTAAGGTGAACTTTGCAGTTGTATTACAGATGTAATGTTTGTCAACTGGAGCTGTAAAGCGATATTTCACCCACAAATGAAAATTTGCTGTTTACTGATCATTAGGCCATCCAAGATGTGACTTTTTTTTCACGTTTCTGTATGTTTAGTTTGTATGAAAAAGTGTTTTAAATGGAGATTGTTATTAAATAAAGACTATTATGTGTTGTAAAGTAGTATTTTTGTGATTAATAAACACCAGTTGATTTTTTATATTTTTTGTAAACTATAAAAATGTGTTTGTGTAGCAAATCCTAATTGAGGTAACATATAAAACAGAGTAAACCGATACATTTTAATATGACATAACTTGCTAGTCTCTAAATGTTTGACTAATGAAAACATTTTAGTTGACTATAAAACTAGTTCACTAGGTTGAGCCAAATAAAAAAATAACAATTCAGAAAACACTCTAAAATTAAAATTTCAGTGGAACTTAATAACTACTTACTAAATAATAATTAGTTGAAAGTGCTTGAAATTTTTACAGTGTATATGAATGATTATTTTTGGCTGTTGTCAGTTCATGCCTCCTCTTAATGACGTTACTGTGAAGACTATTTTAAAAGGTAATCAACTCACACATTTAGATAACAACCACTTTGTTATGTCAAGATAAGTTTTAAAATGGCATAAAACATGAATTGTGGGTTTTAGTTTTTTTAGTAAAATTTGAAGTAAATCTTTGTGACCAATATTTACTGAGCTCTCTTAAATATATAAAAGAATAGCTGAACATAATTCGCAAATAAAATATATTGTTTAAATTGTTACTGCATTAAGTTATAAATGATGAGTTCCAAACTTGGCTTTAATAAACAGAATATTGATTATGTAATGTACAAATTTATATATATTTTTTCTTTAATAATAGTAATCTTTATCCAACTAAGCAAATGTAAATGGAACATGAATTTATATCTAATCAGAAAAAAAAAACTGCCTTCTTATTTCAGAAACAAAAATGTTTAGCTGGTATACTTATCATTCAGCTGTTATTCAAAATCATTCACAATATGGAGTCAAAGGGGTGTTACAAAATCAAATGAACAGGATAAGCTGGGACGTATACAACTATGCTGTCTTCAATAATCGATTGGGTGTGTGTTTACCATAAGCACTGTTAGCCAACTCCAAATTCCACTAAACTCTATTGTTAATAATGGACCCGTATAGTCATTGAGAAGCCCAGATGCAGGTATGTTTCAGAATGATTGGATCTGGATGTGCCTCTGGAGGCAGTATTGAAACGAATGGATTGAGTGAAGAATTTAGTCATTCACTAATACTTAACTCACTTGTTGCCACCTACTGGTGTATCCATAACCTGCAGGAAAATACTTTTTTTTTTTTTTTAACAGGATAGATAGTCGGTTATTCTAGTCATCAGAACGAACACCACTCTCAATCAACGCACAAACATAGTTGGAAACTGAATTAGTTGAAGGCGTTTTTCTGTCTGCTAATGATGATAATATTGTTTGCATTGCAAACTGCATTGATTTAATTGGATAAACAAGTTACTAAACCTAACAGTTTAGGCCCTCGTATTTCTTTTGTGTTGTATTTGGAGAAGCAGCCTAACGCAGTGCTTTCCACGACAACAATTGTCCTTTCTAGTGTAAACAAGCCCTGTTCAGCCTGTCATTCGCAGGGAAAAGCGACATCACAACAGTCAGTCACTACGATCGACCCGCATCACTGAATGAATCTCATTGAAATAGGCTATAAAGATTTTTTTTCATTACACTATCCCTGTTTTACTCAACAAAACCGCTTCTGAGACAGACGATGGTTACATTAAATAGCGCGTAAAACGATCTCCTCTGTCATATCTCTCACCTGTTCGTTCACTGCAGTTTCCAGAGAGCTAACGGTCCACCCGATGTGTGTCTGGATCCACCATCTTCATCGCCTGCCTGCCTTTCACTCAGTCTGTGGGCAAGCCCGACTCCTCCCATCAGAGACCTGCTAAGGCTGCCTAATTTCTCAATGAACGAGCTGCAACTCTCGGCAAAACATCAAGTGCTGTGCGTATAAATACAGTTCATCGTTATAGGCCTAACGTTACTTAAAGAATCGAAATGGTATAAGCCAATACGATGCCACGAAATGAAACTGGTTCCAAAATGATTGTCCAGCCCTCCGACTAAAGAAAGCAATAAATAGAGGAAGCAAACGATATTTAGCCTAGATAGCCAACCTTTTGTCAACTTTTTGTTAAATTATACTACCGTTCAAAAGTTTGGGGTCAAAGTTTTTTCCTTTGTTTGATACAACGGTGACTTTTACATCGGAACAAACTATTCTTTTAATGTTTGTTCAAATAATTCAGAAAAATGTGTCATTGTTATATATATATATATATATATATATATTTCTTTTCTTTTAATAAAATAAAGTCCTTTATTATTGAAATAGGCCTAATCAAACGAATTACAATTTTTGCTGTATTTTTAACAAAGAAATGTAGCCTTGATAAGGCATAGGTCTTCTTTTCAAAACATTACCAACCCTCAGTTTATGAACATTATATGCTCTCTACACCCATGACTAATATTCCTCGCTTCCAAAATCCTGTGTACTCGAATAAACACATGACATGATAAAAAAAAAAAAAATAATTATAACTTAATAAAATGGTCATGAGTGTAAAATAATAGGAAATAAAAATGTGAGATGGACCTTTTCAGAGTAGCTTTATTTAATGTGGTAGGCAACTGACAAAACAACTACGGTCATTACAGTTTTTAATACAAATAAATATAAAATACATAATGAATGAGATGCTATAAATGTGGTTATTGTGGCTGCAAAAACCTACAGTACCTTATCAGCTTATCAGACAATACATGAAGAAAATACAAAATTTTGGGCTACATTTGTTCTTTCTAAAGCTAAATACACTCGGTCATGCTTCTGCATAGATGTACTAGTAACTTAAAATCTGTGTTTATGCTTTACAGTGTAACTGCTGTTAAACTTTTGGTATACACACAGCAACTGAGATTACAACAATGGAAACTGACATGACATAACTGGAAATACTATGTGCTTCCTCTGTATAATTCACATTAAGGTACACATTTAAAAACTCTAAGGTAATGTAGGACTATTTGTGAACTGTTTAGGAAACGAACATAGATTGTAAAATAGGAAGCCCTGAAAAGATATAACGACAAAAAGATTGTAATTTGTACATTTTCAACAATATAACTGATAAGACTGTCGATTAAGGATTTAAAGTTAGTAGGCAATACATTTACCACCTATAGCATTATTACAAAGAGCTAATTGTTAGGGAGCCAAAAAACAATGCAATCTTTTCTGTCTCTGCATGTATGGATTGTGACATCAAAAAATATAATAAAATGCATTCAAATACAATGTAAATGTGACCTTGTTCCCAATACAACAGTACACACATAATGTACATGCAAAAAGATACCTATTCAGATCAGATGGACCAAATATAAAAATAAAATAAAAAGGCATTTGTTGCAGGTCCATTTGAGTTTTAGACTATTCTTCCAAACCAGACTCTATTAGCAGATGTTTATTTAACAGCAGGTGGTAGATGGTAAAACGTTATAGTATTATCATCTAAAACAAGCACCTGTACTTATAAAGAGTGAAAAATGATCAAACGCTGTCAGTGTAGTTGCTAAACATTACGTTATACAGAGGAATGGTGTGGAGGAAAAAGCTCGCTTTATTCTTGAGGGGAACCTTTCAGAATTATGTGACAGACATCCGGTAATTTTGCTGCTGCAGCTCAAAAGAAAAAAAAACAAAAAAAAAATAACATGTCAGGGTCCAAGACATGCAGGAACAGAGAAAACCACTCTGACATGGCCCTTTATAAAGTCAGTCTAGAAGTTACATAACTCAACTACTTTCAGAAATCTAGTTCTTGTGCAACTGTGCAAAAAAAAAGTAGTAGTAGACTTAAGCTCGAACTGTGCAAGTCTTATAGATATGCTGAAAGACATGATTCATATAAGCTTTGCTAGACTGTTAAAATAACTTCACCTAACTAGAACAGTTTTGCATATGTAGAAAGGGCACTGTCCTTGATGTAAGAGTGAGATTGAATACAATCTAATCAGATTTTCACAACCTACTCTAAGCTGTATGAATGAATTAAATTGTCAATGCAAGATTGAGCCTGTGAAACTTCAAAGTTTATTACAAGTTGAATAATTACTGAGTAACAGTGAGTCAACCATAACTGTCTAATAGCTTATTAGCTTTAATAAATCACATAAGTGAAGCTAACAACAATTCACTTTTCATATTTGCATAAATATACTTTAAGTTCAAAATAGTGTTAAACAAAAAGCAGCATTTGTAAACCCAGGCCCCTCAGGGGTCCACACTCCCCCGGCGCAGAGAATAAGCACCATTCTGCACCAGATGGGCTTGAACGTGGCAGCATGTTATTTCTGCAGCCACGCTTGGGCCAAGCTGAGAAAAGCCTATTCCTACTTCTGCAATTCCCTTTCATCATGAAAACCCATGCATCTGTGAGACCACCTGGATGAACTAGAACCCAAAAGTTGTGCTTAAATGCTGAGGCTAGTCCATGTGACAACGTGGCCTGTTATTCTTATGAGTGATGATGATGTGCTTCAGGAACATTTATTCTCAAATGCCCAAGAATCATCTGCATGAACTGAAGAAATGCTGACCCTGCAACAGATATGTCATATAATACAAATACTCACCTGAATGAGGAGAGCACCTAGAAACGGTCAATTTCATGTGCAGTTATCTGTGTATTTAAGATTATTAAAACTCAAGTCTGTCTTTAGCCCTAATATTTCATATCAAATGGCTCCAGGAAACTTTAAATTCAATGATTGTGCTCACATTACTGATTGTAGCAAAACTTCTAGGTATTCATTGAAAAAATCTTCATGCTTCAGTAGAAAAGTTCAAAGAGGAGCAGTAGATGGAATTCAGAGCCAGTCTGCCCTAAATTAAACAAAGAGGAAAACTGGGTCAGAATTACTTTGGGCTCTAAGTGTTCCCTTCAAGTGTGCACCACAGTGTGCGTTTAAGATTCCCGACAGGAATCATAAAACTGCAGACAGCATGAGGAGAGCATACTGTTATTGATTTGTGGTGGAAGACTTTAAACAACATAAAAACCAACCAAACCATACGGAAGGACAAAAGAAATACAAACTTGTAGCTTCTGACAGAGAAAAGGATTGTACACTGAAAACAGACCTGAGATATCCAGTACCTGAACTAAAGCAGCTGAAACAGACCAGGCTTAGACTGCGGAGACGGGTCATGGGTTTTCATCATGAGCGAGAATTTGCTCCGGCAGAGCATCTCTGATAAACCGGCCAAGAAGTCCAGCCGTTTTTAGAGAAGCGGGTGTGGGCGGTTGGAGCCAGAAATAAGTCGAACTATCACAGCTCTCCCACATCTTGGTGGGTGGAGTGTTTCTCATGCTACTGACCTATAACGGAGTCCAGCCACTTTCTGTAGGCAATGGCAAAGCGGCTTTGCTCGGGGCTCCGGCAGCCCATGAGGATTTTCGAGACAAACGTGTGCTCAGAGGGAAGTCCGGGGTGGGGAAGCAGGGGTCCTCGCTTTAGTCTCTTGGTGTCCTGTGTGTAGCTTCCATGTTTGCTCCCATCTAGAACACAGTCAACGTCCATGGCCTGGGAGGCGCTGGCGTCATCACAGGGCTCCTCACTCAGGAGGACGTCGGTGTGGGTGAGAGGTGGAGATTGTGACCCTGCCCCCTGGAGGTGCTCCTTCCGCCACTGGTGCCACAGGTAGAAGACATGTCGCCTGTTGGAGAAGCCTGGATTTGAATTTGTTCAGTGTTGAAATACAGTTGACTAAAATGCACTAGTGCTGTCAAAAGTACAGATTTTGGTACCAGTCTGTATTTAAATTTTAAAAATATGATTCTTAACACACACACACACACACACACACACAAGCATTTGAAAGCAGAATATCTCAGAGGATCAGTTTATGAGCAGATATAGGGGGATCCTCTGATAATTGAAATTTTCTAATGCTTCTGTGTGTATCTGTGCAAGCGCTTGGTGAAGAGTGTGAGGAGATGATCATTGCAGCCAATCATCATTTACTCATCCAAAATTCCACAACTGCTCAACTTTATTACACAGGATATACCATAGCAAAATGTGCTACTAGCTCTTTACCATGCAATTACAATGAACCCACATTTAAAAAAAAGAAAACAAAAAAGCTTTCAAATGCACCATAAATGTATCCTATAGGTAGTTTATTTGATGAAACCACATTATTGTAGTTTTGAAAAAATGGCAAGTTTGACTACTCTACTACTTCTTTGGTGTAGTTTTTGGACAGTCTTATTTTCGCAAATTTCAGAATCTAATCACCATTCATTTCAGTTATGTAATATTATATATATATATAAAAATCCAAGACTATAAAACATGAAATATGCCACAAAGCTAGTCAAAAACCAGTCATTACAAATATCTTCTTTTGTGTACCACCTAAGTCAGTCATATCCATCGAGTAGATGACAAATTTTAATATTGGTGTTACTTTTGTATCAAAAACCATCTTAGTGCCATGCTGGGCCATCGCTTGCCATCCACCAATCCTCAAGCAAAACCACTTAAAAAAAACAAAACAATGATTTCAATTAACAATAAGGGCTCATGTTTGAAACATCTGTGACTAAAGCTAGCTAAAGCTTAGTAATGCATTTTGTTTTATAATATTTATCATTAAGAGGCATGAAATGTTGCACAAACAACTTCTCATATCTTCAGACTAACAGCAGACTTGTAAATGAAATAGATCTGTTGCCATGATACACATTAGGGAGGGAAACACAAGCTAAAGATACATAAACACCATTCATAGAGCAGCTGCTCCTTGCCTTAGCCACGAGGGATGAGGCTAAGAAGGGGAAAACTGAAAGAGCTAGAAAAAGATCCAGCAAACTGCTTGCCTCTCCCTCAGTAAGCTACAACTCTGCAGCACAAGACCATCCATCATTTTATAAGCCATAAACACATCAGGCCAGACCAGCTGAGGGCCAAGGACAGACTTCTAGCAAACAAAGTCACTGTATTCACACTGAGACCTGTGGAAGCACAGTCTGATGTTGACTGATTGCACGACTACCATCGGCACAGCAAGACCTGGAGATCTGTAACTGGCTTGCCTGATCACTCTCACCTGTGGCACCACAGTGTCTCGTGGCCCGGATATGACTCGATAAGATCAGTGCAGAGCTCCATCTCCTCGTGGAAGAGCTGAGGGATGACGTTATTATGGTGATTGTCATCAGACGCGCCCGCTGTGCTCTCTCCATTAGGATGCTGGGTGGGGTGGAGCTCCGTCTCTCTAACCTGGCTCAGCTCTCTAGCCAGGGCCTTGAGCAGGTGTTGACGGTAGTGGAAGCCGCTGTGATCTGACACGTGCATGGACACCCACAGTCTGGTGGAGGACAGCTCATCGTGCAGAACCTGGAATAAAAAGTCACTGAGTATCATATTCATGATTCAGGTCGATACAGCTGAATTTTAATGTTCATTTCAGTTCAGCTGCCAAATTGTAAGGGCTATGAATGTCAGAATATCAATCAATTTATTCAAATGTAATACATGTAATATAATAATGGTCAAATTTTGAAACAAACAATATTAAAATTCAGTTTGACAATGTTACAATGTTATTGATGTTTTAAGCAATAACTGATAAATGGCTGATATTAAATATATACAGTTTTGTTTAAATAATTTAAAAAATAAAACACTAAAACTAAAAATCATTTTAAACATTAGTTGATGCATTATAGTATTATAATATGCATTAATAATAGATATTCATTTTGAGATTTGCTGCAGTTTATATTTAACAGTGTTATTAAAACAGTAATGCTTATTAAAATGAACTTTAAGTGAGCATTAGATGATTTCAAGGTAACACATAAATGAACCGAGCATGCTTGGTTAAACATCCAAGAGTATTTTAAAATAAAACATGACTTCATTTAGGTTGTAAACTCTGTAAACATTGTACTACAGAGATCTAGGATGGAAATTCAGACCGAGGAAAACAGTACCAAACAAGACATGCAGAGATGTAAGACGACAGCCGCATAACCCAATTACTCCTGAAATAGCCTATGAACAGCTCAGACTGGTTCAAGTCTGTTTAGTCCTGGATCATTAAATCTACAGGCTCATCCTTTTTATAAGAGGGACTTTAGTCTTGGATTGAGCCCTGTAACATTTGCCTAATTTCGCATCCAATTAAGAAAGTGTAAGCACATCAAAGGTCTGGCACTCAGTGACCCCCCTAAGAGGCAATAATCTTTCCTGACTAACAGCACTCAGCTCTCTCTCTAAAAAAATGTAAATAAATAAATAAATGCTAAAAAGAAAGAAAACTGTGGCATCTGTAATCAGGTCTCTTCCTAAGGTAATTCAAGTGGAGAAGAAAGGTATTAAGACCAAAGGCTCATGTAGATTTATCAACCTCATAAATAACCATCTCATGTTGCTTTCCTTGTAACAACACCGATGATATGTCAGTGTGATCCATCATTCCTTCAAGTGATCTAAGACAAATCTAATCTTTGCGATGTACGCAAACAAAGCAACATCTAACAGGCACCCGTTTTCAGTCATTATGATAAATTGCACAGATTTAGTGCAGAGAGCTGCAGTGGACTGAGATGGCCTACCTTCAGATTGCCTTTAGCCATGTTTTGCAATACCCAGATGCGATGGGACCATGCATTGTAGTTGCTGGGGTAACGGCCGGCTGCGTCTGCACAGACCCTCAATTCCTCCTGCAAGGCTCTTTGTAACCGCTCGCATGGTCTCCTCCTCACAGCATCTCCTCTGGGTTCAGCCTGATCCTTCAGTTCTTGTGCAGAAGGAGAGCACTCCTTCTGCAGCCACTGTAACACCCAGCGCCTGTGTTCACAACAAACCAATAAAGCAGCCTGATCATCAACATATGCCAAGATGCACAAGGAATTTAACACTTACGGTTTAAGGCTTAAAATCTGCACATCATGAAATGCCAAGACAATAACAAATACTACAAATAATTCTCTTTCATAACAGCCTGAATCGCCTGATCATCTCAGTGCCCTGCGGCTCCTAAGCACCCTGGGAGATCTAATGGCTCAGTACAATCTGCAGACAATAACATCATCTAAACTGACTTAGGGAATTTGAATTATTTGCAAAATATCTGACAGCTGCAGTGTGTCCTGCACACTCCATGCAGGCACGTAAAGCTCGGTCTTGTCAGGTGCACAAGCTTTGGATATTTTTTTGTGTTCTGTGTAAAGTGGTTTGCCCTTGTCCTTGCAGTAGTGATGAAATTCTACTTCAGTATGTGCCATTGTTGACATGTTGCAAGAGGTCTGCAACTGCAGACTGTTTCATTTCATGGTCTCTGCTTTCACTGTTTCAGCCAATTTAAGAGCAAGGTCCCTTCCATACTAATTCAGCTATATGAAAGCAGAGCACATATATTTTCTGGTACAGTGCATCAAACTATTCCATTATTAATTTCTTAATGCCTAATTTATTATTAGTTTTTTTTTTATATCACTATTTGAAAATTCAGACTCATCATGTAATGGCGATCTAAAAGGACACTGGAAAATAGGGCACTTGAAGGGTGCAGGACACAGCACTTCTATAATATGCAGTCTTTAATATTTTAAAAGACCTCATTTAAGTGTATACACTAAGAGCAGAATTTGTTTTAGAGTCACACAATGTGCACTAAACCTGATACTGGTGTTTACAGTTATGCTAGTTACCCAAAAACAAAAAACTTTGCTTCATTTAAAGGAGGGTTAGTTCACCCAAAAATGAAAATTCTGTCATTAATTACTCACCCTCATGTCATTCCAAACCCATAAGACCTTGATGCTATTTTTGTTTTATTTGCCCAAAAAAATATTTTCCTAGCATCGCAAAAGTGAAGTTGATCCACTGATGCTAATGTTTTTGCTACGTTTCTGGATCTGGGATCATTTCAGTTGTGTTGCTGTCTATGGAGGGACAGATGGCTCTCTGATATCATCAAAATCTTAATTTGTGTTCTGAAAATTAACAAAGGTCTTATGGGTTTGGAACGAAATGAGGGTGAGTAATTAATGACTAAATTTTCATTTTTGGGTGAACTAACCCTTTAAGACAGAGGTGCCCAACACCACAAAGGGCCAGAAATATTTGATTGAAGCAACTGTAAAAACAATTAAAATAAAAATGCAGTTGTATTCTCTACATTTTAATGCAAATTATATTATAAATTATAATGAAGTTTTGTTCTTTTTTTCCCACCACTTGTGTGATATGCAGGCCAAATAAAAGATTTGGAAACCTTACCTGTGTATCCATGTCTCTGGGCTTTTAGGATGCTTAGATAGTGCAAGTTTTCCCAAGTAGAGGTCCTTCTCAGGGTTTAACACTCCACATTGAAGGAGCTCTTTCCTATAAAACAAACATCCTGATGAACTCACAGGGATACAATATTTTAAAAAACAGCACAGCACCACCTCCTGGACAATATATGCAACATTATAACAAAGACATTCAGCCAAGATTTAATTTGGATAAAATCCAAATAAAAGTAAAGGTTTTTCTTTAAACACTATTTGCAGTTAACAGTGTTCACCATCTGTTTGATGACCCGTCATTAATTAACTGCATGAATTTTACTGTACATATCTGCCATATGGACATCAACTTGACAGTCACCACTGATAAGCTACAACTAAATATAATGTAGAAACTTTAAAATCAAAGCTTAAATTAATTCTAAAGCTACTTTGCACCGATTTGTATGGTGAAAAACGCTATACAAATAAACTTGAATTGAACTAAAACAGGCATGGAATAAATCTCTCTAGAGTGTTTTCTGCATGAAACTAAATGTTGGAGAGAAATTCTGTGCTCTCTCTGAGAATTAAACAAAAAGAACTCATATTGAGTTAAATACAGCAGCAGTCTTCTTTCCCAAAAATAGAAACAGCACATTCAGAACAATAATACAGCTGAAATCTAGACAGACATCAAAGAGAAGAAATAAAGAGTATCTCTAAAAATACCACAGACGTGCATATAATTGTTCAGAGAGTATGTGAAGGGGTTAGTTCAGTAGAATGTTTTTTGTCCAGGTAATACAAGCATGATGAAAATGTACCTGACATTCCACGCAGTGGTGAAATCTGGGTTTAGGAGAAGCAATGTGCAGGTTATATCTACCAGTGCTTGAAGAGAAGAAGAGAAAGAGGAGTCAAGTTTTTTTCTTTTGTATGAACAGCCATTTTTAATAAAGACTAAGGTCACAGCAATGTGAGCAGAACAGGCTAACCCAATAAACCTGTGTCCTACCTTCCCGATCGAGCCACTGCTTTCTCTGTCTATACTGCAGAAGTTTATTATGCACATAGGGCAGCAGAAACTTGACACACCAGCTCTCCACTCCCAGCTTATTCTCCACCAGGACGATAGGGCTTCTGTTGTATCGGGCTTCGGGGCACGGAATGAGGCCAATTTCATCTCTGTGAACACATTGTAAAAGATGAAAAAGAAGAACAAGTCACATAGCTATTTTAAGAAACCCTGCTAAATACTAAAGAGCTGAAGGCAAACAGCAATGCATAAAGCACCAAACATCTCAGCTGACACTGACTCATTACAGATGCACTTCCCTGGCAGACATACAGGAATGTCATAGGAGAAGAGCGAGATGAAACCACTGGGACAGGGCACTGACCTTCAAATATGGGACAAACAGACCGAACTCACAGGCAACTTTAAAAAGACAAACGAGATGCTTCATAAGTGGGCTCAAATGATGTGTTTGGATACACAAGACCAGCGATGTTGCAATCACTGACCCTCTCACCCCAATTACCAGTCAAAACAAACGGACACGGACAATTACTGAGAATTATGACTATAAATATAAGGCATTAAAGCTCGCTACGCCCTCCAGTACTGACCAGCGACTAACAAATCCAAATAGGCTGCTCATAGTAACGTTACTAGCTACAACATGACAAACATGCACACTTCACATTTCACTGTTGAGAAACTTTCAGCGTTTGTACGGTGCTTGTTAAACAGGCACATCAGACACATTTACATACGACCTGGTCTAAAAGCAAGGCTCGGTGAGCTCTCTCTCTCTGCTGACCGCTTGTTAGTAGCCGGTTAGCCAGCCGCTGTCTGTCTGCGCAAGTTACACAGACTGCTACACTATTTTCTCCCTGCGGCTGAGCGCGAGGGTCCACTCCAGGCCGCTTTGAGCATTAAACTAGAAGACCGCCTGATAAACAACAATGCGAGTTCACATACGTACATGTTCGGGTTTCTTTTAAAGGCGTTATTGATGTCTTTCACAACTCTCTGGACCAAGACATCCACCTCCTCTTCCGACTCAGCCATTTTCAGAGCTCGAGTGACGTCAACGCGGGTGACTCAACCTCATCCGGGACATTTCATAGTTGGAGCTAGAGAGAAGTTGTCTTAGTAACCGCAACGCGTACCTTGTTGCTGAGTAAAAATTATCTCACTTTTATCTTGAATAACCAAACAAAAATAATCTACACGTTGCTGTGGCCACCGTTACTTGCCTTTTTGTTACGTAAATCTTGCTACAACAAGAATGCAATTGAATGTAACGTTAGGCGCAGAGACTTTTGGAATCAATGAGAAGGCAGGCATCTGTAAAATGATAAGGCATCACTAAAAAATAATAAGTAAACAAACAGACCTTCCTTCCAGTTTTGGGGTTTGTCAAGCTAACAAAAAGTTCTCAGAACTGTGGCTAACCCTCTGGCAAGTTCTGAACAAATTTTTTTATTATGCAAATTCTGTATTTACATTGTTCATGTAACGATTTTACTTCAGTTTTGAATGTAACCACTTGTTTCAGAATGTTTAAATACATTTAAAAGTATTTTCCCATAATGTTTTCAAAATGTCAAAATGGAACGTTTCTTTTGGATTATGCCTTCTTATCATGACGACGTAATGCCTAGCAGGTTATATATTTGTAGTAATATAGAAAACATTTAGTATTTCTTTCTTTAGAAATGTTAACTAATTATTACATTGTATGATACTTAAAAGATTATCCATTAGTTTACACACAGACTGTTAAAAGTATACACTTTCAATACATTTCAATATTCTAATGTTAACAGTTAGATGAAGATGGATTGAAAATCAGTAGGCTACAAATAATTTACAAATATTACAAACTGATTTCCCAATCATCATATATACTTGACTTGTCCTGTAAATCGTTTATTTATTTATTTTTAACACTCCTGTCATTGTGGGGTGTAAATGCTTGACTTTACAGTGGTTACCAGTAGAGGGAGGCATGTGGTTTTTGGTCTGGGTCTGGTGTGTTGAGATGGTAATCTGGAACAGAATTGAATTACTCTTGACTGCATATTTCATCATGACAGCTTGTGTTCAGCAGATGAGCACATACCCGTACTTGACATGATAAAAAGACTCTACAAAACGTTACTTGCTTTCCCCCATCAATTCACATTTTCTAAACACAAAAACAACCTCTATTGCTCAAATAAGTAGTTTATGTTATGTAGTTTTATTTACTGAGTTTTGTATTTTGTGCTGGCACATCATTCTCACTAAATGAAACTGTGGAAAAGTGAAGAAGTTTTCCTGATGTTGGAGAAACAGGATGAAGTGTTTATCATCATAGCAGTCACAACTCTTTAAATACTCACAGAAGGTTTTTTATAAACATGTTCCACTCATTACACAATAGGTAACAAGAGTTCACTGAGATCCAGAAGATGCAGCTTGCATGACACAATTCTTTTAGCCTCGCTTTTGGGTCAATAATAGCCTATTTACAGGAATTGTTGCATGATAATCTGAAAAGTAATCTACAACTTTACGACTTCAGTTTTGTAAATGGTATTAATTAAGACTAATTAAAAGATCTAGCCTCTCAACAAACACAATAGAATGACATGTTCATCTGGGAAAATGTGCTTTTATCCTAACCCTTATAGACATTACTGATTACTGAGGATCATATCCTTTGTAATTGTATTGGGTTATTTTCCCCAGTGTGCATTCTTTGTCTTACAACATTGCATTAGTGGAACAATATAAATAGAAGAATATAAAATGCATTTTGCAGGTCACCTAATTATATGTTTTTATTTATTTTTGCACTCTTTGTTGTCTTCAGAGATGATGCAACTGAGAGTCACTGATTACAGAAGCGTCTTTATTTATCTCAAAGCTGTGTTTCCTCAGAACTACTACTTTATGTGTAACTCCCTCTTTCATTCCCTTAACAGGATAGTGCCCTAAATGTGGAAGCTTACCTTTGAGCCCCAAGGGACAGTATACCCTCCAAAACCGTTTCTCCCAAAGCTTCTTCTCATTTTTAAAGGGAAATAGAGATATGGAGAACTGGAGAGAGAATTTCCTGTGTTCAATTATAGGCCATGCACAGAAGAACAAGTAACCTTGAATATGCGGAGCTGTCAGCATAATGTGTTGAACTAAATGCAAATGTTTTGGGGTTACTGATCATATTGTTCTATAGATGCCAATCAAGACTACAACTGACAGGAAGCTTAACACAGCATACGCAACTTACAGACCTGACAGAAAAGAACTTGGTGAAATTTAGGGCGACCTAAAAACCTCTTTTACACATAACATGCAGTTTCCTTCTTGAGAGATTTTACTTTTTTCTTTATGATGTTTTATTAAACACCCATTTAATAAATGTATGCTTCAGCATGATTTCAAAAACCACCCTGCCTCATGCTGCTGGTCAGAGTCTTTACATTCTCTTTAACATGATTTTTTTTTTCTTGCCAGACATATGCCGAGGTTTTATTTCACATTTCCTGTGGTTTAAGCCTTTTAAGAATGAAAAAAGCACAGACCTGTTGTTGCTATGGCTAAATTGTTGTGCAACTTACAGAGAAGCATGACATCATTTTCCACTACCAGAGAAAGACACAATATTACAGTGGAGACAACCACAGTATCCCGAGTGACCCACATAAAGCAAGCATGTCTGCCTTATGGTGGCATGCTGTAACTTTTGGAAATGCATAACTTTACACACTTTCCTTCTTTAATCAATGGAATATTGTTTCACTGTTGTACACTAAAATTATTAAAATATTGTAAGGGGAAATTATATGTTACAAAGAGATATCATGCTGACTTACTTGATGATCTGCGTTTTGCAAAATCCAGTCATTTCAATAGGTATTGTGATTAATACATCCAGCTGTGATTCATACATATAGTCTAGACTGTTGACAATATAGTTATTTACCTGCTTTATGCATTATCATTAAAGTTCTCCTCTCTACCTACACACACATCCTGCCTCTCAGCAAAGGTGAGTTCACCATCATGCAGTATTAAATTAAACAGGATTTGTCATGTAATTAAGGATTTTAGCATGAGGTGCCAGATTAACGTCAATCATTTTTAAGAATCTTCAGAAAAAGAGCCCTCAGCACCAATATATTAAATTACAAAGGGCAAAAAAAAAAAAAAAACAACAAGGAATTTTATACTGCACATGGGCTAAGACATGATCAGAGTTATTTAATTAAATAACTTTTCATGCTATGCTTCAAAATACAATTAATTTATGAAATATGAACTGCACTTCTCCTCCTGTTAGGAGGAGGATTAATAGGATTTAGGATTTAGAATTAAATTATGTAAACCATATTACACATCAGTTAAGATCATTTCAATATTAATATTTGGTGTCCATGTGTTTATGTGTTTTGTGAATATCAATGTGTTTAATTGGTGTTATGGTTGGTAGGAAGGTGAGCTCAGCAGTTGCATCAAATACTCAGTAATTCAGCTCAGTTTAATACTTTGGCAATGAGAAATGATGAGGCAACAAGTCTCCATGTAGCAATTGTGAACTTTTCCATGCCGATCAAATGGGAAGCCACAGGGTGACCATTAGACGGTTATGTAAGCCAACATGCAGAGATGGGTGTATGCTGCGTCTGTTGACCTAAATGCACCGTTAATTGAGATTTAATATATATTTTTATGTCTAATATGGTATATACAGCATCTAAGCAACTATCAATATCTGAAATCAGGAAAACTGAAAAAGAAACCTGGCTTGATAGATGTTTGTTTGCAGTATGTTTGGAATGGAAGTTAATTACAGTGTCGTAGCACACTATTGGGCAGAATATCCTGACCACATGCCTTTCTTTATTGCTGCACAGATCTGCCTGTGCGTAAACATAAAGGCAAGGATCTGTTTTATAATCAGATGACTGTTAGGGTATTAATGTGTCAGAATCTCACATTGATGGACTAGAAATGCACTTAATGTAGTATATACAAATTTAGAATTTCAGAATGTGACTTTTAACCGAATGTGAGGGAAATGTTTGCTTGCTGCTATTTATTTGATGCATTTAAATTTATTTCATATCCTGTTTAGCATTATTTGCTGGAACCAGGATCTTCTGGTTTTTATGGTTAGTGGGGAATTCATCCTCCACCAATCCCGTCATTCCTGTTCTCAAGGCTGTGTGTGGAAAAGTGCAGTCCTCCAAGCTAAACACATGGTTAGTGAAAAACCCAAGATCTTCACACAGGACTGCCTGAGAGAAGGCTTCCTGAATAAAGGGAAATTTACAGAGCACAGTCCAAACTCACTCTCTGCGTGGCAACGACCATGTAGAGAGAGAAAGAGAGAGAGAGAGAGAGAGGGGAAAAAAAGAGAGAATGACATATTATCCTTAATCTGATAGTAGTTTTTAATAGTTTTCCATTGCCTCTGTTTGGTGTGTGTACAATGTACTCAGTTTGTACAGTGATCTATTAAAACTGCAATGATTACTGGGTTATAGTGTTTGAACAACTATTCATTCATAAATAACAATTCTAAATATGGAACTTGCATTTTCTATTATCACTTTCTCTAAATAGTAATAGTATTATTTTCATGTTTCTTATGTTAACAGAAACTTTTTTAAAAGGCCTAGTTTTAGTTTTATATTTAGTTAATAAGAACACTATGCAACGCAAACTAAATGATGAAATACATCCTACTCTGCAAATAAATATTTCTAAAGTGCAGTGACATATGTGTTTACATGCAGAGATGCACTGATCATCCTGCATGTAGAGAAACAAATCAGATCCAGTTCTGTCAGTGAACAACACAAAGCTGCACCTCCAGCACCAGCAGTCAAACAGGTGTTCATGTTGGAGTGACCATCATAGGAAAATATTTTCAACAATATTTAAGCTAATTGTTTCTTTCTTTCTTTTTGGAGACTCTGGAAACATTCAGAGCAGAGCTTCACTGTAGGTGAGTTATGGCCTCTATGGGGAATTATCACAATCCTTGTGCGTACAGTGGATTCATTGCTCTGTGGATCTTGTGCCTGCAAGGATATTACTGTAAAGCAAGAGCCTCATGAAAAACAGGACTGGTGAAGGCCTGCAGCTGGGGCTCTCCTGTTAACTGTTCCACTTTTATTAGTCAGATTTAAGAAAAGTGTGTTCCTAACATCAAATCCCATTTGAAACTAAATGACTTTGTTGCTTTTAACTCCACTAGACCACTTAATGGACCATGTGCTGGTCCTGCCTGACCTTACCAGTGCTTTTGTACAGTTTACTTTAAAATAAAAATGAATGTCTATTTTTGTTCCATGTTCTCATGATAATTTAAAAATGAGGATTAAAATGACATTTTCCCTCCAGAAATGAGATTAGGAACTGTCCTGAAAAGGTTGAAGATTTTTATGGTTATATTGTCTGTACTGTTATATGTACAACTAAAAGTCATTCCATAAGAATTTTTTATTTAGTTTTGTCCTTTGTCGACCAGTATGGGCTTTATAATGGCAATACAATAAATTTAAGTTATGATATAACAGACGTTGCAACAGATCATTTTAAGTAGACTATTCATAGATGCATGTCCTGGTTTTGCCAAGTTTGATGTGTCCCAAGGGCAACATATTTTGTTGACTCTGGAACAACATTTTAATGCAAAAAAATGCACCTAAACTTAAACTTACCCATGAGTAATGCCTGAAATTAGAGGAAATGAGAGATGACTGACACTGATGTGCACCAAACACTAATTGTAAGCCTAAACTTCACAAAAACTGTAAACTGTTTTTTTTTTTTTTTTTTTAACCAATCTGATTGGTTAATCACAATGTTGTCCCAGGGACACGTGGCACTCAATCAGTATGATTTGCACACTGCTTAAATGCTGGATATTTGTGAAATTTGCTAAAACGGTTTAATTTTAACAATTGAAACGTGCATATATTATGTTAATTAAATACTGTTTAAACATATACTGTACACAACTTAACTAAAATTGCCATTAAATGAAAATCTCTATAAGCCTGCAGTTACATCCATTAAACATAGGCTACAGAAGTCACTCTGTTGTGTAACATCATAAACGGACTATCAGAGTAATCAAAAAGCTGTGATTAAGTCCTCTGTCAGCGATGAGCAAGAAGTATGTCATTTCTACAGACGCTTACACAGCGACAAACTCCTTATACACTAATGAAAATCTATTGCCTGAAATAGAAACCCTAACAACCACTCCCTCCTCGCGCTCTGTTGGGCTCTGCCAGACTCAAAGCATGGAGAGCGAATACAGCGGTTAGTGGACCTTCACACTTCCACTCCAGCATCCCTGCAACTTCAGCCATGAGTTTGTTTCACTTCTCAACTCTTCTGGGTAAGTCATCGCTTTTTCCTAATGGATTATTCTGGTTTAGTTCGTTTGCATGCTTCTGTGCATTTGTGCCAATTTAATTTATTGCGTCCAATTGCATCAACGTAGACTTATTCGTTGCTGAATGGATTTTTTTTTGCACATTTATGTCCGCTAGCTGAACGCTTTAAACGTCTTTAAGTGTCGCTGATGTGTTACAGCTTAGTGTTTATGTGATGTGATGTCATCCTCAGCGGTCGCTCTTCTAGTGCGGGCTCAGACGCAGCTTTTGCGGGGCTCCTGCAGTTTTGAGTCGGACAGCTGCGGCTACACGTCTGATCCCGCTCATGCTACCTGGACCATCAACGAGGAAGGTATGACTGTGTGATTTCTTTTATGGGGTCAAGCACATTCATATGAAGTACTTTTTTGTCAGTTATACTTGTTGTGCCATAAACTGTCTGGTTGTCTGAGACCATCAGTTAGACATCAATTGGAAGTATGGTTACAAAATACCCCCCCCCCCCCACCGTCCCCCCACACTTGCACCCCAATACACAAGCACTAGGTGGCGCTATATATAGTATAATTACTAACTAACCATAATAGTTTGAGTAATTTTCATCCCCTTTTTGAATATTTAAGATATTTACCCCTTCTTACTCTCAGTTCTGTCATTATTTACTCACCCTCAAGTTGCACCAAGTCCGTTGGAGTTGGACTTAATCCAGAGAGATATTTTAAAGAAATCCAAGAAACCCGTGTCTGTTCTGGTAACCAAAACGTAGAACATTTTAAATCCATAACAATTAGGCTGTTTAAGCCAAGAAATAAGGCAAGATACAGTTGAATCACTTTATATTATAGACAGATTTAATGTGTTGTTAACTAAATATTTGTGTCGATGGTAGATAAATAAAAGCTTACACTCAATCCGTTGAATGTACAACAAACATCTCAGGTCTCATATAAAAATAGCTTAATTTTTGTTTTGAAGACTAACCAAAGTTATATGAGTCTGATACCATATTGACAAGATGATGACAGAATAAACATTTTTGTGTGCTATCATTTTAAGTCATAAGAAGCCATCTGATTTTGCTATTTTGAATTTTCCTAAAACCCTTAAACAAACAAACAAAACTTTCAGCTTGGTACACATAATAGGTGTTAGTATAACGTATAGCTAAAATAACACTGACACTACTGTGACAAATAAAAACTATCAAAATGTGCTCAAATACCATTTATCCATCTTACATTTCTAAAGACATTTAAGACATTCCCAATTGAATTCTGAATGGCACACAACTTTGATATTGAGCAGGTGTGGTACTGAAATGTATCTTTTTATATAAAGGCCATATAAAAATTGCTGACCCACTTTTCCTCGGTGTTTAAGGCTTAATGGTTACACATCTGCACTTCATTGAGGACGTCTGCTCTACATAACAAGACTTCCGATCCTGTCTCTGTTGGTCTTATTCTGACAACACACAACTGCTAAGGGTTTTCCAAAGATTAATAATTCGCCTGTATGATGCACTCTGGCCAGAGATATTTCACAGATCGTGCTGACAGCTGTGATCCTTGTCATTTTTTTCTTGTATTTTGAATTTAATTTTGCATTCAGCACAGTGAGCACTTTCCATAACCGTCTGTGCTCTGTTCTAAATTTTGTTATCATTGCTTAACTTCTGTTTTTATCCTCTGCCAAAAACTTTGATGGTTAGCGAACAGTTGGATGGGTTCAGCTGTTGTGGGGAAAGCAGAGTAGTTGCTTCTGAATGACCGTTAACCAAAGTATGATGAAGGAAGTATAATCCAGTGAGCATACGTCAGGCAGTTGTCTGGTTGACAACTGTTGCAACCTTTTGCTTGTGAAGTGAGTTTTTCCCCAAGAGGGGAATAAAACAAGACTGGGCAACACTTTTGAGTCTCTGTTTGGTTTCCCGGACAACACAGACTTTGTAGTGGAAACCCAGCAGAGGCAGACTTCTTAGTTTTAGGAAAATGGAAGCGCTTTACTAAATGTTTAATGAATGGATTCAGATATTTGCCAGAAATGCATATTCAAACGGCTACACTGAAGATAATTCACAAAACCATTAAGAGTATTGACTGTATTTATGTAAGAAAAATTTCCAAAAGGAGTTGAGATAAAGAGATGGAAATGATGAGAAATAAAGGAGAGCTGGTGACCTTGTTTCTCCATCCATTTTCAGACAGCTGTAGAAATCATTGGGACTTTGTAGATGTACAGCAGACATTCACAGAGCTCACCTCCATATTTAAGGGTTAATGTGAGTGTGTAGTAAGAACTGTATATTATCCTGGACATATTTCTGTACTAAATTACCACTCTGCTTATTATTGCCACTAAAAATGCTATTGCTGCATGGTATGTTACTTGTTACTTCATTTATACACTAGAGTGTAGCGTGTGACAAAATGCATCATCAGCACAGACTGAAAGAAAAATTGGCGTAGTCTATTTTTACTCAGAAATGAATTTTTAGTTAATTAATAGTTAATTTCACAATTGCAAAGAATAAACATAGAATAAAAAACACATTAAACATGATATTTTGAAGGAGAAAGACACTGAAATAGAGTGCGCTTATAAAACATAATCTTTACAAAATATTAGTCTCAGCTTCAGACGTCATGTCCACGGAACATTGGCTGAACGTCTGATGCATATGGCACACAAAAGTGGAAACACTTCAGGATTTTCAAAGTCTTCATCAGATTGGTTATACAGGGTTTCCAGGAGATGTGTGTGTCACGTTCTTTAATGTTCTACCTGGAAACAAAGATGCTGTGACTCCAGACCCCCTCACAAAAGAAGAAAGCGATGATGAGCGCTTATCAGGATCAACTAAAAGTCTGTGGCATTGAGCCTTCAAAATGCGTCCGAGACACCGATCTGTTATTGTAGTGACATTTCCACACCCCAAAACATGACGCTGAAGGAAACAACTGTGATTGGCTATTTAATATATAGTCAAATGGCCTCATAGGCGGGCCTTGGCCAAAGAAAGCTGCCAAATATACTGTTTAAATACAAAACAATAATCTTTATTTATTTACAACTTCTGGAATTCATGTTTTATATTATAGTATGTACATGTGCAACCATTTTTGTGACTGTGTCACCTGTACCTGTATGCTCAGCTCACAAATGTACATTTTTAGTTGTCAGTTGCATAGCAAGGTACAGTTTCTTGATTGCTTGTAATGTGGGTGACAGGTTTCTGGTGCTGATGCTACATGCTACATTGATGCTACATGTAATCTCATCAGAGAAGACATGTTGCTGTGTGATGTTTGTGTCCATAAATAAGAACTGTCAGGAAGCAAATAAGCCTCTGTTTACCTGGAAACTAAGTTTTGCACAGTTGAGACCATAATGTTAATGAATTAACTCTAAAAGTCTCTGCAACTAGTTACAGAAACATTTCCTGGAACCTTTTTACAGTGTGTTATAATAAGCCATGTAGGTCACTGACATCATGTCTTCCTCCAATTAGTTATATTGTGGTTGTGAAGTATGTTGCCTCATGCTAGTTTTAAATGTCAACTGTATGTTGACCTTGTGTCTATGCTAATGCAGTTGTGGCTGTTGTTAACACTCTGCTTTGTGGTTTATTGTGAATCATTCCACAAAATGGGGACTCAAGGCAATAGACCTTACCAAAGACGTGACTTCACCTACCACAGAAGCTGATGTCATGGTTTGAAGAAGTGAGAAATTTAAGATTGATATTCACTCATGGACTAAATATATGAGGTCTGAAAAGAGGACCAAACCAAAAGTGTAGAAGCAAGTGTGTTTCGTAAGAGATCATAAAGAGAAAAAAAAAAGGCTTCTTTTTTCGTCTGCCACCTGGAATGAATCATCATGAGAACATCTGGAGCTATCAGAGATCACTGAAGCGACAGCAAACACACTCTTACATCATGTCGAGGTTTGATGCATATTAAACAAGAGGAAACTGGATACGTTCACAACATATATGATTACTTTACTTCTGACAGCTGATCTTTCTTCTTTAATAAACTGTTTAAGTGTGAACGTGACCTGTTTCTGTGCTCTAAACAGTCGGCCTGTTGAAGATTAAATGGACTGTTAAATTAACACTTGAGTCTCCCATGAGTCTTTGCTGTAATTACTTGCACTTTATTTTGGAGAACCTGATACAGATCACAACTGTTTTTGGGCACACAGTTTAAAATGGTAACACTATTTCAGTTGCTTTGTTTTTTTAAGCAGTTTCTGTGCATTACTGATGACCCTGTGTGACCCTTTATTGATTTAACAGACTTGGCTTCGAAGAACCAAGATGCATTGTTATAGCCACCAATAAAAAATGACACAACTGAATGTTTAAAAAGTCAGTAATATGTTTTTGAAGTGTTTTTGTTCTCTTCTTAGATTTATGATGTAATGCACGTGTGTTTCTATGCAAGTGTTCTCACCATTATGCCTGATTATGTATGATTCTTTCAGGCCGCTTCATCACAGCGGAGTCCTCATCTTTTGGTGAGAAAGAGAAGTTTGTCCTGGTCAGCCCGGAGCTGGAGCTCAGAGACTGGAGCTGTGTGCGGTTGGTCTATCAGATCTCAGGCTCGGGCTCTCTTCAACTGCACTTACGACCCGAGGGTGAGAACTTTGACTACACGTTATGGACAGCGGACAAACCCTCAGACAGTTGGCTCATTGCCAGTGTGGACATCCGTAATATGTCTGGGGCTTACCAGGTACCTGCCTCACATGACACAGTCACTCCTGTGTTTAAATGAGAAGTGGGGAAAGAAGGGGGTTGTGTATGTGATATAATGTAGTCAAGACTATTCTTAGTAGACTGTTAGCTTAAAAAAGGTTTTGAGTGAAGCCGAGAGAAGAAAAGAGCCCTTTGTTAATAGAAATACAGTGGATACACCTCTCTCTTGATCCGACAAGCACTTATGCTGTTTTACTATGCTAGCAGTAATGGTGAGTTTCTGGGAATTACATTTGGAAAGAGATTGAGAGTACTACTTGGTCTTTGTAAACAAGGGAATAGAGATTGACTTTGTTTAATAACAGTTGTTACTGTATGAATTATGATCGGAAAAAGTAAATCCATTACGCTAGTTTTGACTTGCTAGTTTTGACTTGCTAGTTTTGACGTAAACCTTCTGATATTATATTTACACTAAAATTAGAGTGTTTAAAACTTAAACTGTGGTTGATTTAATGAGTCACTGAAAGAAAGTGAAGATGAGTTAGATCGTTTTCTAGGCTTTAGAAAATGAGTGCTTTTTTTCAGCTGAATAGATTGAATTTGGTGCAAATTTAACTTTGTTACAACCCAAACAGTTTCACTTCTCTTTGCTTACCACCTTTTGATTTTTAGTTATTATTTGACGCTAAACCCAGAGGAGGAATGGGATATAGTGTTGCTCTTTTTGAAATACACATCATCCCTGGATACTGTATAGGTAAGTCCTCTATTTTGATACTTTGGGTACACATATTATTGACCACATCCTTGATGCTTTAATAAGGAAAACATATTTGTTGTGTGCATCCCATCCAATAATTGCAACAAGCTATTGTTCTGTGTAGCTTTTGATAAGAAGCTTTCACTAAATTAAAATAATAAATGTTGTTTCACGAGTTCGCGCTTCCTTATGATAATAAATAAAGCACATTTGGCGTGCTGTCCAGGGGGCGAGCCGGGAGATCTGCGGACTCTGAGGCCTAGTGGTTTGAACCCTAGCGAGGGCTGAGCTCGGCATCTGGCTCGATCACGGCATGCCCCCCAGTGCAGGAAGGCGTAGAATGAGGGGGAAGGAGGGGCGGAGGAGGGATGCGTAACGAGATAAGGAAGGGAAGGAAGTGAGCTTATTTAAGGAGGAGGCTTATGAATTTGATTGGACGGAATAGAAATGGATTGATTGAGTAATGCGGCTAATCATGCGTGTGCAATCCCCACGAAATTTGTTTAATCAACATCACTTTGACTCTCTTTAATGTAGCATGACAGATCCATATAACATTTATTTTCACTACTAGTTACAGCACAAAATAAACATGAATGAACATCAGTGGGTATGATGAAAGAATTGATAAAACATAATCAAATGTATTTAATTAGTTGGACATAAACACTCTGTGGTTCAACCACAAAAAGAGACAGCTTGTATACAATGTCACATAAGATTACACTCACAACAGGAAAGGCATTTAATGTCCATAAAGACATTAATTAGCTAGAACCAAAAAATTACTCTATTTGATTTCCTTTTTAACAACAGTCCGTAGCATTTATGTGCTGCTTTCCAGTGAAGTTATTTGATTGATTTGTGTTAAAAATATAACTAAATAGTCTGTTCACTCAAAGTCTTGCAAAAAAAAAAAAGAAACCCCAATCTTAACTCTTTAGGAACCACTGTGGTAATGCAATTATACCTTCCTCCCCCAAACAACAAATCAAAAGTTTAAATAATTGTATTGTTAAATGTCTGTTTCAGAGTGCAACTTTGAAGAGCACCACTTGTGTGGCTACAGTAATCAGTGGAATCCCAATGTGAACTGGTATGTGGGTGGGAGTTTGGCCCGGGACCCTCAGTCAAACCTTCCAGATGACCACACCATGAACAATAAAAGAGGTAACACAGACTGACAGGATAGCTTCTCACTGCACAATAGTTCAAGAACTGGAATAAATCATACCAGGCGCTCCAACAAGACCATAGCTTTTCACAACCCACAATTCTCCTGGTTTGGAGCTTGCTTGTTCTCTCACCCTGAGGAATGTGCTTTGTGAATCTTTCCTTTGTTTTATTTTTCCACTCTGAACTAGGTCACTACATGTATGTGGACTCAGTTTATGCTAAAAGATTCCAGGAGGTGGCCAAGTTGGTGTCGCCAATGACTACCACTTCAATGGCAGGGTGCTTGTCCTTTTACTATCAAAGGGACCAAGCCATTGGGAATTTCTTCTCAGTATTCACTAAGGACCAGCTAGGCCACTATGATGAGATATGGAGGCCTGATGTGTATGCAACAACTGATTGGAAGTTAGTGCAAGTGGATATTAAGGCACCACATCCTTTAGAGGTCAGTGAAGTATTTTTTTTTACAAACTTTGTTTGTGGCCTTGTATTGTGCAGTTTTAAGAAAGTGTTGGTGGTGTTTGTAGTGAAGCTAACAAAATCTCAAATCTCAAACTTCAAACATGTCTTCACTTCTAAAAATAAAAAAAAGTTATATTTAATTTGATTTTCATGAAAGGGGGAAACAATGCACACTACTTCCTAATGTTACATGTTAAAAATAAGTACACATTAAACTACAAATTTTCACTTTCAAACGTATACTGTCTCCTTGGCTAATATTCATGTTTCTTATAAACAGTAACAAGGAACAAATTCAAGAAAAATCCTAAAATGGTAAAATTGGATGTTAATACAATAGTATACATATTAAGTAGACAATAAATAAAATGCATGCATGTCAAATGCATTTTGTTTCCATTGAAGAGCAGAAATCTGTGAATCCACGCTCGTGGACCTTTCCCAATCCTGCCCCCCTGTCTTTCCCACTTTGAATTTTTTGTAGTTACACTTTCATAAAGGCAAAAACAAATCTAAAATTAAAAAGAAATAACACATCTTTTTGCCCATGTGCTGGTCTTCAGGTCATAGCATGTGCATGCACATGTTGATACTATCCATGTGTAAGCTTTTGTTTAGAACATGGTATGTCTAGTTAATATATCTTACAAGTTTTAACTACCCACAATATACTAAAGTCACTTGCAAATACACATCCGGGCTTAAGAGCTGTCTTAACAAGACTAGCACCTATTTATAAAAGGGGTCTTCCACAGTTCCATACTTAACATATAGAAGACACTTTGCAGAGTTATGTTAAGTTTTGGTCAAACAAGTATGAAATAATGGTTCTTTACACCCTCTATATAAATATATTTGGAACTCCAGTAGATGAATGGCTATCACATTTTTGCAATTATTTTCAATAATAGCAGTAGCTATAACATTGTTTGAATGTCACTACTTTAGACTAATATTCATATTATGACATTTGTAACTAATTGGAATAAACACTGCCGTTCAAAAGTATGGAGTTGGTAAGATTTGTTAATGTTTTATGAACAAAGTCTCTTAGACTCACCAAGGCTGCATTTACTCAAATCAAAAATATAATAAAACATTAAGATTATGATTTTTCTTTTGCAAAATACATAAAAAAATGAATGTTCATTTTAAAAGATGTTTTCTATTTTAATATATTTTCAAATTAAATCTTTGTTTCACCTTTGATCAATTTAATACATGCATGCTAAATAAAAATATTAATTTCTTTTTAAAAAATGTTCAAGCTGTTTACAATTGGTTTTTAACATATGTTTTTCATATAAATACACATATAATATTATTCTACATTTAAATATCACACACAGTATGTAAGTAAGTATTATATTTATGTTAATGAGAAGTGACAGCTAGTAGGGCATGTTATTTTGTGCAATTATCAAAATCCTCAATGAGTAGAGAAAACTGTACTCATTTGTTGTAACCAAATCAAGTATGGATAGTTATATTGAAAACTGGCTTTATAAATTTGGTCTAAACTGCCCTGATTATTAACTGCAACAATGGCAAATTTCAAATGTAGTTCAAAGAATGATATCTTTTTGACTATACTGTAACATAGTCTCTGTACTGCAGAGAACAGTGTTTATTTTGCATGTGTAGGAATAGTATAAACATAAAGTGAAGAGCTAGCACTGTGGCTGCCATGTTTGAGTGTGAGCAGCCAACTCTGGAAGACAATGTAAATAATGAGAGTAGGAGTGTGTGTGGAGTCTGGAGATTCTCTCCAGCAGATGACTTCACTGTCTGGAGTGTTACTAATATCTTTCTTTGAACCTTATAGTGTTTTTGTATCACTTTTACGCTTACAAATTAAATCCATTTACCATTTTTCGTTTTCCCAAATTAATGAATTTTAATTTGTCCAGTATTGTTTCTCTCATGTTGGGCATTTCATGGGTCTAATTTAGATTGGTTGGTGTGTTTGGTTTGCTAGGTGGTGTTTGAGGTGGCGTTCAACAGTGCTCGGGGTGGCTATGTTGCTTTGGATGACATTTCTTTCTCCCCAGAGTTTTGCCACACAGAGACAGGTCAGTGCGGTTCTGTTACATAATAAGCACTAACACGCTTTACGCAACTGTGCATAATCCCAAATAGCACAATACAGCTGTTTACAGAGCTTGAAAACCACAAGCATGTTTTATGGTTTCCTTTCAACAGGCACTGTAACATTGTGAACATATGTTAACTCTTTTGTAGACATGTCTTTTTAATCGGTACTCTGGAATCATACTGTATCCTATACTTCTGTTTCTCTTGCTTAAGTAATTCTCTGCTTATTTGGCTGTGAGGAATCAAAATGTCTGTGCTGTTCAATTATTAGAGTACAATTGGGATAAAGAGTCCTCAGAGTAAAAAGACTTTTTGAAAGTTTTTTTTTCTCACAGCATCATTCTTAAACGTGATTAACATAGACTGCAAATTCCTGATCTGTGATGCTGTTACATGAAATATTTAGATAGATAGTAATTTGCAGCACAATGACAGTTCATATCTATTTTAAACTTTGGCAAGTTTCTGGCTAATTTGTATGAATTTGTATAATTTCTAAATTTTTGTGCGAAGTGTTAAGGATCATGTTTAGGTGTGGGGTTTGAGTTGAACATTCATGGTTAATTTTTTTTCTAAAAATTATACTTTTCATACAATTTACATTGTACAAATTCACTTAATATTGCCATCTCATAAAATAGTTCCCTTTCAGTCAGTCACATTGATGTTATGTTGAAACTGACTGTTTTCTTTGGAAGCCCCAGTCACCTTTAAGTAGTAAAACACAGCCTATGAGACACTGGTGAATAGAATTTGCATGCCCAGCCACTTCTCCATGCACATGGGCATACGAGTTGGTGGCGTACATCCACTAATTCAGAGTTTTGCTTCAAAGTCAAATGGTTGCTCCTATATTGTGCCATATCGACATGTGCTTATCGATATCTCCAATCATCTTTGGGAAATTCTCTTGGACACTTCTTTTTACTGAGCATACAGGTGTGTGTCGCCAGTAATAGCACTGTTAAGAGGGAGCTCTTCTGCCAGGCCAATCCTCACGGACCTCTCACTTTTCCACAATTTGCTTGTCATTGTGCTCTTGAAGGAGATTTCCAGGCTGTCTTGTGGCGATCCAACAATTTAATTTGAGGCTCATTAGGTGTGGATTGCGATATCAGAGGGATTGGGCTCTGAGATTTCTCCTTTTGGCAGGACATCTCTGACTCAACCTTGCTGAGATGAGGGACATTGCCATGGCTCATTTTCTTGATGCACCCATCTTGCAGGCTTGCCTTTTCAGTGACACTGTTGAGGATTTTGCCCAGCAGTGCTCTGCAGTCCAGAAGCAGAGGCAGGCCATCAAGCATATCTTGCTTCGGCATGATACTGCTGCCACCGGGCCTCTACAGGGCTGGGCTCCAGTCTGCATCCCCCTGCAGTGTCTACATCTGCTGCTGTGCTGGCTGCTATTACACCTCAAGCTTCCACAGGATAATAATGCAACCCGTGCCCCAGAAAGCTGCTAAGCCTACTGAGCGGAAAGGGAAGGGTTGGCAACCTGGAGATGGAAGGCACTGGTCTTTCCCTGGAGGTGGTGACGGCCCTGCTCCCTTTCCCGCTGGAGGGCCAGGCAGAGAATTGTTGAATTTATTTTCTGTTTCCAAAATGATCAATGAAAGAGCAGTTTCCTCAATTTCTGGGTCATACACAATACAGTCTGGCAGTGAGCGAACCACTTCTTTCTTACTCCCAACTTTGACCTTCCCTTTCGCCACAGGCCAACAGGTTTTTTTTGAGGAGGTGTTTCTACCTCTAACGTATCTCTATTCAGTCCTTTTATAGGGTCCTGGGTTTCGGGACACTCTACCTTCGGGGTCTGGTCCCATGCACTGCTCCCCATCTCATTGGCAGCCAGAGGGTGCCCTTGCGCCACTAAGATGCAACTGGCTCATTCTAGCTCACTCTTGAGATTTGCTGCCCAAACACAGGGACCTGATGCTCTGGTACCTCAGCCAGTTGGGGCTTAAGGTCAACTGGGAAAAGAACTAGCTCTACTTTTGACAGACAAGCTCACAAACAAGTCAGTGCTGAACTGCCTGAACTTGTTCAAGGAAAAACCCTGTACTCTCCACATGCTACCTCCCAGGGGGTGGCCTCCGTAGTGTCCCTTGCTATACGGACTTAGGTACAATTCCCCAGTATCACTTTTCGGAACATTAAGAACATTGATGTCTCTAACCTCGCTGATGAACTGGCCAGCTTCTCCAATAAAGTGGACTTCTCCACTCCTGATGCTCTGATTTCCCTTTACAACAGTGGACTAACTGAGATCTTGGATGTTTTTGCTCCTGTTAAAACTCGGACTGTTTCTTTTAATGTTTCTGCTCCATGGTTTACTCCTGATCTGCGTCTACTCAAAGCTAAGGGTTGTAGGCTTGAACGACTATATGCTAAATCTGGCCTAATGGTTCACAAAGATATGTTGAGTGATCATATGTACCACTATAAGGAAGCTCTGTCCAAAGCTAAATCAGAATTTTATACTAATATAATTGGAGCCAGTGAAGGGAACTCTACTGTAGATCTCTTTTCTCTGTAGTAAAGAAGGTTTCATGTCCAGCAAACACCATGCCTTTAAGCCTGTGTTCCACAGAACAATGTAATAATTTTATGACTTTCTTAGAGTCAAAAATGAATAAGATCCATCAGCAATTGGATACCAGTAATTTAGATCACAATCCTCTTAGTCTCTTGGTCCCACAAATGACGATACACTCTACTTTAAATTTTTTTATCCTACCACCTCCAGCGGAGATACAGGATTATATTAAAAGATCTAAATCTTCCACCTGTCAGCTCGACCCAATGCCTACTTGCTTGGTGAAAGCCTGTTTACCATCACTGTCCTCATTATTCACTAAAATTAT